>WEIU01019838.1:4210-19636 GCA_013389925.1 Aegithalos caudatus | reverse complement strand
TTTTTTTTTTTAGTTTTTATTTGTTTTTAGAACTTAAAATGTGTGGCACATAAGTTTTAAACAGGCAGGTGTTAAAAGCAGCTGAATACACAGCTGACTCTTAAAAAATACGTTAACAAGACTTATGCATAATTGTGTGCTAGTACTTCATCTGCTTCCCAAATTTTATCAAGTTTGTTTTGTGGCAAACTGTTCATGTCCTTTCAGTTCCGATCCTGGCTTTTTTAATAACAGTAGTGTAGAAAAGGGATAACAGCAGTGCTGGGGATCTTAGGGGGCTTTTCCTACCCAAATGGCTCAGTGAGTCTGTGATCCTATGCTCATAACCATGAAGGAGGAACTTCTAAACAAAATAAAACTGTTGGGACCCTCATTCCAACAACATAAAAATTACTCTGAAGATAAAAGACTAAATATAACATTTTTCTACTGTATATACAACTACAAAGATGCACAAAATCAGCCAAACCAATCTTTATGTTTATGGTGAACTAAATTAATGAGAGATGAATATACAGTAAACCCATAACTTAATGAGTGATAAAAGCAATCCCTATATAAATGCATATAAATGTTAATATTTGGCCATGCATACAATATTTGACTCGGTGAATCTTTCTGGTCCTCAGTTTTGCTGGAGAATAGCTGATCCTTCTCAGTTTTTTAGTATTTAATACAATGGAGAAATTAATATGATTTTATGTTTTCTTTTACAGGATCTTGAAAGCCATGGAAAATTTGCTTTCAAACTATGCCAATTCCTCCACATGTGTGCCTTAAATAATCCCCACTTAATGGTTTATTTCAATATTTACCTGTTTTACCTGCCAGGTTAAAGTGTTTTTGAGACCTCAACCTATACTGTTGTTAATTATTGAAACAAATGGATTAAATGGAACTGGCAACTGTGATGAGCACATTATTTCTTGTGTTTGCAGAAGAATTCAGAATATGCAGTAACTATAACTTAGTTAAATGTTCAATGAATAGCATGCTAATTACATCACATACTTCTGTGCTGTAGAACTTGAATGCTCACACAGAGCATTTGAAAGAAATCTCAGTGCTCTCACATTACTTTATTTTCTTCAGTGTTAATTTTCCCCCCTATCTGTGCACTTTCATTCCATCTTTCAATAAAAGGATTTTTTTCAATTCCTACTAGTACTTATGGGTATTGGATACTATTACCCCATTATATTTTTTTTTGTCATTTTATTTTGGGTCAATTATGGGGAAAAGATGGAAAATGAGAGATGAAAAAAACATTCTGTTATGCAGTGACAGCTGGTTGAGATACACCACAAAACTTTGCTTTTAGATGAATATTAATAGTAAAAAAAATTTAAAAGGGTATTCTGAAACACAAATTATTTTTCATGCCTAAATATTTTAAACATTCCCCTTTAGATTTCTCTCTTCGTCATCCATGGTATCATGCAGCTTTAGTATAGCCTGCCTTTCTTGGTAAACAGGAAGAAATAGTGAACTGCCATTAGGAACGATTTTTGTGACAAGAAACAGACACTTTAACAAGTGTACTAGTCTTGATCCCCTCCCCCCACCCCTTGCAACATTTCAGCTCTGGGTCCAGGAAAGCAATGAAAAAACATTCAAGAGGTTCTTATCTTGACTGAATTAATTTTCTCAACGTGACACAAAATGTAATCAACTTTAATTCATAACTTGAAAGGTTAGCTTGAAAGATTAGAGCAGTTTGATTGTGAAGTGTGCCCAGAAATCTTGATCTGAGAAAGGATGATGAATTCCTTCAAATTATTACTGGAGCAATAAAAAGCGCAAGGTTGAAATGTTTGAAAATTAGGTGTGCTCACATAATTTCCAACTCATTGATTTCCCATCTAGACAGGGAGAAAATGGCCTGGGGAATTCTTTGAGGATGTGAATCATGAAAAACCTTCATCTAAATGCTGCTATAGGTTCAGCTGTCTGAAGAAATGGTTATTGAATTCCCCTGAAGAAATTCAAAGGCTGCTGTGGTGCTGCAGGATATGCCTTCAGATGGTAGGAAAAGTTCATCCAAGTAGATAAATTCCCAAAAAACTGAAATTTTCACCCAGATTATTGTGGAGGGTTTGGTTCTTTGATGCAGGAAATACAGGACTCTCTGGGATATATTCAATAGCAGAGCATCCCCTTGGAGTGCAGAGCAAGATGGTGGGGAAAGTTTACCCAGCTGAAATGAGAAAAAATTCTCTTTTTGTCTCTCTGCAAAACATTGATCTCTTCAAGCTACAGAAAGGAACACAAACGCGTCATTAACCAAATCCTTTCTTTTTGGCATCTTATTGCTATTTGATTCTATCTAAACCAAACCCAGCACTCCCTAAGTCTAAATATAAAGATGTTGAAAATGATGCTGAGGCATATTGGTTAAAACCCTGTCCTATTTGTGATTTAGTTTTATTTGTTTCCAAATATCTAATTATCTTTTCTTAAAACCTCAAAAGTGAAAGGTCAATCTAAATGAGAATGTATTATCTTCAACAAAAATATACTTATTAACATATTTTTTTGCTGCTGCTGTGGCAGAGGTATTTTTTCCTGGTTTTACCAACAGGCTCAGTGGCAGAAGTCATGCTATTGCTTCCAAAACTGCAATGAAATTCTGATGCTGAGAGTCTCACTGTGACTTATTTTACATCAAATAGAAGTTAAGTAACATATATATTTTTTTTTCTTTTTAATTTGGGATAGGAAGGATATGTACACCAAACTAAAACTATGGATAGCAGAGCCCTTCTGTCCCATACACCTGCAACAGCTGTGAAAAACTAAATAGGAGCAATAAGGTACAAAAACCATTGAAGAAATTAGGAATTTAGAATTAAGAAATAATTTTTTCTTTCAGAGAGAGTGAATATTTTGTGCTCTTTGGGATTTCTTATATGATGTTCAGCATTACCTCAGCATTGATGTCAGCTGAAAGCAGGGTGAGGAGCTATGTTCAGCAACTGCTTCCCTAGGGAAAATATTTTGGGATACTCCTGGGCACAACTCATTAGTGAGATGGAAGAATGTTACCATCATCCATTCAAATTAACAACCTGACAAAGAGGGTGAAAAAGCAATATATGTGTCCTGTGCATAACTACATGCATGACTAGACTTCCTTTCCTGTATAGTAAAAGGTGGCAGTATTTCCTCTAATCTGCCAAAATGCCCTGAATCACAGCCAGGGTTAATAACCAACCTCACATCTTGAAAATGGTGCCTCCAGCAGGCTGACAGGACACGTTCAATATATGGAGTGAGCAAATTGAAGTTTGATATTTGCGCTTGGTAAAAAGGAAGAAGGTTCCTATCAAGGGACATGATGTTTTTCAGATACTGTTTCCAAGAAAATAGTTTCAACTAATGAATAATGATCTAATTCTGATGAACTGTGAAGGTATTTAAGTCCTTTGTGTATCCCAAAGCAAATGCATGAAATCAGTAGATTCCATTATCATGGACTAAAAGATTACACAAGGAAGAAAAAAATAAAACCAGAAAGTTAATATGCTAGGAAGACAGACAAAATTTGTAACTTCCTGTTACATCCTCCATCTATAGAACTTTGGAGTTTCAGATTAATTTGCATTAATGGGCACAAGGTTCAGCAGAGAGATCCAAGTTAAAAATCTTGGAGCTGTCTGTCCAATTTTAAAAAAATGAATCTGAACAGGAAGCAAAAAATTAAGATACATCAAAATATCTAAATACTTGCTTTTTTTTCTTCAGTATAACAATATGGAGCCTCCTTAGCATTCTTCAATCTGTCAAACACCTCAAGGTCATGTGCAATATGGAATAGATATCACTTTTTTAAAAGCAACAGTACAGTATGATCACACACATTGGAAATAAGATTGATGATTTCAACTGCAAGCCTGAAGAATCTTGTGCTAAGTCTTGGACTTATCTGTCATCTGGTAAAAAAGAAAACTCAACAGTGGCCGCAAGGTTTTCAAATGTATCCATGCTTTAATTTTGAAGAACCAGGGGTTCAGAGTATATGAACTTAGAGGGAAAGATTTGTCTATGTACTATATATGCTATTAAACTGCAAGAACTGCAATGAAATTTCCAGATGTCTTTGATTTACACAGGCATGTTCTGTAGCAGAATAGCTGCTTTCACCTTTTGGATTGACAGACCATTGCAGCTGAGACTGGAAGTACAAGACCTCTGTCTGACGAGTAAAATCACAGAATCACAGAATTGTTGAGTTGGAATAAACCTCTGGAGATGATCCAGTCCAACCCCTGGCCTAGGCAGGATCACATGGAGCAGGTGACACAGAAATGTGCCCAGGTGGTATTTGAATATCCCCAGAGATGAAAGCTCCATAATAAAATTCAGTTCCTGCAATCTCTGCCCAACACAGAGATCCACCAGACCCCAAACCCTCTCTGTGACCTCCCCTGGACCCTCTCCAGCACCTCCTGGTCTATCCTGTCCTGAGGAACCCAGGACTGGACCCAGCACTGCAGAGGTGCCTCAGCTGAGCAGGGCAGAGGGGCAGGATCCCCTCTCTGACCTGCTGCCCAATCTCTTTCCTCTGCTCCCCAGGCTCCCCCTGGCCCTCCTGGCCCCAGGACACTCTGTCAGCTCATGGTCACTTTGTCCCCCAGCAGCACCCCCAGGTTGTGCTGACCCTGGGGGTGTTCCTGCCCTGGGACAGGAGCTGCCCGTGCCCTTATGGGAAAAACCTCACTGGCTTTCTCTCCACCCAGATGCCTCTGAGTGTCACCTCAGCCTCCAGCTGGATCAGACACTCCCCCAGTTCTGTATCATCAGAAATATTAACAAACTTTGTCAAAAATCACATCAATTTAGACTTCTCACAGAAATAAAAAACCATGGATAATAATGAAAAGCGAGACATTAGACATTGAAATTATTGTTAAAACCAGGTGGTTAACACCACCTTCTAGACTGAATCACTTTGCTTAGCTCTTGCACATCATTCCTGTACTTTTTCTAGCTATCATGGGCTATCCCATCCTTTCACTTAACTACTGAAAATTAGCAGTAATAAGTTCATATTCAGCTCCCCATTTTCTTGGTCCTTCCAAGGACCAGGTTCATGGGACCAATGAACAAATGTCAAAATTTTACATATAAGAAAGTCCTTGAAGAGGCCTCTAGAGATTTATCATATTTAAGCAGACACGTGGATCCTAACTTTCCTGCTCTGTTTCATGGGTATTGCAGCTGCCATGGAAATTTTCATTATTCAGTGGCTCCAGGTCAAGCTGGTGTGTGAGTTGAATAGTTAACTGACAGCAGTAAATCAGGAGCCTAGATATCATCATATGAACGACTTAAAATTCTGTTCTCATCCTTTTATTATCACTTCTTAATTTTTTGTTTTTGTTTTGTTTTTGTTTTTGTTTTTGGTTTTGGTTTTGTTTTTGTTTTTGTTTTTGTTTTTTACCTTTTTCCTGTTTTTTTCTTTTTTTTTTTTTCCTCTCTTCTAACCTTTTGTGTTTCAGTCTTTTGTGACTGGCTAACAATGAGCCTAACAATAGCTTGACTTTTAATTGCTAATACTTCAAAATTCTAAATTAGTCAGACCTACCTGATAATACTAATTTAGAAGTTAATTTAAAGTTTTATAAATGGCCTTTTGCCATACCTGCTCGCCTTTTCAGGAACTAATAATTACTGTAAGAGATAAGAGGGCAGAAATGACATATAAGAACATCCTGACAAGAAAAGGATAAGGAGACATCAAGATTTTTGCATTCTACAAATGAAGTATAAAATGTGGCATATAAATATACAGTTGAGCAAATGTGCTAGAGTCCATGCTACTTTTTAGTAAAGATACACTATTAGAGAAAATTATTTTTTATTTTTCACTAAAATTAACCTTCATTCAGTGGATATATTCTGACAAATTTTGTCAACCATTTGGAGCATAAACACCTGGAAACCTAACTAACTGAAATTTAAACATAATAGCCATACAATACCACCACATTTTCCATATATGCCACATAATTAGCGATTGCAGAATCATTTTATCGGCTGTAAACATTGTGTGCCTGTGGAAGAGGAGAGGATATGCTTGAGAATTCAAACAGTTCTTTCAGATTGAACTGAAAAGAAGTATTTCACCAAATTATGGGTAAACCAAACATTTTATATCTTGAAAGAAACTGATCTATTATTAGTCTGTGGAACAAATCTTATGTACAATTCTTTAAGTGCCATACTTTATGAAAAAAGGAGTGTACACCTATTCAAGCTCCCTGTAGAGAGCTTACATCTTGTAAATTTCTAGAATGAATAAGGAGAATCTACTTCAAAGTGACAGATACTAAATAATAGGAAAAAAAATTTGGCTGTGCGAGTGGGGAGGTCCTAGAACAAGGTGCCCAGAGAAGCTGTGGGTTCTTCTGTTTCCCTGGAAGTGTCCAAGGTCAGGTCAAATGGGGCTTGGAGCATCATCATCCTGGGACAGTGGAAGGTGTGGCAAGTGGAATGGGGTGGGAATAGATTTTGTGAATCCTAGATGTGACTAAGGCACCCACCTTTCTGCCCTGTTGAAAACTGGGCACAATCAAAGTGTTCCAGGTCTAATCTCCCGAGGAGGTGTCGAAGAGTGTGGCAGAGCTTGTGGAAAACTGGGTTTCTCCCTGCCTAATTTAAACAAGGACATAAATCCCTGCACCATGACACAGGTTGCAGTAACTCTGGGACTGAGACCTACTTTATGTGAATTAAGAGGATGTTTGGCATATGTAGGCACCAGTTTTACAAGACGGACATAAAATTTGCTTGGATTTCAGCAGTTGATCACTAGGAAATGCCACTATGGATATCCATCTTGCTAAGTCTTTTTACACAGAGTCAGCAACCCACACTTTTTCTGAATCCATATTTGTAGCTATTTTCTGCATCTTAGAGCTTGACTCCTGAGTAATTTCTTCCTCTTGTAGAGTTGTTTGCCCAATCAGCTAATTAAATGTTATATTCAATCTACTGCCTAATTTCCAAATAATTTATTTCCCTGTAGAATATCTTCTCTCTCAGAGAGCCTTATGCCATAGAAAAAAAACATTTGTTGCTTTTATTTTTTAAGACTTAATTTCCCTCAGTGTCTGAGACTGTATCTACTGCTGCTCAAAGACTACCCAATCTGAGTTTAGTTTGACAAGATTAAAGCAGAATTAATTCAGTTTTCAAGAGCAAGAATTCTCATATAGTCGCATGATTACAGACTGAAAAAATTTGGGGAAATGATAAAAATTTTATGTTATTAGTAAGAACAGTTGTTTTGTTTGCAAGATATTTTAATTTCTATTCAGTTTATGGCAGCTGTATATACTTTAAAAAAATTAAAAAGCCACAAGTTTTATTAAGAACATTAATTTCTTTATGGCTTCCTTTCCTCATAGCAGAAGAAAATATCCAAACAGAAAGAAAAGGCAATAAAATTACAGAAAGATAATGTGGACCAGGATTATTATGCATTGACAATGTTCTAGCAATGAACAGATAACAAAACAAACACCCTTCAAAAGATATACAAAGGGACATTTTCCATTTATGCAAATAAGGATCATGTAAGGAACAATCAAACTACCCTTCCTATAGACTGCCAATTTGTTAGATGGAACAGATTGAAAATAACAGGTCATTTCACACAGGCATAGCTTATTTCATACTAAATGGGATCACAAGCAGTAATTTGAAAATAGCATGTCATACATTTCATCACCCTGGCATACACACCTGTAACCAAGCTACTGGGAGTGTTAATCCAGTATAAAACCTCCCAAATTTACTCCTTAATACAGACAATTTTATATTTCCAGAGAAAAGAGGGCACTTGTTTCCAAGCACCAGAAAAGTTGTCACATAATTTGGACTCATGGTACTTTGTAATGATGCCAATTTTGTTGGAAAAGGAATAAATTGCACCATGTGTTATTTACAAAAATAATTCCAGCTATGCCTGGGTTCTTTTCTGAAAAAGGTTTAGCACCTCAGGAAAATAAATGAAGTAACTTCATTTTGCCTATGTAAAATTTTTCAGAGCAAAATGTTCTTTGTAAATGAAAAAGACCTGCCTTCCTCATCCAGAGAGAAAACAGATGCCTACTCCATGTGTCCTGTGAGTTGTTTGACATGATGTATTTTGATTATTGGGCAAAGAGTTGACACATCAAGCACATGCTGATAATATTGATATTTAATCAGTCCCTTTTTTTTCCTTTTTCTCTTTGCAGAAAAGCTTTTTTTTTTTTTTTTTTTTTTTTTTTTTTTTTTTGTCATAGCAAGAAATCAGATCATAGCAAAAAATCTTTCTGTGATTACTTTCCAAATCGTTGATGGCTTTATGTGTAACTTTCTGCTTTTCCACTGACAAGATAAGACACACATTTGTCCTCATCCTGAGGTCAAATGTTTTTTTTTAGAGTTGGCAGAGACTTTCAGCCTGATCACAGACACCTCTTTAGCACCTGAGAAGGTTCCCACCACCTCTCCCAGACCTGCAGAAGTCAGTGGATAAGCTCTGTCTGTAAACCTATTTCCAAAAAAAGTGTTATTTGGGAAGAAAACAGAGCCTTATGCTGGGCCATAACAACATGTGAACTCTTTAAATTCCTTCTCTTCTGATTCTTGAAATTGGCCTTTTCACGCAATGCCCAACAGGAACAAAAAGGGTTTTAGAATAATAAAACAAAAATGAGTCACTGAAAGTAGTCAAACAATAGAAATTTGTGGTGCTTTACAGGGTCAGTGGTGCCCATGTTCTATAAGGTGATGAGTGAAAAGTGTGGGGTACGAATAGTTTCCTTCTACACCCAAAATCAGTTTGTGAAACCAACGGAGAGTCCTCTGGAGCTGCGGCTTTTAGGAAAGGTGTAGAACATTTGGTGAAACTGTTCTCAGCACACCAAAGAAATTGCAGAACATGGAAAATCCATAGTCAGAAGGGAGTTACAGGGATCATCCACTCCAACTCCTGGGCCTTCCCACCACACCCCAAGAATCCCACCCTGTGTCTGAGGGAATTTTCAAATACTCAAAAATGTTAAGATGGACACCAAAATCCTTGTTTTAAGCAATTTGCAGCTGAAGTAATCCAGTCCATGTAATGTCAGATGTCTGAACTGAAGCTATTACTGTACATAAATCTGGCAGTAGGATGCTTCCGAGCTTTAGTCCAAAACTTAAGATGAACCAGCTCAAAATCTTACAAAAGGCTATGGAACGATCTGCACAGATGAACAGAAGGGTTTTAAAGACCTTAAACAAACTCCTTTGGGAGTATCTGGGCTGACTAGACCAAGATGAAGTGACAGGCACAGCACCTGCAGTCCTGGGGCTTCAACACCTTGATGATGACGAGGCCTACTAGGGCTGTGTGTGTTCCTGAGTCCTGAGCTCTCCCTTAAAGCAGCAGCAGAGTTTCCTCCTCCTTTGGTGTCTTCACAACTTGCTGCCAGCTGGTGTGGCTGAAACTGTCTTTGCTCTGGCTCAGGATCACTGTCTCCATCACGTCTGGTTTTATATATTAAACACAAGACTTAAAATCCTACTTCCAATACAAAACCCCCTATTTAAAACCTTCTTGTTCTCTCAGCAGAGACTGAATTGTTTGCTCTTCAGGCAGCATCTTTGTATCTTGCTTTTCTCAATGTGGGGAAAGTTAATGCCAGGGCCCAAGAGTAAGTTTAGGGGGCAAAAAGGAAAAAAAAAAAAAAANAAAAAAAAAAAAAGGATAAATAATAACTCGTTCGTCTTTCACTAAGGGGCATAAAGTCGTCTGAAAAGCAGAGCAGCCAGAGGCAGAATAAGAAGAGAAGAGCAGAAGATTAAATGGAATATGAAGAAGCAGGAGAAAGCTGCAAGAGCAGTTTAAGTGCTCTCAGTAACTAACAGCAAGAGAGATACACACAACACATGGCCCTTCACATTGAATGAGAAACGTTTCAGGGTTTTTGAATGAGACCTCTCTGTGGTACAGGCTGGAAGGCAGAGCTGTCTTTTGACCAACATGTCACACAAACTATAAGCAGCATCTTCACTAAGCACTTGACGAGCTTCTGTAGCAAAGCTGACTTGACTGAATGTAAGAAACTTAAAAATAATAGTTGTCCTGTAAAGATCACTGAAGGATTTTGCCCATTCTGCTATAAAGAAACTACAACCACCAAAGCCTATCCTCAGACCAATGTGCCTTCTGTTAAACCAGGTGACAGGAACTTGAAATAAGTTAAAGGTGGTACTATTTCCAAATGAGATCTAAGGAGGAATAAAGAAGGCTGGGTCGAGTGGAGGGAAGCCATAGCTCAAATTTTAACTTTATTCTGCTGCTGGGCACAGAGGTAATGAGCACCTTTTGAGTATGGTGCCTTTTTCTCTCTTCCTTTTCATCTCCCTCCCCTCTCTTTTCTATTTCTATTCCCTCTTTCGGCCTCACATTTGCTGTTAAATAAAATCTGTACAACTGAGATAAACATATGGTCTCATTTGCACTTTAATACAAGAGAGGCATCTCTCTCTAATAATCAGATCTTAACACTGAATGCCTCCCAAAAATGAACTCTGCACGAAACATTGAGGTCCAGAACACCTCAGTATGAATGGAAACAATGAGGTGACTGGTTTGAAGGTGGTACTCGACACTGAAAAACACTCAGTAGTAGAAACAAAGAACACTAATGTTATTGTAACCTACTTTTTTTTTTTTCTTTTTTTTTTTTCTTTTTTTTTCTTTCTTTTCTTTTTCTTTTTCTGTTGAGATATACAAAATTTATTCCCTCACTTCATTTGTCTGTTATTCACTACACGGCACCCTTGGATACTGTCTATCCCTTAAGTCATGGGAATGCATCTTGACCTTCTGTCTGCCTCACATGACTCCTACAGAAAAGTCCAGCCTCATATGAAATGAGTGTGCAGTGAGGTAAAAAATAATCCAAAAAAATAATCTAGGAGATGAAATCCCAGGCCTTCTAAATGGAAAAGATTGGAGAGATAGGGAAGAAAAGCTCTGTTATCTCTGTGGAACATGAGCTTCTTTTAGTTTTGATCTAAGCAATTTCCCTAATTCAAATTCGATTTTTGTGGGCATGTGATGTACAGAAGATTCCTGATGTGTTCAAGTCTGTTTAGCTTTCTGTCTGCAAGTGAAGTGCATGATGAACTGTCTTGGATTACTGTGAAAATAGATAAAACTTTATTACCTTACATCTAAAGTTAGTTAGAAAAGCCTGTCATTTCAAACAGGGAGGAAGACTGGAGTTAATGAGCTGCTTCAGCATGATGGACGCCTTAGAAAGAAGCTGCATTTTCACAAAATGAGGGTAAAAACTATCACAGGATCAGTGAGAAGCCCCATAATTAACAAGGCACAAGAGCACAGTGATGCTTAATGTAACATAACAATCCTGAACTGTAGACATTGTCAGCATTGGCTTCCATTTGCAGAGAGTCACTCACTGCCCATGGAAAATCAGGAGTTAACAGTTTCATCAGGACCCAAAATGGTACACACACGGAATTACTTGATTATTATGCAGTTAGGAAAGTAATGCTCTCTTGATGTTTGTGGCTCTGCTCTGCCCTTTCAACTACTTTAAGATTAATTGTGTTGATGCATCTGTTTTGTACACCGAGTTGGAACAAGGCTCTTGCAGCACTCATCCAAGTATACAGCACAAAACTAAGGCTTAAAGGCATTCTAAACGTTGAAATTGCTTGAAATTATAGTCAGCAAGCAGGGGAGGAAGTATGTTTGTTTGAGAGGCTGCTTTTAAACAACAAGAGCTTTATTTGCTCTTTTATTTCATCATACATGCTGATGCCTGCACCCAGTTGCTTCATCAGGCTGAGCAGTTACTCAGAGAATAACAGATTTCCTGAAGGAAAGAAGCAGCATATTAAAACCATTAATTAAAGAGACATTCTGCTCATTTCTAGGAATAACAGTCTTTTCATTATAAATATGTGAAATAGAGCCATAAAGGCAGAGCACTGGCTGGAATGTTTAAAGAGATATACAAAATTATTGTTTCACCATTATTGGTCCCCTCAGTTGCACAGCTGGTATTGCTCAGTACAGCATCAGCTTGAAGCAGAAAAAGGTAAATATGTAAAGAGTTGGCTCTTTAGTATCTAAAAAGCCAATTCCAAAGAAATGACACCAGCTTAAATATTGAATTAACTTTGTTCAGGCTCATTCAAAACTTATTTTACCTCCAGGTACATCTGAGAAGATGGAAGGCCTGGAAAGTTTCAGGAAATTGCTCAAACAAGGAGTGGAAATGATATCAAAACCACTGTTGGTTTCTTGGAACAAGGACATTTCAAAATACCTGTGTATACATTAGGAAATATATCTGAGATTAAAAGATGTTAGTAACATCCACTCATGGAAATATTACTTGAGTAAAAGGTTGCGAAAAAGCAATTTAAAAACCAGCCAAACAAAGGATATGTTTTAATCCTTTCATAAGACATATCAGAGGACATGATAACAAGATTATTCCCTTCCTAATGTTGATCTTAAATTTTCCAAGCACTCTTCCCATTCCTGTAAGTAAATAGCAAACAGAAATTAACAAATATATCACACAGAGGCAAAAAGCCTCTCATTCAGGAAGCGTTAAGAAAAGTAGCAAACTGGAAAAGTGATAAAATCTTATTGACAGACAGCCTATTTTATTGATAACTGATGATTTAATATGAGAAAATGTGAATTTAGTGTTAGAAAACTTAAACACATGACATATTTAAGTCCTTATCGCTATAATTTTCTCTTCAGTTTAGAACTTGGAGCAAAGCCTTTCAAAAATCTGTGGTTTTGACACAGCCCTTCCCTTCTGAAACATCTGCTAGTAGAATTATAAATATGCTCGTGATGATCATGTAGAAGTTAGAAGATGCTTTATGTGTGTCACATGGAATCATAAACTCATTGGCTGAATTGTTGAAATTGTTGCTGGCAATTTTGATATCTTGTTCTTATATTGAATTGATTGAGAAGTGGAAAAAGAAAACAAAATTTAAAAAAAAACCACAAAAAATCTAAAACAAATTGCCTGAATCCATTTCTTTCTGAATGTCCTTTCTTACCACAAATTATTGGTTTTGTACAAAATATTTTCCCTGTTGACATTAACAAATCTAAAGGCTCAAACCCTGAGAAAGAGATCTGAATAGGATACTTGGACTCAAAATCCTCAGATTTTGTGTTCAACACAAACTTTCTGCTACTGAATTCTGAAGACTAATTTGCTGATGCAATGAATAATTGTCTTTGGATAAATATATAAATCTGACCAATTTGATACTTACTGATCTGAAAATCTGAAAAATTCAAGTAGGCATTAAAAAGTTCCTTCCCTGAATTGTTTCCTGAGGTTCTAAGATCTTTCTAGTGATCACACATTTTAAACCTTAACAGAAGATAAAGTTTGTTCAAAATGCCTAAATAATTCTAGTGAAAGGAAATATCAGTGTGAAAAGAAGTTTCATGTGCTTTGATGTTCTGCTGGAAGAATTTAATGTTGACAAACCTTAAAGCCCATGCAGATGGAATTCTTATTAAAAAGGTTTGGGGAATATTTTATACATAGTGAATTTTCAAATAAACTGGAATTTATTACACAAAGCTCTTGGGAATAATAATAATGTTTAATAACAGCAGTGTTATATTACTCCATTATTCTGGGTAGCAGCATCATGAAATTTACAAGCATCTTTACTTTAATAAAATGCGTAGATAAGAACCTTAAGCCAAGACTTTAAAGGTGTAGGGAATTAATTGTTCTTTATTTTGTGATGATGGAAAACTTTCTGTCCCCTTTTTCTCAACACCCATATTCCTCAAGTTCCTTTTTCCCGTCACCACACACTACAACACCATTTGTTCTGGTGCCTCAATAAAGTAATATGATAGTCATGCATTATGTATCCCATGGTATTGTATTAACAGCTTAAACATTTAAAAATAACATTCAGGCAAGGTAAACTCTGTAGAAACTTCAAAAATTTTGTAAATCAGCAATGGAATAAAATGTAGAGTAGTAGCACAAGAAAAGAGCATCCCTGAAGAAAAAAAGTACCAAAGCTGCGTACTCAAAGAACTTAATTACTGTCTGATTCCAAATTTTTCTTATCAGCTATGACCCATAATTTCATAACAATTCTTACCTATATAAATTGCAGCTTATATGATTGCATTTTCTCGTAAAACTGTACACTGAATTTAAAATTTCAGAATAAATAATTTAAATTCAGTCAGTTTTACTATTCATCACTAATAGTAATATACTATTAGTATATTACTAGTACTAATTTTATGGCTATTGACACAAATAAGCATTAAACAGGAAATGTCAATTTTCTATTAGCAAAGAGTAGAATTTAAGCCATTCAACCTGGCCTTGGACACTTCCAGAGATTCAGAGGCAGCCACAGCTTCTCTAGGCACCCTGTGCCAGGGCCTCCCCACCCTCACAGGGAACAATTTCTTTCCAATATCCCATCTAACCCACCAGCAGCCTCAAATTCTTGTCCAAGGGCTGCTCATGGGATGCTCATCCCCAGTCTGCATCCGTCCCTGCGGTTGCCTTGACCTGGGGCAGCAGCTTGTACCTTACTCTGGATGCTTTGACAGATCTGATGATGAATTATGGGCACATTTGTTTCTGTGTAGAACACAAAGAGGAAACAATCTCAGCTGGCAAGGTTTTACGTGTAAGGAATTGGACATTAAAATTCTAGTAAATGCCAAGGTGGCTCATTCAGAAAATTAAGAATGTGATCAACACTCTTCTTTTGGCTGCTTGTATCATGGAAAACATATATCTTAGTTTTTTCCAACTGTAATTATTGAAGATGGTAGCTCATAGATGCTTGAAAGTTTGGAGTACACAGAATGAAAAAGTTTTAAAAATAATTTTCTTATTACTTCACTCAGGAAACCATTATAAGTCTTAGAAACATTTTCATATACTTGAGGAAAAAAGAAGAAAGGAACATTGAGTTTGATTTTGTCATTGTCAGTCACTCCCATGTAAATTTTAGCAGCCATTTTGTTTTACTCCCTTCATACTGTCTTTGATAACCCAATTTCTCTTTAAGTGTGGTACTATGAATTAAGATCAGGATGGGAGACAAACAGAACTAAATTAGTATGAACTGCTCTTTTTGCTCTTCAAAGTTTTTAGTTCTTATTCTGATTTTAAAATACATTGACTAAGTTGTGAAACTTTTCTTAAAGGGTTTGACCAATGAGAAAAAGCTTTCTTGTCTTTATTCTCACTATCACCACCACAGCATAAGTGGAGGCAGCAATTTCCACTAGAAATCTGTGTATTCACAGGTAAAAATGAGATGAAGTATCCATTAATTTTGCTTTTTGAAGGGTGGGGTGATGTTTTGGGCTTTTGG
>WEIU01019837.1:10149-29422 GCA_013389925.1 Aegithalos caudatus | reverse complement strand
AACAAAAGCTTGTCTGGAAAAAGGGGACCAGATTCTTAGTTGATGTGAGTTATCACGGCTGCACTTATATCAATTAAGCTATGGATTGCTATATACAATATTCTAGAAAACACACACATATGCATATTGAATGTATATCTTTATCTTAAGGTATTAATGAAGAGGAAGGCAGACTCAGGTTAATGTTTATATTTTAATGGGCATGGAGAGTAAACCTACTCAAAGGTAATACAAATATATTCTTGTAGTTAAATGTAGACTAAGAAATGTGAAAAGTAACACCGGTAAATGTTAAATAATAAAGTTGTAACTTAGTGGAAATTTCACGGTAGAATACTTTCACAAAAGAAAGATTAATTTAAGGATTCTGCTCATAATTTTTAGGAGCCTTAGTCTTGGAGATGGATTCTGTTGCATTAAATACTATCCAAGTACTGTTGAGGCCACACCTGAAGTTTTGTTTCAAGTTCTGGGCTCCACAGTAGAAGAGAGGTAGGGACATAGAGTCCAGTGAAAGGCCACTAAGATGCTCAGGGGATTTGAGCATCTCTCTAGTGATGCAAATGCAGAGAGATCTGGAACTGTTCAGAAAAAAAAGATAAGAAGGCTGGTGGGGACCATAACAATGTGTATGAATATCTAAAGGGAGGGAGCAAAGAAGAGCAATATACTGCTTTTAGTGTTGCCCAATGACAGAGCAAGAGGCAATGGGCACAAACTGAAACATGTTTCATAAACATGTTTCCTGAACATGGGGAAACATTTTTTCACTGTGGGGATGAGCAAGCACAGGGGCAGTTGTCCAGGGAGATTGGAAATCTCCATCCTTGCATATATTCAAAATCCATAAGCATTTTGTTCAGAGTAATTACCTCTATATGTCCCTGCTTGAGCATGGGGGGTTGGTTTAAATGGACTCTTCCATCCTCACCCATTCTGTGGTTCTGTGAAACAGGGCTGTTACCTGCTGAATTTTTGAAAGTTTGAAGCTTGTTTATGGTGCTGGACTTTTGCAACAGTGAAACGAGGACTAATTTAGGTATCCATTTTAATTTATCTATTAGAAGACTTAAAACTCAATGAAAATAAATTATTGTCTTGTGCTAATGTGAGAATTAGTCTTATACTTTATGTGTAGTGGAAATTATACTTGTGCAAATAAAGTGTAAAGAATATAGCTGAGCTAACTAACATGCTAATTCTTCTTAGCCAAAGAAGAAACAAAACTGATAAAAATGAAGCTTCACTGAATGAAAAACGTTCCAAGACTGGGGGGGAGCCAGTATTTCTAAGAAGGATGTAAAATAACCAAACCTAAAATAGTGTTTGGATGTGAACCTTACCATTCCTCTTTCATAAGTGGTCTATTTTCAGTAGATTATGATATTGAGACCATTATATGCTAATAAGAAGATATAAAAATACACACATATACACACACACTACTGTTACTCATGAAGTACCTTAAAGTACAACAATGAAGAATAGGATGGAAAGAGCAATCAGAGGGAGAAAAGATTCTGTGAGAGACTTACATCACAGCTTTTTCAGGTAGCTCTTGAACAGACTGAACATGGAAGGGAAGAGCAGGTGTTCATCTGAAATAAGGTCACCAACGAATAGAATACCAGACACAATTTGCTAAAATTGGGTCTGACTCATTTTGGAACAGTATGAAACATTTTTTTTCTAAAAAGGACCAGTTCTCAAAAGGATTTATTTTTTTTTTCTCCAAGGAGCTAGTTGGTCAGTCTGCTTTTAGAACATCATCTGAAGGGCTGAGTTGTTGAGAAGTGCTGTTACTAAGCCATTCAAGCTTTCATTGTAAAACTTCTGCTCTTCCTGTCTTCATGAGAGTAGTGAAGGTTAGCTAGTATGATTAAATGATGCTCAAGTATTTTGTCTTTTCAGTTATCTTATATTCTGTTCTGCCACTCTTCAATCTATTGTATGCCTACAGAGCATTATAAATGTATCAAGGTATAGTTTGTGGTTTATCACTGTCAAAATATAATGGAACTGTGATTAGTAAAATAAATGCTGAAAGCACTAAAACCCAGTAAATAGTACCAAATCTTCAAGAAAATTCCAAATTAAGACTTCCTACTTGTTGACAAAATGTAACCCCTTGTGTTTATTGTCATACACAAGCACAATGCTAAACAACTTTTAAAAAGAACAAACCTTAGTAATCAGAGATATAACAAAGAAGGATATATTAGGCTGCCTTATAAAAGATAATTTCTTCTCTGTTCCCGTCTCAAAAATATGGCTATTAATCAGTCAAACATTGTTGTGTTACCTAAACATTGAATTAAGTCAATCAACAGAGAAAAGACAGTAGAGTATCACAGATAAAAGAGCTTGGACACCTTGTGATGCAGAGAAAATTGATTAGGAGTGTTTTGGGGTTCCCACTAAGCAAATAATTTCCTTTGTGGTCCTCCTTCTGAATTCCCTTCTGAATTCTTATCACTCATGTCTGCTTTGCCAGTGTCCCATTCTTAATGTTTGCTCTCAGTAAAGTCCCTCAAGATGCTTGGTTTATTCAAGACTGGTTAAGCTTAAATAGCTGTTTCTCATGNTTTTTTTTTTTTTTTTTTTTTTTTTTTTTTTTTTTTTTTTTTTTTTTTTTTTTTTTTTGTCCCCGAAGATCTTGAACTCTCAGTTTTAATTCTTGAGATTTCTCTTCTCTATCACAAGAACTAACTAATGCTTTTTTACCAGAGCAAAACCTAATGGAGCATTTCAAAGCAAGGGAGATAGCCTTTTTTTATGATCCTATTTGATTTGGAAATATTAGATGACGTGTTAAACATCTCTTTAAAAATCTTGCAGATATGACTGATCTCACCTTTACTGACATTACTTTTAGGTATTCATATTTTATTACTTGTTTCAAAATGAAAAAAAGATCTCCCTTATAGGATCAAAATTGGAACAGTAAAGATGAAGAAAATCCATGGCTCTGCATTATTCTGTAAATCCTAATTATAATTTTTAAAAAAAGCAAATTACTAACTTTTCTGGTATCTTGTAATATTTTTCATTGAGACCATTTTTACATTTCAATTCTACATCGACTTACATTTCACCCTCAATTTTGATGGTTTTTAAAGCACATAAATTAGCTGCTAATACAGTATGCTATATCCAGGAATATTCTCAATTCTGTTGCTGCATGTTCAGTTCCTGATAAATTATAGAGGGGATCATCCCAAGCATGATGTCATTTACGTCTGAGGAGAAAAGGCAGCTGCATGGTTCACACTCAGATAAGATTAATATATCTATACTGTGCTGGGGAATTTTCTTGCTAGAATGTTGAAGAAATCTGTTGAGTTTATGTTAAAGTCATCCATAAAGTTGGTGATGAGATTACTGATGATGCCCATATTCAGGATTAATTTGTCATACAAAATACTAGAGTTTGTTCTTATTAAGGATGACAGTACATTTCCAGCTGTTTAAATTCTTAAAATGTTCTGTCTAAATTAAAATTCTTAAGCTATTACTACTGAACTGATAATTAGTAAAATTCTTTATAAATTCCATTATCTACGTGAACCAATAAGTGGCAAACCAACAATTTATTACTTTTCTTTTAAAATACAAATATGGGAAAAGTGTGATGATATCACATTTTACTATTTGAATTTGCTTTTAGGAAGGTTTAATCAGGATGAATGTGGAATTTTCAAAAATCTTTTGTCTCTCTTAGAGAGAGAATTCACTTAGAGCCTAAAAATATATTAATTTGAACCAAAGTTAAAATCCTAACCCATTGCAGCAAATTATAAGCCTACTTTAGCTTCAGAGGTTACCGCTAATTTATTGTGGTTGCCTACCAAAAAATTCTTGAGAAGCATGAATGTTAATGCTCCTAATTCATTTACATTGTGATGACAGCTTAATCTGAAATAATCTTTCTGTTCATATTATTTTCGTCACATACATGTTTTGTACTTTGACACTTCCATCAAGTGTCTTTGTTTTTAGGAGTGGATCTTGATGGTTTGAGATACGTTCTGAAAAATATCAAGGAGTTTTGTTACCAATATGCTATAAAATTTCAAGCTTGATTTAGCATTTTCAATTCTATTTATCTTTGCCTCTGTATTTCAGTCAGTCATGTCCTCAGCCTCCATTCTCTGACAAGTCAAGGGACTTTGGTTTCTATCTGGAGATATGGTTTGTTTAGTTAACAAAAGCACTCAGCTGTAGGTCAGAAGCTGTGGTTATTATTTAGAATTAACAATGTTGAAAATTCAGTGCTTGTGTTTTCAGTGCAAATTTTGGTTCTGTTTGAAGGCACTGGGCCAAAGTCACGAACAATATGGAAAGCTATAATTCTACTGATGTTGGTATATTCAATCCTCTAACTCTGAGGCTAGATTGGCCCATTGCCTATACATTTCAACTTTCAGAGGATCTGATACCAGAGCAATGGATACAAAATGCATTTGCCTGCCAGACTTTTTCAACTGCTTGAAGGTTGGTATGGTATATTCTCTATAGCTGTAATTATAGTTCTCAAGGGATAGTCAAGACACAGAGCTTTCATTTCAGACAATGCTTGTTGCCTCAGGGGGGACAATAAACATGCAGATATTCTTAGACAGCCACTGGCACTCACAATAGCTGTTCCTAGATGTATAGGATCATAAAGCTGATGAATTGTATGGTTTGTTGTACACTTTTTTATATAGTTGCCAGCGGTCTCAAACAGCAAATTAGTCCAAAGGCTGAATTAATTTATAAACTTCTAAGCTAGTATCAATAGCTCGGTGAAATGGCAAAGAGAGTTGCGTAATAAATTTACAAATATGCATAGACTGCACAATTAATTTCAAAGTTATCCTTATCTGCCTGGTAAATAAACACTTTTAGATTGGTAGATCTAAACTGAAGGTGAGAGATGGAGTCTGTTGAGGTTTCGCTTTTCCCGCATCAGAACTTAACCACATTGGGAAAAGTATAGGGACCAAAATGGTCCTCTGGTGCTGTCTTACATTCTCCTCAAGGATCAGCCACCTTTGTGCACAATTGAGTTGGAGCAAGTGCTGGAACATCTTAGCAAAAAGAATGGCAGGTTCTGTTCTCATCAAATGCAGCTGAGTGCAGAAACAAAAGACTGCTGTTAAAGGAATCACTTGTGCTACAGGAGGTTTGCATGCAGGCAAGGTGGGCCTGGATTCTCGGTCTTGGGTGCCAGTCCATCAACCCACTGGCTACTGCAGATAAGACCTGAGTAGCAGAATGAGCTGCCCTCTCCCTCCCCCTCTGCATGTGACAGTATGACCTGGCTACAGGAATCAGAGATGGAAATGGAAATGGTCTGTCATTCCTTGTCATAAACAACGGCTGTTCGGAAGAAATTGAAAAAGGTTCTAAAGTGGAGGCAAAAGTGCATTCCTATTATAAATGTCATTTATTTAAATACCAGGATCACTGAAAGGGTATTTTATTCATTTTCTTGCTTTTGAAAAATTGAAGGAATATGTCAAAGAGTTTCACCTCAATGATCACAGTACAGAAAGCAAGGAAACAAGAGGTCAACTGGCAGTTGTCGGTTTTCCCATTACATTATACATCAGAAAATTAAGCTCTCTGTGATTTACCATTTGTGTTGTTTAATGCTTTCATCCAGTTTTTAAAAATTCACTATAAAAATAGTATTGAAACTCACAAATCTTTAATTCTGACAGACTGTAAATTAGCATTATTAATAATTAATTTGTCATGCCTTCTTGTTCTGAAGGTACTTTGAGTACTGTTGTTAAGCCATTTTTATGGGCACTATTATTGTTATCAGTGTAATAGATTATTTACCCAGTACCTTTTGTTTAAGATTTTGTTTTTTTAACAAAGGTAAGATACTGAGGGGCTGATTATTTTTTTTGTCTTAGCTGGAGAGTACTAAATGGATTACTTCATTCAGAGTTGTGTTTGAATAGGTTTGGATAAATTTCACAGGAGTCTGTATCTTTTCCATTCACAGAATTCCCACAGAAGCAGTGATCCTAGTAACTTCAACACCTTAAAAATACTTGAATTACTTTGTTTTCAGACGTTACTGTGACCAGCCAGCCTTCTGTGGGACAAGAGTGAAGGAAGAGTGAAAGGTCTCTTGCCTCTTTTCTTTGAAGCCATACATCTTCCTCTTCATGTGACTTTGCGTGTATATCTTTTTGTTCCGGGCAGAAATAGTAGTAGGATGAATGCAGGCTAGCAAAGAAAAGAGGGATTGTCTGGAGGCCCCACATGGCCTACATTTATAAAAATGATGATGAGAATAAGGACAGATGTGAAAAAAGGTTCAGCTATTTTTAGGGACATTTACTCCACTCACTCCTCCAGTAAATAACTATGAATGAAAAGGTAGAGGATTAGGTTCTGAATATTCAATATTGTATTTCTTCCACTGTAAACTTTCATGTGTGAGTTTCGCTGTTCTGTTCTGTTTCACTGTTCCACTCAGGCAAGAGAGGAAAGGAAAATAAGTTAGAGGTTTGCTGTGAAAAAAATACTGCTGCATTAAACATCCTTTGAAAGATTAGCTTTGCAACAGATGTGCACAACAACTGAAAGACAAGGGAGATCAAATTAGGGGCTACGAAAAGAAGTATGAATACCTGTCATGAAAGTTCATTTGCCTTATTTAAACTCAGAAGCTATAAGTAACCCAATCCTGCTTATCAGAAACTTAGTGGATATCAAGTGAATTATCCTAAATTTGTGACATATTTTTTAACCACTGAGAATAGGATTTTAGTTAATAAGAGCATAACTTTTCTTCTCAGGATCTCGTCTGCACATCAGGGTAAGTCACAGGAGGATACAAGTGCTGTGGGACAGAAACTAGGATTATTACACTAATTGTTTATGAGTTGGTCAGCATAACCACAAGAACATCTTATGTTCTTTAAATGAAGAAGACTGCCAATTAGGTTTTTTGAATTATTTAAGAGACAAACAAACAAATAAATAAATAAATAAATTCTGTGTTTCTTCATATTAAGGATTTAACTTCTGTTGCAAGATGTTAAACTACCTGTGATTCATAATGTGCCTGGTGAGGTTTGGGAGCCTTTATTGATCATACAGAGTTTGGAGTTTCTCAGAATTACTTTGCTAAATACTTATGAACTCCCATGAGATTAAAAGACATTGAACTTGAACTAAATAATTTCCTTTATTTTTGAATACTAATTTAAAATACCTGATAAGAAAAATGGGAAAAAAATTAATTCGACAGAATTTTAAAATATTGGTAAATTCAGTTTTGATTATGAATGTCTGTAATATTTTAATTAATTTTGAAAATTAAATTAAAATTTGAAACTATATTGTGAACACAATTTAAATAACACCAGAACTCACAGTAGTTGTCTAGTCCTTTGGCTTTAGAGGGAATTTTGGGTTTGTTGCATTCATTTTCAGCTCTACTTCATGGATTACTGAATGTTTCTGTGCTGTAAAGCTGTCTTTTCCCCCACCTCTCCAAACTGCGCTCTTGGGCCAATTTCAGGGAGCATGCATAACTAACTTCCATCACTTCAGTACAAATAAAATAAACTGCTGGAGTCTTTCTTCCCCCAGGTCAAAAGCTGTGCAACTGCATGCCTCCTCCTTTTATTTATCTGATTGTACATATTGCTTTACCCAAAAAAACCTGCTTTATATGCTTATCATCCCAGTATATTTTTGCTTTGTCTTCCTGAGTCTTAGGCCATATATAATTTTCTTCCTCAGAAACCATCTTCCAGAGAGAACTAGAACTAAACCTTTTTAAGGGCTGCATCTTTCAAAATGACCCACTGCAGACAGACTCAGCAACTTTAATTTGCTTTTACCTTCCTTCAGCAAAATAGAGATCACAATTCAGTAATCTGCTGGCAAGAAAAACAAATAGTGACAACGTCAAGCACTCTGGACTTCTCACAGAGCATTCAGAGTATAAAAATAACCAAGTTCCTATTTGTTTATTTTGCCTTTTGGTTTTAGAACAGTTTAAGTCCACCTGAGTGATATTTTCAAATTCTCTCCTGGAACTAGGGATCTGCATGAATATTTTATTTACGAGCCACGTGGCCTTCTTCCTCAAATTGCTCATGCATTCTTCTAAGTAAGAGCCAAAAAACACAGAAGAGGCTACAAAATATCTGACAAATCCTGATAGCAAATACGGAATGTGAAACTTCCCTTGGACTTTATTGGGGATGTTCCCTTCCTTCTCTTTATTGGGGATGAAGGAAAAAAGAAAAAGAGGAGGGCATAATTGCAGCTGTTTACAAAGTAATTTTATTCTCACTTCTGCTCCAGCAAAGGTGAGACTAAGGACAATTGATCACAACAAATAATCTTTTGCTAAACTGGAGGCTTTACTCAGCTCAACCAGTCTCATATACAACATCCAAGTTCCCCTTTGATTATATTGTTTATTGTCATTGTATGAGTCATTTTTACACTTAAGTGACTTCAGAATTGAGCCTGCAATAATGTCAGTGTAAGTGAGGATACTGTTTTAGAGGCCTACAATATGCTTGTTTTAAATGAAAGAAAATTCTAGAACAAACCCTTTACTTTCTTACTGCAAGTGGAACTGAACCTGAGAGAGAGCCATAATTCTACCTCTGCCACTGCAGAATGGGAGCCAGGGGCATGGGGGACAACACTAGAGGAAAGCAAAATTTGAAATCTGTTTAAACAGCAGAGACTATGAAAGCCAGCTTGCATAACAGGGTAGAACTGTACAGACATTTCAAGGTGTGCAGCCCTCTAGTGTTTTAAGATCAAATACTGTGAACAGTGGGATCCAACAGCTTTTCTCCAGCTTAGGGAGCTTTCTGCTGTGCCAAACAACTTTTGCATTTTCATTCCCAGCTGAAGTGTAGCAATGGAGAGACCTGATTTAAGTAAATTACACACGCATCAGCTGCTTTCCTGTATGTCACTTATATGGAACAGGTTACAAGTTCCAGCAGCTTTTATAATCAATGCAGCCACTCACTGGAAAAGACATACTCTGCATAGAGAGATTTTGTCATTTATTCTGTCAGTTCCATACTTGCCAGATATGGTATATCACATAAAATCTGTTTTTATTATGATGCTTTACCATAACTACAAATTTCACTGAATTTCATTGAAAAAAATGGAATCACACTTTTTTACTTTCAAAAATGAATTTGACCCATTGGTCTAATTTGGTTCATTCTATTTCACCAGTCACTAAATGTGCCAACTTTCTGAGGCAAAATGTTTCCACAGAGGTGTCTACTAACTTGTTCTGGAAATTTAACTCACAATAACCATTCCTCCCCTCAAAACAGCCCCAAAAAGATGTCCCAAATGTGGCAGGAGGACATCACACACAGACCCTTGCCCTGCTGGCCAGTGTGTGTGTCTGCTGACAGTTTTTCCTGCCCCTATTTTTGTGTCTTACAGCAGCACACCATGGCCGTGGCAGTGTGCTGGGTTTGGCTGTGAAAGAGTAGTTAGTTTTCTTCAGAGTAGTTGGTATGGAGCCATGTTTTGGATTTGTGCTGAAAACAGTGTGGATAATAGGGAGATGTTTTAGCTATTGTTGAGCAGTTCTTGTTCAGAGCCAAGCCTGTTTCTGCCTCTCAACCCACCTCACTAATGAGGAAGCTGGGAGTGAGTACACAAGTTGGGAGGGGAGACAACTGGGGCAGCTGGCCCCAACAGATTAAAGGAATATTGCATACCATATGGCATCCTTCTCAGCTTGTAGAGCTGGGGGAAGAATAAGGAAGAAGGTGATGTTTAGAGTGATGGTCTGTCTTCCTAAGTCACCATTCCATATGATGGAGCTCTGCTGTCCTGGAGATGCCAGAACACCTACCTGCCCATGGGAAGTAGTAAAAAAAAATTTCTTGTTTTGCTTTTGTTTTGCCTTACTTATTAAACTGTCTCTATCTCAAACCATGCATTTTATGACTTTTACCCTTGACTATGCTATCCCCATCCCACTGGGAGGGTGTGATCCAGCAGCTGTGTGGGGCTGAGCTTCCTGACAGGGTTAAAGCACAACAGGTGGGTACAGCATGACCAGGGCTGCCCCTGGTGGGGCAGTGAGGAGGGTGGGGCCTCTTGGCCAGCAGAAGCCTCCACCAAGAAGGGCCCCATCCCAGGAACCAGCGACCTTGTACAGCCATGAGCCCTGGCTGAACAGTTGTCTGCAGGGTCCCAGTCACAACAGAACACAGCAGGTCTGTGAGGTGAAGCCTTGCCCAGGGGACTGGGACACTGCCCACAGAGACTTGCTGGGATGTGTGCCCTCACACTACCCCCAGGTGAGTGATTTGCTTTCTACTGGATGTCCCTCAGTGAGCCTATGGCCTTCTGGGTGGGGCAACCAGACCAGCTAGCTCCCCTGAGGCCCCGTGTCCATCTGTGAGTGTGCACTTTGGGCCGTTGTCCTTGCCATATAGTAATGTCTTGCCCAGCAGGCACAGGGAGCTCATAACCTGTTGAGCATCATGGGATACATCATGGTCATCCTTGGTGTATGCCAGTTTTGACCACTGGCTTTGTTTTTCAATCAAAATTTGTCTGATTTTGTTACCTGAGTGGAGCTGTTTCCACATACCTCTGTGGCACCCATACGATTCAGTACATTAGCAACACAAGAAACATAAGGTGAAAACAGTAACAGTTAAGGAGATTGACAGGGTGCATTTTCTTTATTGTCTTAGAGTGGGAAGGACATGTTCTCAGGGCAGAGCCTGTTGCCCTAAATGCAGTACTTAAACCATCATATACAGTTATGCTATTATGTGCTTTAAAAATCCTAAAATAAAAAAAAAAAAAAATTAAAAAAAAACTGTTGGTTTTCCCCTTTCAGTAAGCCCCCTGATTAGAGGACTTTTTCCCTCTAATCACGGGGCTTACTGAAGGGGGAAAACCAACAGGTTTGTTTTTTATTTTTTCCCCAACAAAGTCCAGTATCAGAATTCTAAAGACGAACTGAGTCCACAGCCTTGGTCTCTGAAGTCTTTTATCTTATCTCATGGCTCATGAGCTGTTCAAGTCCAGACTGGGCTTGCTGGAAAACAGGGCTTGCAAAGACCATGAGACACTCAGCTCAAGGTCTTTTATGGACTTTTTGCCCAANCAAGGTCTTTTATGGACTATTTGCCCAATTGATTTACAGAACATACTATATTTACAGTTCTGCACCAACAATTACCACCTATTCTAAACAGGCAATTTCCACATCAGATTCACCTTCACCTATGTCTTTATGCCACCATCACAGCAGAAAATGGAGTAGAAGAATAAGGAAGGCATAAGACACCACCTGAAAACCTCCCTCTTGCTTTCATCTGTCTCCATGCTAAAAATCCCAAAACTATAGATTTTCACTCTGTGACAAACTAAACTACTATTTCTAATTTTTGTTGCTTTTAATTCATCCTCTCAGCATGAGGAGTTTTTCCCATGGATTAAAAGACAGTGCTTTCCAGGGGTTTCAGCTGGGGTCTTGGACCCCCCAGGGCAGTTTGAGGGATTTTCCCCATGCTCTGGACTCCAACAAAAACTCAAAAAACCAAAAACAACAACAAAAGAAAACACCCCAACTGACAAAAGGATGCTTTTAGGCAGCAAAGTAAAGAAATATGGCTTAATGCAAATTTACAAGTCATGAAAAGTAAGTGTAATTGCCTAAATACACACTCAAAGATAATAGTTTCCTGTGTTAACAATTTTTCTTTTGAAGCTTTGGATTTGTAGACTAACTTTGAGTGCCTAATTTTGAGGGTTTTTGTTGTTTTTTTTCAACTTAAAGTAGCAAAGTGGTACATCCACAGCCAGTGTGTTAGTCTCATATGCCACAGTAACAGGATATTTAAGAAGGTATATACAAAAAAGAATTGAAAAACCAATATACTAAGATGGATTTGTTTTCCAAGATTTATTTATAAATATGTGGTTGAAAACCATTTTATGCATCAAATTACTGTGAGTGAAAAAGAGGTGCTGAAGATGCCAGGAAGAGCAAAATAAATCAGCTTCAATTTTTCCCCAAGCTGAGCAAGGAAACCATAACCTTCTCAAGTTCCCAAGTAAATCTTTGCGTGTTGATTCTGTGTGGAGTGTTTTATCTGTGGTGTTGGTAGCCTAATGCAAACATCATAAAAGCTATATGAAAAAATAAAAATAAAGTTGTTGGCTGAGCATATGCAGTCACCCAGAGCAACAGAGGGGATTGTTCTAGGACAAGTGACAAAGTTTCTCCTGGTATATACTGATTTGTCACTCCCCTTGGGAAATAAATACGTCAATGCATTCGCTGCCTTATGTGTAATAAAATACCCTTCCAGCCAAAGAAACAAATAAGTGTTTCCCTCCTCCTTCCCTCTTCACATAATAAGAAAAACTGAAGTCCTACTTTTTGTCTCCAAGCAATCCCTCAAATAAGAAGCAGTGTCCTGTAAATTTGATGCAGTTAAGCACTAACTTCCATTCCATTTTCAGGAATGTCAAATCTAAGCTTATTGGAGAAGGATTTTGAGCTAAAGTGTTTTTAGTGGGCACAGTTTGTCTTGATTTCGCATGCAAAATGAGAAGAAACGAGGAACAGTATCTCTGAAGTCAGTGCATGTGTGGGTTTGCACCTCTCGAGGTGATCAGGGGCGTTACAGCACAGTGCAGTCGCATATTAACAGACGGTGCATTCAATGGCTTCTCACTGCAGAGAGTATTGCTGCAAATCTACAAATTCAGCTTTATATTCCAACATGATCCTCTGTAGGGGAGACTACAGAATAGCTGCACTGACTTGCCCTCTGCTTGGTCCAGGCCATTTATCTCTTGCACTTTAGTATTCCTGGAATGGAAGTATTTAAGCAAAGATGGTTTGTGACTTTCTCAATACTGCAACATTGAGTTTCCATGTGTTTTACTCCTGTAAAAGAATGCAAATTAGTGCTACCCCAATGAATACAGCTAACTGTGAGTTCAGTCTGGTTCTTCAGGTGTGCTTTATAGGAAGAGCCCATCTGTGCTGGAATATGGTAGATTGTTTCCATATTGCTGTGTTTAAGGAAAATTTGGTAGAACTCAGTGCATGATGTGGGTTGACTAAAACAGAGTATTTTTTAATTTCAAATTTTTTGGGGGGGTTGCAGTCATTGGCAGGGTTTAAAAAAGGTAAGTAATAAAATTGATCTCAAAAATTGTATTCTATAGAAAATGTTTGTTATGAAGGATCAAGCTGAGCTTCAACAGCTTTTTTTATTTTACAAGATAATATTGTATTGATAAAAAAAGTGTAACTAGCAGCCATTTTCTTGTATGCTTAGATTAAAAAATAATCTGAAAGAAGAGAGAACTGTTCTGTTTAGTGCCAATAATTAATCTCTATCTTTCCTGTTATTGATTTTGAGGGTTGATTTTCATTTGTTTTGTTGTTTGTTTTGGTTTTGTGATTTAGTTCTCTTTCTTTTTAGAAATTTAGTTCAGTTATTTTGTAAAAGTAAAGATAGGGAAAAATAATTGTAGAGTATCTGTTATATTCAAGAGATAAATTTTTCCTTTCCAGTTGTTACTTGACAGTGTCTTAGTTCACAGTGTCGCATCTTGAAAGCTCTACAATCATTTTAGACCTTTGAAATCTCTTCATGAATAGTTAATTCTGCATTTGTAGGAGAAGAGTCTGTGCTAGAGAGATCTGTAGTATCGTTCAATCTCTGGCCTCTAGCTCTCAGTGTGGATTGTGCAAGGCAGCAGAATAAATTAGTATTACTTTGAAACAACATTTGTCCACTGGAATGTCACCCCTTTAGATCCTTGCACAGAGCATACAAAATAGTACCAGATGCAGACAGTGATGTATGTTCCACTGTGGTTCTCCCAATTATTGTCATGAAGCTCTCTTGCCTGCATTGATGTTTTGTGAGAAGAACAGAGAACAGCGGTGGTTCCAGAATGTATGTGTGTAATGAATGTCATTTATTTTAGTTTCTTTGTTCCTCTGTAAAGGAAGTGACTGGGTAAAAGTGAGGTAGCTTGAAGGTACCAGAGCAGAGGATAGAGAACATGTGCCATCTAAGCCTGAAGAGCCTGACATACTGAAAAGTGCAGGGAGCAGATGTGATGTAGAAATAAAAACTTCTGAGGGATGCAGAGGGTACTGTTCAGAGTGTGCTGAAACCCAGATCAAGTAATTTGGTCTGAAACCAAGCCTAGGGAGAAGGAATTGCTTTCTAATGCATCACTTGGGACACAGAAAATGGGACATTCTTTACAGTCCTGTTTAATTTCTGTTTTACTAAACTGGTTCTGAGATTTCTCTGTTAAAAATATTTATTCTAGTGATAGTCAAATACAGGCTTGCTTTAGTGATTAAGAACCTGTTGAAGAGTTTTAGGTACTTTTTATCTTAAAAGGAAGTACCATTTCAATATAAATAAATGTAGTACTTCAAAGATCTGGATGCCTTTGGCTCTTGTCACAACAGATTGAGTTTTTCAATCAGAATTTTTTTTAAAGCAACCTCCATGAATTACTTGCTCTGAAAATGAATTCTATAATCATGTTGCTATTAGGATCAGGCAGATGCAAATCAAGAATGGCATAACATCTACCCTAGATATTTTCCCTTTTCTCTCCCTTCCTTTTTGTTTTTAATTGTTTAGAATTTATTTTATTACTTTTTCCAAAAAGGAAAAAAAAACCAAACCAAAACAAAACAAACAAAAAACCCAAACAAAAACACACAAACAACCCCCAAACCACATAGTTAGCATTCAAGGTGCTGCTCTTTATGCATGTTAGATGCAGTGTCTTGAAGACCATAATAGGCTTCTGGAAAATGTGAAAATAAGCAGTAAGGAAAAAAGGATGTAATTTTTTTTCTGCTTTTTAATAACTTCCAACAGAATTAACTTCTTTGAGCTACTCATGTATGGCAATCTTAATGTACTGAATGTTATGCTGTTCAGACAAACCAGAACCCGTAATAAAAACAATTCAATTAGACAAGACACTTAACCACTTTACCCCTAAGTGTAAATTGATACGTGAACTGAACTCAGTGGAATTTTCCCACTGAGCTCAGTTATGCTGGAATAGATAAAATGTCACTGGTTTGTGTATGTGTTCTTAAAAGTGAGGGGTTTGGCACATGCCAGAGCAATTCTGGCAAACATTCCCTCTTACCGTCTTTTTTGCTTTTGAATTTCCTGAGGGTCCTAATTAATACAGTTAGTAAGAAAAGCAGTCACAGTCTATTGGCACCCCAATGGACTTTCATCAGAAAGGAGGCCAACTTCTCGCCTCTTTTTGATCTTCAGTTTATTGGCTGCAATATCTGATTTAGGTCTGAAATCTTTATTTTTTTTCAAGATTTCTCTAAATTTATAGAGACAACTCAATTTTTAAAATTTCATACTGAGTTAGTGTCTCTACAATGATGTCCCCTTTTTGAGGAAAAGTTAGGGGGTTTTGTGCTTACAAGAACTCTCTTGGGCCACAACCAAATGTCTGTCTTCTTAGCTTCAGAACATCTGGGACACACAAAAACTGGTATTTTGTAAAACTCCAGATATTGGCTACACATACTTATGAGACAGAAATACCAGAGCTCAAGTATAACTGTTTGGAGTTGCCTCTATAAGAATGGCTTGTTTAAAAACCTCTACTTTTTAAAAATAAAACCAAAAAACCTAGTTCTTACTTTGACATTTGTTTGTATAAATTTAAAAGATCTTTAGAGGAGGTAATCTTGGCTAATCTTGTTTTACAGATTGGAAGAGAAGGATGTAGCTCTCCTAGCTTCATTGAACAAACCAGTAGTAAAGTCACAATTAGAAATTCAGGCCTCCAGGCTTCCTGTCAGGGCTGTCTATATTAGGTCCCATTTACAGGCAATAATATAAAATAAAAGTTGTTTCAATGAAAATTGCCTGTTCTGGATGGACTATTATTAGTGTTGCATATTTACAGAATCTTGTGTCCTCTAACATTTATGCACAGGCATCAGAGCTCTTAATAGGTGCATAATGTAACACTAGCAACACCAAATGCAAAGTGGCTAGAATTTAATAGGGTTTATGGTAAAGACCCTTGCATAGCAGACTTTGTTCTTGCCTCTTTACCATGGAAAGTGCTGAGCTGGGCCTGTTCAGTCTTGATGAGACAAGTGAGATGGGACCTGATCAACATCCATCAGTATCTAAAGGGAGGGTGTCAAGAGGATGGAGCAGGCTCCTCTCAGTGGGGTACCAACCAATAGGACAAGGACCTGATACACGGGAAAAAACACCTGAATATGAGGAAGAACTTCATTGTGTGTGTGGCTGTGCACTGGAAGAGATTGTCCAGAGAGGTTTTGGAGTCTCTGTCACTGGAGAATTCAAGAACTGTTTGGATGCAATCCTGTGCCATATGCTCTAGGATGACCTAGCTCTAGCAGGGAGGTTGGACCAGATGACTCGCAGTGGTCCCTTCCAACAACACCCATTCTGTAGTTCTATGAAAAAGACAAAAATCCCAGCATGAAAGACGGTGGAAGATTGGCAGTAATTGATAAGGATGAAGACTTGTTACCAAAAACTGTGGAGGAGTATGTGACCACATCTGGGAGCAGGAGAAGTCCAAAGTTTAAATGGTTACAGGGAGAGGGCAAATTCATTTACATTGCAGCATTATTTGAGTAAAAGAGGGAGGAGGTCAGAATGCAGCAGTGACATGGACAGTAGATCAAATGAAACTGAGAAACAAAAAGCTAAATGGAGAAACTAATATTTTCCTAGTAAGGCTGTGTGACATTCCTGAATAATTTAATGTGAACCAGAGTATATTCCATGGTCGAGGTTTCCATGTAAATTGTCACTAAATCAATGACAAACCTGAGTTCAGTTCCAGTTTTTTGGTTTTTGTTTTTCTTTTTTTCTGTAAAGAAGAAGAAGAGTGTATATCAGAGCATTCCCACTCCAAAACCAGGTGGTGAGGAAGTGGCTGCTAGCAAATAGGACAAGAAAGCAACTTTTAATACTGTAGTTTGTCTGGGGTCTCAATGTGAATTGAGCAAGTCAAATTTAAGAATATAGGCTGTAACACAGCATGCAGTCAATTGCTGGCAGCCCCCTGGGCTGCATCTCTCCAGAGAAAGCTCAAGCCCTCAGCAGTGGAAGGGAAAGATAGTGTACTAAAAGGGAGGCTTAAAAGTGTATCAATTTAGGTTCTGTTTAACCTCCAAGACCTTTGTGAAGACAAGAAGCAGAGAAAGTAAGGAGTCAACAAAGAGAATGGAAAAGAAAGCATAACTGAGTCAAAAGTGGATACAGGAGAAGATAGGGACATGAGTGAGGATGAAGTGGAGGGAGGATGGCACAAAGGAGAGAAGGAACCATATTGTGCTTTGGGAGAACTGCAGAAGAAATTTCCTTTTAGAATTTTTCACTGTGCAGTTGCTAAAGCTCACCATAAACACTTCATTATTTTAGTATGTACTACTATTTCTCATAGTACATAATAAAAGGTTCACACTTGAACATCTAGGCTTGGGCCTGCCCTGCTGCACTGTCATGGGTAGGGGATGAAGGTGGGCACCCCCAACATCTCACCTCTTCCTGGAGCAGGATGCTTTGCCTGGGCTACAGGCACAATGTGGATGAGACAGCCGTGGGTAAGGCAGGGCTGGGAGCCACACAGATTCTGAGGCTCAGGGTGGGTTCTGTGCCAGTGACTGGAGTGATTATGGCAGGTGGGTACCAGGGCACTTCTCAGAGGTACCACTCAAAAGTGGAAAGGTGGAAGAAATGGCTGCTAGGTGAGTGGTTCAGGGAGGCCATTCATACCCCTACTCTGTCCTTTCTCCCAACTCAGAGCCTGTCACATATTTAATCATCTTCATTATTTTTCTACTTTCCACTGGATGGACTTTTTTCTTAATTCTTTTTGAGACAAGGCCGGAACATAGACTATTTAAGGTCACTGTATTTAAAAGCTTTATTTTCATTATTGTTCTGTCTTTAATACTCCGAATTCTTCAGGCCTTAATAACATTGCTGAGCTTTTTGACTACACTTGTACATGGAACAAACGGTTTTATTGAACTGTCCAAAATACTTTCTACATCTTTTTCTCTGAATAGGTACACTTAATTTAGAACCCATTTGTACACAGGGGGAAATTCACATTATTTCATCCAGTGTGTATTGCCACTTGACTACACTGAATTTTATCTGTTGAGTTTCTTAAATGCATAACTTTATTCAGCTTTTCTGAAGTTTTCCCTGGTCTTCTCTAATCTTGAATAACCTACGCCACTTTGAATGTGAGTTTTAAAGGTTCCATTAATATTCTAAATGGTTTTTAATTTTTTGTTTTGTTTTGGGATTGGCAAGGCAGTATCAGAGGTACATTGAGAATACCTTTGTTCAGCAGAGCTGCAGTAATTGCTTCTGTCTCTTGTAGTTTGAAGAAAGTGAAATAAAGTGAAAATACCCATTCATAACAAGAAAATGTAAAGTCAAGTAGGCACAAAGTTTTTAATATTTAATTTTCCACATTATAAAGCAGACTCTTCTTCTCCGCCTTCCCATAAATGCAGAAATGGATAGGATTAATTAAACATTAAGCCATTATTCTTCCAAAAAGAAAAGTCCTTGCTGGTCATGCTTGATATAATATATTCCCAAGGTGATCTTTCCCTCATCTGAAGTTTCTCCATCATTGGTTTAAAAATATTAATAATAAAAGAATAAATATTTTTTCATCATATTGATATTATTTTTTTTTAACTGGAGAAAGGGATTTTTTTTAAAATCTTCCATAATTAAATAATTGACCGGAGGACTTATTTTATCATGGAAATGTTGTGTGACATTCAGTGTAGGCAGTGATTTACAAATCAGACAGAGTCTGCAGAAGGGAAAAGATTTGTAGGTCCTTAGGCTCTAAGGAAGAAGCATATTTACTTTCTAGACTGTTTGCCTTCTAGAGAAGGAGAATGAGCAGGGAATGAAATCAACAGAATAGGGCCACTAGCATTTTTAGCTAATGATATGCAGTGTCAAGAAGGTGCTATTTGTATCTGTGAGATACTGCTGTGGGCTGACAGAATAAGAAAACAAGAAACATATGAAGTAAACTGAAGAAAGCAAAAAGATTCCATCCAGGAAGAAAATAAACCAGAGGTGTTTTGTTTTTATTTTGGTTTTTTTTTTTTTTTTTTTTTTTTTTTTTTTTTTTTTTTTTTTTTTTTTTTTTGTGTGGGGTTTTTTTTTTTTTTTTTTTT
>WEIU01019836.1:7334-19402 GCA_013389925.1 Aegithalos caudatus | reverse complement strand
TTTACTGTGAAGACACCTAAAATCTCAAACATCCCTTTTAAATGCATATTGCCATAGCTCCAGCACCTCACTAGTAACCATACTGTTTCTGAAGGCACCTCATGCAGGTACCTGTGCTGCCCACTGCTGTACTGAGCTATACATTCCAGGAACCAGGAGTGCTCTAAGGGCCTGTTTTATTTGGAGGAGTGCCAATGACTGTAGTTCTAATAACCCATCTGAGATGTGTGATAGTCTAGCATATTTCTAGACTAATTAGCAATGTTTTGGAGACAGCTCAGTAACTTTCTTTGCGGATGATTAAAAGTTTCTCAGGTAGAGTCAGAGAAGCGAGTTCATTTGGAATAGAAGTTGATTTTGGCCCATTATTTTACATTTGAAACACCTGGTCATAAATTTTTCCACTAGGCAGACAGTTTAGATTGCACCAATTATTCTTGATAGCTGAAGTTATCTGTATGAAATCATTACGAGCATTCATAAGTAGCAATACTTGCTTTTACCACATATAAAAAAAATAAGAATAGTATTTTTCTAGTAGTAAATAAATCATTGTGAGAATGGAGACAGTGTTTAGACTTCATAGCTTCAAATGTGCTTCAAAGCCCTCCATTTTAAAAGAAAATAATGGAACAAAATTATGAAACACTTTAGTAGAATTATTCAGATGAATTATATTCCTTCCCTCTCCTTTAATTTAAAATTTTATGAATATTGGCAAAAAGTAAAGTGAGTTTTCAAAATGAGTGTTACTATAAGCCATTATAAGAGTGACAGCTGCATTGTTTTTGCCTCTAGGTCAAAAAAGATAGAAAAGCTAATTGTTTTTGAAGTGCCAGGCTTTTTTCAGCACTGGATCTCATTACTACTCATTTAGTTTTTCTCAAGTTTTGAGGCTGTATACCTCATAATATTAACAAATTTATTCAAAATACACTTAAGTTTCCCAACAGATAATTATAAAAAGTGACTCTGACCTTTTATTCATGACTCATATTATCAAGCTGTCCATTGTGACATTTTCCAGTTTGATCTAGTATTTAAAGAGACCTGACCTCTGTTTCTATCTTTGCTCTATGCTTGTTTGTAACTTTAGATTCATACCCTTTCTTTTCACATGTGCAATGAGAAACTGCAGAAATTAAGGGGAATATTCACACTATGCAGAGATAAGCTATACATTGATCTGTCCTGGCATACTGCTTTCTTCTGACTACATTTTGCAACCTGTAAAAAGTGCAGTTGTTATTCATCTAATAGCAGGACTTGAATGATTACTACCTTAGAGTTATGAAACTTAGAAAAAAGCTCTACAGTAGAACAATAGATCACATTTTTTCCTCAGTTCAGAATGAGACAAGTAGAATGACTTGAGACACTAGTTTTATGAAATATGTTAAAGACTAATATAAAATTACTTATACCATTGGCTTCTCAATGGGTTTTATAGTCTGGCTAAAATTACTAGAGGCCTAAAAATCAAGTCATTTTGCATTGCACTGAAATAGGTGAGGATTTATACAAAGTGAAATAAAACTTAACAAACAAGTGTTTTGGGAAGTTTTATATTCTCTCAAATGGGAAAAAAAATGAAATGGAATTAAGCATTTTGCTCAACAAATAGGTACTGGACTTTTTTTTTTAATAGCAGGTAAGTTAATGCCTTTTCTAGTCTTCTTTTTAAATTCAGTCACAATGAAATGAAAAGTACCCCAGTGTAAAAAAAGGTTGAAATGCTTTATTTAAAAACTGTCAAAACAACATTTCTACATCTACTTTTTCTTTACCCTAACAAAAAGTATTCATAAATATCACTCAAACAATTGTTTTTCAATACTATCATTAATAAAGGTGCTAAACAGTTATGAAGATTATTTTGCTCAACCTAGCAGGATAAATAAAAGTGTAAATCTAAACAGAAGAAATCATCATTCATATTATCCTACTTTCACCCTCATTTCAGGGTAAAAAACAATCTCTGACCAATTTCACCTAGAAATGACTATAAACCAGAATTTTGGGTGATCAGTAACAAAGAGAGGGATTAAAGTATCTGCTTTCTCTAGTCAAAGTGCATTATCATTTTAGGTAGAAACAGATGGTTTTTTTGCATATAGACCAGACCCTTCAAATTGAGCAGTTACCATAGAAAGAATCAGCACCGAGTATTTCCTTGTCCTTTTGGTTCAGAATACACTATAAAAAATATTTGAAATTCATCTCCTTAAACTTCACTACACTGAAAACACACTAGCTAATCCTAGTGTTAATAATACTTTTCTACCAGCCACAGTCAGAATCTGTCCATTAGCATATTGTCATTTAATTTGTTTCCTATAAAAGCAGGTAAATACTCATCATCTGAGCTATTTCATACTGCACTGCCAATACAAAATACATTATAAAATACAATCATACTCTGATGGCATTGGATTACATAGTTTATTGGGTCTATTCCATATATAATTTTCATGATGGCTTCTTGAGTGACTTATGCTGCAGTAATCTGCTACTCTATAGCAGAAATGGATTTAGAGCAAATCTTTCTCCACAGGTGGTATTTCCCGGTAATGAATCCTGCCATTCAATTATATAATCAGAGTAATTTCTTCATGTTAAAAAAAACCCTTCTTGAGTGGCACATAAATTACCACCAGATTAAATTAGTGCTACTGCCAGGGCTTCAAGATTTCTCCAGTTGACAGACAGAATAGTACTGTTAATGATGAAGAGAAAACATGTCAACTCAGAGATTTTTCAACTTTATTTTTCCATCTCTTCACACTGGTTTCTTTGTACTTGGTTTTACAATATTGTGGGCTTTGAGTATCTTTGATGTTATTGTACCCAGGGTGTGCCCAGAGCAACCACTGGAGACTTTCAGTGCTTCTGTTCAGAAATGTTCATCTTTGCTGAGGAATGACCAATTGAGTCCAATAAGAGGAAGGAATAAATTAAAAAAAAAAAAAAATTAACACTAATAAAATACTTGGTATACAAATGGTAATAAACTTCTGCTGAGTATGTCAGTTTGATTTACCCTTCTACATCAAAGCTAGCACAGCATTAAAGAATTTACAAAATCAGACCTCTCTCCTGAGTGTGATAGGATATCATTTTTGCATACACAGGCAGTGGTGAGAATACTAAAAACTAATTTGTTAACCTTAGACTTAGTCCCATGGTAAGATCTCAAATAAACAAAAGATCTGTATGGCTTTCAGAGTTATTGCTGATGAACTTCTAAGTATTTTGTGCCTGCTATGCCAATCTTTCAGTGAAAAAAAAATCCAGTTTGACAAATAAATAGTAAATAAATAAATCAATAGAAAGCAGAGTCTTTTATTTCTTTAAGTAGAGGTGAAGGGAGGGAACACAAACAACAAGCAAAAACAGGCAGTTGAAAGGGGCAAGCATTTCACTGTGTTCTATAGCAGTTATGAAGTATGCCTGCTTTCAACTGTTACATTTTACCACAGACTTAACCACAGCAGACTAAAAGTATGCAGGGCATCTGTATAAGGTTAGGAAACTTGGTTGTTCCTGCAGAAGCATACTTAAACTGTACTAGCACTGTTGGTGATAGAGCTGGTGCTGCAGTTCACCTTTCACAGATTGCTGAGCATGCTTCAGCCTGACCCAGCCCCATCCAGGTGCACCTGTAGTGTGCAAGTTCTCTTATCATCAGAGTAACACCACCCCTCTGCACAGGCTCACTGCCAGCACAGGCTCACTCCTTCTCTATTACCTGCTCCTAAGTTTCAACCAAAGAAGAAAAAAGGAAGTCTTTCCTAGTGACACTTCCACCAGAGCTTCCACTTTTAAAGAGTTTTAGAGCACAGGGAGCTAAGTCTTAGGTACATCTCTCCATAACACAAATAGTGTCCCAGAGTCCACCCCACTGACCTTCCTTTCAGCTACTTAAAACCATTATCTATGTGCTTAATTACTCGATAAATTTCTGATGGATAAAAAACCAAAAACAACCACCAAAACCTGCAACCTAACAAAATAAACAAAACAAACTGCACATCTGAAACACTGTTCTTTTGTTCTTGGTCCCATACCAGCCAGTATCTGTTAGGACCCCTTAGAAACTTCTGAGTGAAACAAAGGACTGTTCTTTGAGCTCAAATGTTTCCTTTAAGAACACTTTTCAGTCGACAGACTTTTTCAGAATCTGTCCTGTTCCCTAGGGTCAGCTCATCAGGCTACTTCTTAGAGACACCTTTGACCCTAATTCTGAGACATTCAGTGGGTAATTGCCTAGGGACTGGGACATAATGCTTCACAGATCTGAGATCCAAACTTTTACCCTTCAGTACACAGTCCCACAAGAATGGCAGTGCCATTGTAGGAAAGCAGTCAGCTTTGATTCATACCTTTTCTTTAGGTACCAGATACTGCACAGAACAAAACTTCCCAGCAGACATTTAAAAAATACTTCGTTCATACAGAAAATTTCTTCCTGGACTTAGGAGACTGTACATATCCATGAAGGAGAACAACAGTAAACATAAATCATGGAGGATTACTACTCATTAAAAAGTTAAAAAAAAAAAAAAGGCTAGGGAACTGAACAGAATACAGAGATTATTACTGCTGCAGTAAGTACCAAACAAATACCAGTCACTAGGGATTTAAAAATTTCTGAGAGTAGCAGAAACTAAGTGTGCACACAAAAAAATTGTGAAAGTGATCAGACTCAAAGGATGTCAATTTTTGTAGCTGTAACCTTTTCTTTATACCATTTTCAATATCTGTCTACCAACTTTTACAAACACAAGGTGAATGAAAGCTTTAGTGTAGAATTTTCTTGTTAGCATAGTTAATCAAATTACTTTTCAAAACTAATTTATAGTTTATTCAAAGATCCTTAATAAAAACATTTATGCATATCATACATATTTCTTGACATGTAAAAACATAAAATTTAGTTAAATAACCTGTTAGTAGTTGTCAGCCATGTAGTACTGAGCACATAAAAATATATGACAATTTTTATATTTCTTTAGTTAGTTCAGACAATTTCTGTGTATTCCTCTCAAGTTTTCACCTCTTCCACCTTCTTTAAGCTACCTGTGTTTGTCTAACTTTGTCCAAGAGCTCTTTTCCCAATTTTCTGTTTGTAGGGATGCATCGCTTTTGAGTCTGGAGGAGAGAATCCTTGGTTATCACTGAGCTCCCATGGTCCCCTCTTCCCTCCAGAGCACCATCCCAAGGCAGTCTATCAAGAAATCACTGAAGTCTGCTTTCATGAAGTCCAGGAAAATGAACTTTTATCCCTTTGGTTGCCTCACAGATTTCAAACTTCACTGCTGAATTACAACAGCAGCCCAAGCTTTGTCTTCATACTCCCCACTAGCCCCTCCTTGTTGCTGAGAGCAAGGTCCAGCATAGCCTTTACTTGTTGGATCCTCTGTGACTTTGAGAAGAAAGTTCTTATCAATACATTTTAGGAATCCCCTGGATTGTCTTTGCCCTGCTGTGTGGTCCCTTCAAAAGGTCTTGGTGTGGTTGGAGTCTCCCATGAGGGCCAGGGTTTGAAAATGGGAGGCTGTATCTCTGTAGGGGGCCTTAGACAGCTTAGAGCAGACCCACACAATAAAATCACCTGCCTCTGCCCTCCCTTTGACTAGAGCATCAATACCTTGGTTTGTAAAGCTCAGTATTGGTATGAGAATCCAGTGGTATTCGAATATTTTCATGAGTAAAAAAAAATTGTATAAAAGCAATGAACACGGTGAAATGAAAGAGCCATTGATTGTAGGATTTCTTGTTTATCAACTCTGGCTCCCATTGATTATATTAAACTATTCAAAATTCCTGTACATATCCAGAGTCTTTCTTCCCCTTCCTCACCACTCCCAGCCAGGACCAGTCACTTGAGCACACACTCAGTACATACACATTTCTAAAACAATTCTGTAAGATTTTATTATTTTGCAGTTTGGATAAGAATTTTCATTAGAACACAAGTCTGACATTCACACAGACTTTTGAAATATCTCCTGCTATTTGTTGAAATACACAAATGTACAATGACATTAAAGCAGAACTTTAGGTTCTCTTTTTCTTAATTGATTGCATTACTCCAAATAAACACCCAAATATCAAAATTATGGGAACACTTGTAAAATGACAAAATCAGGCTTTTGTTATCCCACTTCCCTCCTGCAATAAAACATGTACAAACAATGTAAAATAACTGCTTAGCTCCATGGCCATCCACTAGCCATCTCTCATTCACTCATTTACTTTTCTCATCACATTAATAATTGACATTCACATCACATGGGATCTTTCTGGGACTTTAAACAGCCTGACTGAAAGGAGGAACATAGAATTGTCAGTTTGGTGTGGAAATCTCTTCATTAAAATATGAAGTAAAAAAATTGCCAGGAGGCTTATTTTTTTATTGTTGGAGCTTGGTGGCTTTTTTTGTTTTGTTTTGTTTTGTTTTGTTTTGTTTTGTTTTGTTTTGTTTTGTTTTGTTTTGTTTTGTTTTGTTTTGTTTTGTTTGTTTGTTTCGTTTGGTTTTTGAGGGAGTTTACGGGGAGGTGCTTGTTTCTTGCTCCTATTTTTTTTATACAATGTCTCAGGGAATGGAATACATAACAGCACTACAGCACAGTTTTCTCATAAGTAAAATCTTTCTAGTTAGTTTTGAAGTATGCCAGCAGCATTAATTCAGGATTCTGCATGACATTTGATGCAAAGTAGTCTTGAACTATGTAAATTCTCAAACTGTTGGCAGAGTTTTCTGATACCTAAATAAGATAAAGGTAAAGACTGAAAAAAACTGCATAAAAATGAGGGTGAAATGTTTACATCAGAATGGAGCTAATGATAAAATAAGCAGGAGGAATTATTTTTTGATCTTTCTCCCTCTCAAAATTGGCATAGAATGTGGCCTTTATAGACTCTGAGGTTCCCACAGCACAAAATAACAGTTATTCAGTAGGGAAAGGAAATATGTAAATTTTAAGAAAGAAAGAATAAAGATCAGCTATAAAAATATAGCATAACCAGTTAAGGAAGTGACCAGGTAAGTAATCAAGAAACAACACTATATTTTTTTCCCCTTTTTTAATACTCCCAAGACCAGCGGTTTACGAAACCAAATTCTGCATAATTCTGCCCCCTTTTCTAAAGGAAACATAGCTCTAAATCTGGATCAGGGTTTTGTTATACCATTGGCTTGGTTCAGTTTTTACTTCATTAAGTTTTTTTTTCTGGAACCAGGAGAAACTGATATATTTAGGGTTGGAATCATTGTTGAGGATAGCTGGTGATTTAATGCTGAAGCAAGGTCCTGCAAAGCTGCCTGTACTTAGGCTTTGTATTCACAGTAACTGCTTGGTAAAGTACAATCATAGGACAGGAAGGAAATATTATGTAAGAGGAAATGTGAAGCTGGATTGAAAATGTGATTCAACTATGACTCCGGAAAGAACAGTAAAAAATGATTAAGTTATAGATAATGCTCCTACTCTGAAGATTTTCCTTGTCTGGAGAAAACACAGGGGAATAAAGAAAATTTCAGTGAACTTTGCAGCATTAGGATCCTTTTCAGAATAAGTTGTGACATAACTGTATGGGGGTTTGAAGTCTAGACCTGGCTGAGCTGGTTACAGAGCAAAATCATTGAAATATGTGTTCCATTGGGTTGTGGGCAGAAGTCACAGGGAGATCTGACAGCCTTGGTTAAAGTCCAGATAGGACCCCAGATGCTGGCATACCTGGACTTACTCTGGGGTTTGCTGATGTTATTTAACCCATCATCATCTGATTCAAGTAGGGGTTGCTTGGCTTATCAAGAACAACCAAATTAAATTTAGAGAAGATTTAAAATAAAGCACTCAATTTGGCATAAATTCTTATTGGATCTAGCTTGATTTATACTCCATTTTTTGGGGGGCAAATAAATATGATACATACTGCTTTTCACTTATTTAGTACTTTTTATTGCGATTCTACCTTCTTTTAAAAAAATAACAATTTAAAATTGACTTTTTACTACATGTTGTGAATTACTGATGAAACACTTTTACAGAAAAGCCATATTGTTTTTTAGTTTGCCACTGAAGATTTTCAGGAAAACAACAGAGGCAAAAAGAAAGTCTTAGAGCCCTGAACCATAACTCAGCATTAAACTTCAGCTACTGCATTTCCTTCATGTCTTTTTTTCTGAGTATTGTTACAACAGCTCTGTTGCCATGGTCCTGTTTTTCTCTCAGCTGAGCTCATTCCCCACCATTGTAAACAAATTAGCATAAATTATTAGTTTTCTCATTTCTACACAATAACAGAGTGGTGTCTCACTCCCAGTCACATGAATGAAACACGTTCTCTCCAGCATTAAATGCTTGACAAAGTTTATCTTCCTTGAACTTTACTGAATGTGTATGGTGTAGTCATTCTGGATACACTGGAGAAGCCCTTACCCATTTTCAACAACCATTACTCATTCCTCTAGTGCCAAAGAACTAACTTGGCTTCAAAAGACTACCAGCTATATGTCTGCATATATATTGCATCTTGCTGATACAGTAGACTGAAGAATGTTTCCTATTATGTTTCCAGATTTTTACAGCTTTTCAGCCAGGACTGTGTATATTTTACATAGATATTGCAAAAAGAAAGCAATAGCCTTGATGTTTGAAAGAAGCAGTAAATTAAACAATGAACAGATGGAAGATTTTTCTTCTCCTTCAATAGAATTAAGTGACATTTAAAATATTCTAGACCCTGAATCTAATCCCTTTCTCTGATAATTGGCATTACTCTTAGCCTTTTATTCTGCTCCTTTAGTAAAAAATATCATTATACTAGAAAAAAATTCTTCCTTTATGTTTTCATTGTTCTTTTTCTGAGTTTATTTCTGTGTAAATTCCTGAGTGAAGGGAAGCTCTGTAAACCTGTGTCTCCCACACATACACACTTACCCCTTTCACTACATTTTAAAGCTTTTTTTCTTCTGAAATCAAGGCTGTTATATTCACATTTTTTCATCAAACTGTATCATAAATGCAGCGAGCCATGCCATCTGAAGAGGTTTCTTTCTCTCTACTGACTATTAAATTACTAGCCACAAATATCTTCATTCAAATAAATATTAATTCCATCTTCATTAATACAGACAAAATAAAAGAATGATCTATGTGTGCCTCAAATCTTTTTCTACTTTTTGACCTGAAGAGTCAGCTTTAGGAAATACATAAGCACATTTTCCTACCATTCCTTTTATTAATTTTCAACTCTTGCAACTGGGAACCAGGACATCCCAGTACTGCATGTAATAGAGAGGTAGTGGAAATTATGATTTGAATTTTGACTGCCTTCTTCCCCACTTTGACTTCTGGCTTTTACTTATTCTACAGAAACCAAATATTTAATAGTCAACAAACAAATATCCTTGTGTTTATGCACAAACCCAGCCATCTTAATTTCATTGATCTGAAGACAGGAAAACTCATATGAATTTTGCAGCACTCAACACAGAAGCAAGTAGTGGGGGGAACACATGCCTAACTCCCAAAGTGAGTTAGAAATGTCCACAGAACAGATCACTTCTCCTTTACCTTTCAGTGTATTGCATGCCAAAGGATACATAATCAGATGACTGATATCACAAAACAAAGTGATACTTTCTGCAAGAATGTCTTCCTGTTTTGCCAAGGTCTTTTCTCTCCATATTGACAATGACCTTTATCATAAGGACAAAGAGTATCCAGTTCTCTGTGAAAATCTAGTTTCTTTAATTACTTCCCATTAATTCCACTGCTTGCTAACACATGCTCTATTATGTTCTCCTTTAGGAGAGCTGCATCATGCCCCTGTAAATCACCCAGGAAAAATCTTCCACAGAAAAGTATAAAAAATCTTTTACAATGTAGTAAAAAATGTGAATGGTTCACATCTGCAGGGAAGCTTGTTTTCTCAGCCTTTCTTTGCTTCCAGTTATTATACAAGTACACTAAGCCATTCTTCTTTCTGTACTTCACACAACCTCACAACAGAATACAACTAAAATAGTCTTAAGGTCTCATCATCTGCTTCCAAACTAATAAGCAGGCAGTGGTATCTGAAATTCTTGCACCATAAGATGCAGAGAGAGAGAAGCACACTATTAGCTGCATCTCTCCCTTGGATGTTGTCTACACCTTGCTCCCTAATTAATGTCTTTAACTGCACTGGAGTAAAGTTTCTGTTGCAAGGATTTGTTGACAGCAGCACTAATTTAATTTTTGCATGACCCTCTGTGACTTAAATTTTAGCTATACAAATGGTCTTTCAATGTTTTTAAGATTGGTCTGGCTTGAGAGAAAAAGAAGGAGCCTCAGGCTAAAAGATGTACCACAAATAACAAGTCAATTTAATTCATTAGAAAAAAATAACTGGAATGAAAATTTTCCACCTCTTATTTCTTAAAGTGTACCATTTAGATACATAGTTTCTGAAATCTGTTATTTTGAACAGGTGGGGGTTAGTTTGTGGCTTTTAAATGAAAAGAGCTATACTGTAAGCATACAAAGGCAGATATTCATAGAAGTAAGTAGATGCCACATTATGTAAATATAGTCAACTCCCTAGCCTTCAATGGAACTCTGCTAATCCATGTACTGGTATCAGGATAAACTTTGTTTGCTGTATAAACAATGTCAATACACATATAAATTGTGGTCTATTTTAATAAGTAGTACACTAGCTATTCTTACTAATAAATTTAATATGTATATTCAGACTCATTTAGAGTTCAATTTCTGTGTATTGTGAATTAGATCCAAATAAGTGTTTTAAAAGAGTACTTTTCTTAAGAAAAGTGTTATTTAAGAATTGAAGAACAGCAATGAGAAGACTGGTTTACAGTGATACAAATATACTAAAGGTGATAAATGTGGAATTTTGAGAATAATTATATAATGACTTCTCCATTTCACATAAAAATCTTTCTCTCTTCAGTCAGTAACAAAATTTCCCATTACTTCAATGGCATAGCATCAGATCTGTCAAAACCCACAATCCTCTTGTATTATATGACTGTTCAGAGTATATTTCATGGGCTGTAAATCATCCTCAGTATTTCTCTGAGAAACAGCAATGTTAACAAGTCTCTTCCATTGGCTAAGCAGCAGGAAGCCCCTGCAAACTCTGTCATCAACAGAGCAGGAGTAGACCCACATTGTGGCAGCAGAGACAGCATCTGCTAGAGAAGCTGAGGCACAGCTCACTTTAGCACAACTAGCAAGGAGGAAAGAAAAATAACAATAATAATAAAAAAGAAGTAAAACAGAAGTATATCACTGTCGTTATTCTATTGCCTCACTGACAGAACAGAACTATTAATAGCCACAGCATATACAGAAAAGAAATAAATTACCACACAAAAATTGTGATTTCTTTTCTTTTTTTCTATTTCCCTAGAGGACTTTACTGACTCTGATAGGAAAAGAAATACTGTACTGAGGTTTAAATATATTTCATCCTTCGTAAATGTACAGTCACTCACAGAACCTCACTTCAGGAATTTCTTCAGATTGATGCAGACATGAACAGTCAGCAGCCTAGAAAAACAGCTTACAAGTAAGAAAAATGTAGTACACCAAGCAAAACACAGCACAACGTGTGCTATGTGGAAGTGAAAAACCTTGGCCCTTGTATTTATCACCCCATTCCATTACATGCAGCAGTTAATACAAGCACTTGTATGAGTAAGCATCAGAGGTGAATATTAAACACACAAGCAAGCATTATAAATACAATATGAAAACCAGCAAAAGCTACCATGGTTTCCTTGGCCCTGGAGGCTCCAGGCACTTCAAAGAGCCCCCTGCCTGTAAGCAGACCCACCACCCGCCTCCCTTGCAGAAGGAGGCTCCACCCCAGCCCACATTCCCTGAGGATGCTTTCCTGCTCTCTGGGAAGCACATCCTCCTCACCCTCACACCCTGCCCAGAGCCAAACACTTCTTCACAGAGTGGGGGATCTGCAGTGCCAGGCTCTTAAATGCCCACCTTCCCCTGCAAGGTGCCTCCTCCCCACAAGCACAGCGGCCTGGTGAAAAG
>WEIU01019798.1:57906-75305 GCA_013389925.1 Aegithalos caudatus | reverse complement strand
TTTTTTTTTTTTTAATGAAGATAGGAGTGAAAAAACAAATTCATATTTAAGTAAGGAGCCAAAAATGTTATAAAGTCTTACTACTCCCATGTAACAAGTAAGAGGAAATGGGGCTCAAGCTGTACCAAGTTTTAGATTGGATATTAGTAATTTCTTCACCAAAAGGGTTATCAAGATTTGGGATGGGCTGCCTAAGAAAGTGGTTGAACCAGCATCCCTAGGGGTATTTAAAAGACCTTAAATAAGTCTAAAAGCCCTAAAAATGTACTTCAAAATGTGGTGCTTAGGGACACAGTTTAGTGTTGGACTTGACATCATTAAGCTAGGGATTGGACTTAATGATCTTAAAGGTCTTTTCCAACCTGAGTGATTCTGTGATTCTTCAAGTGTCAAAGAATCACTAAAATTTTAATTAACGATGCTATAAAGGTAACAGGGATGGAAAGAAATATTTTTGGAAAGGAAAATGTAAGGAATGGTGTGTTTCAGTCTGCATTACAGGATGAAGGGACGTAGAAAATAGGGTAAGCAGATCAATAAAAAACAATCAACTAGAAAACTTAATGTTACAGGGATGCCTGAAGCTCCTTGCAAAAAGCAGGAAAATCTGGTTTTTCTCTTTGGGAAAAGACTACTATGGATCTTTTTCAGATGGCATGGGGAGGAGGGCTGTTTATTTTATAGTTATCTGTGTTGTACCCAGTGTGATGGGCAGAATTGTTGGGCTGAATTGTAGCTCTGTACTGGAGTTCTACAAGGGTATGGGTTTCAAAAGGAGATCTTTCCAGTGTATCCTCTTGTTATTTTGGCTTAAAAGACAGCAATTTCTGCCTTCCTTTGGCTATGGGGCTGGGGTGTGCATGTGAAGGAAAATTTTTACTGCCCACAGTGAATTGCTCATGGCTTGTTTGTAGCATTCCTAGAGGATAGCCTTTTTTAGGATTTCTGCCTGTGCCTGCCATGTCTCATCTATCTTCCTGAGTTCCTTGGTGTTTCCTTGTCTGCCATGAGCTGTCTGGATCTTCTGACTTGCAGCAGCAGCTGAGCTGTCCCAGTTCCCTCAGGGCAGCTGAGTGATGTCCTGTGAGATGCCAAACAGCCCAGAGCTTCCCAAGGCAGCCTCAGAGTTCTGCTCTGAGCTGTTTACAGTGGAGCAGGTAATACATTTTTAAGAAATGTTTCAAGGTAAAGTTATGAATAATGTTGAGTAGAATTGGACCTCTAGGAAGAATAATTTCTTTAAAAACCTTCTAGTATGGTCTGGGTAGCTGTCCAGGACCTGTAAATATGTGATTTTAGTCTCCCACCTGCAGAAATGCTCTAAAGATTTCTTCGGTGAGGAAGGTGGCTGGTGATGAATTTTTTTCTGTCTGTGTGAAATTAAGGAATTCCTGACTGCTTCTATGAAAAGTGAACAGCTATTTTGGCAGTGTCAAGAAGTTGACTATGTCATGGCTACCCAACATTTTGAATTAAAGCTTAATTTGAGGTGATAGAACAATACCTTTCTGTGTATACTAGTGCTAACACTGCAACTGAAATGAGAACTGCAGATGTTGTTTGATTCATGCTTTTTATAAGTTTTAAGCTAAGATTGGATTTCTGTAGCATGCAAATGTGCACAAGGATACGCCATCTGTATGCCTACATATTATAAAACCAAGTATATCAGTATAAACCCAAGCTTATTTAGTAGACTGCATTAATTTCTGTCACAATTTTACGTGTCTCTCAGTCAGTCTTGTTAAGTGTTGCCTTTTGTTATTATTGCTTAGTTGAGGAGAGGAAACACAGGCCTTCTAACAACTAGGATGCTTTATTTTTGAATTCCAGATCCCTTCTTAGATGAAGGTAGTAAAGACATCTATCTGAATTCTCTTATCTCCTACAAGTTAATGCTCTGGATTATAGGGTATTTAGCTCAGTTGCTTTCATGGTTTATTTTTTTATGTTGGCTTGTTGGTTTGTTTGGTTGGGAGATTTATTGGGGTTTGGGGGGTTTGTTTAGAGGTTTTGATGTGCATTTTTGTTTTGTTTTGTTTCTTAAGTGTTCCACTTTGGGTATGAAATATTGGAATATTTTTGCATGTGAAGACCAGAACCCAAGTGCCCCAAATCTCAGATGAATGTCCCAGAGATCAGTTATTTACTTGTCTCTCCAGGACTTGGCAAACATTTCATTACCTCATCAAAGAGGATCAGCATGCACAGCAAAGACTGCTGCCATGGCTAGGCTGTCCTCCTATGCATGATGCAGCTCTGTCCAGGCAAAGGAGGGAACTTACATCTAGCCTCTAAATTTCTCACCTCAGCCAGTAATGAGCTTTTCCTCATGTTCAGGTGGTTGTCTTCTGATCTGTTCATTTTGAGGCTTTAACACTGCTATTTTATACTCCTTTACCTTGAAAAATAGAAGTCCCCAAACTGAAGAACTTGTAAGTGGCAACCATTGGTATTACAACTGCAGCTGCTTTAACTGAGTTAGCAAGGGCATGACTCTCTTTGTGCTCTAAGAAAAAGGATTTTCTGTGAGAATTATATTCAGATGTTTTAGCTGTGAAGATTTGATATTGTGCATGCAAATTAGGTTGATTAGCACTTCCAGGAGTTTCTGTATATTTATCTGAAGTGTGTACATGAACAGAAGTGAATGGCTATTATGCAATATATTATCATCATTAAATATATATAACAATTAATTTCTCGATGTGCATGTATTTTGATTCACCATAATTTTGTGTGAACTTGAAAGGGCCCTTATGCATTTAGAAATACATCCCCACTGTTATCTTAACAAATGTTGCTCTTTGCTGCAAAGTCAAAGTACATTTGAATATAAGGGCACTTACAGCATATTTATATCATCCTGGAGCAACCACAGGGAGAACTTGTAAGGCTGTAAAGCCTAAGCAACCAGTCACCATCCATAATTGTGGACTTTTGCTATTAACCCCCGTGACCAGAGTACTGCTGGATGTGGAATAAAACACATAAAGTATTTATTGAGAAATAATAAAAATGCATTCCCCAAACAGAACTTTTACCTGCAGTCTCACAGACCGAATTTGTGAAAGAAAGGAAAGGGCAGTCTTCTGGAAGCTATTGGCCATAGAAAAAAAAAAAAAAAAAGAAAATAAATCTACAGCTGAAAGATATTGTCAAATAAATGGAATCTGCATTTGTATAAAAAGGTTTAGAGCAAATTAATTGTTCTCTTGAATTCTTAACTTTTCCCAGAACTTGGATGAAACTAGGATGAAACTGTTTTGTTCCGGTAATAATTGTGTTCCAACTAATTGTCATTTTTTATTGTATGGATGGCTGAACAAAACCTGCCTATACATCTACAGTCAGACAAAGTGTTTTCAGTGGCATATGAAAATAGGCAAAATTTTGTTTCTGCCTCCTTTAAAAATAGGCCTCCAGTGTATTTATTGCAACAAGCATCTCTACTACTTGATACTAAATTGTGCAGTGAGGGACCAGGGTGACTGGGGGAAAGGCAAGTGATAATGCAATAATCCTGAGAGTTAATACAGGTTCAGATATTTTGATTGATATAATTATCTCACTTGAGAGTAATCTTCACCCATCTGAAGAGGACCACAATACACTCAAAACCAATGCTGATATTTTATGTAGGACTTCAGTTTTTTCCAAGCATTATGCCTATAGACTGCACCAGGTTAATTTTGTTTTTTCTTTTCTTCCCCAAGGTCTGAAAACCAGCTAAATCATTTCTTTCTACCACTGCCCCCAGCCCGCCAATGTTGTTACAAAACCCAGAGATGTTCTCCACAAGAGACAAATTTTATTTTGTCTGTTAGACCCAAGTAAATTATTTTTCTTGGAAAAAAATAGTTTTGATTCACTTACATGATGATATAGGAAAAGATAACTTCAGACTTTCTCCTCAAAATTCATGCTGTCAGCTGGGTTTTTGATAAACAAGCAATGTTTATCTGATTCCTATTCACTTTTTCTTCAGTATGAGCATTCCCAACAGGAGTGGGATCCCACAGATGATGAAGGTGAAATACTCGTTAAATGTGGAAATGACAGGGTACTCTGGGAACTGAGTCTGGCCAAGGAGCATGGGTGTCTGCTGAGTCTACCTCTAAGGCACTTAATTTAAACTCACAGCAGGCAACATCTGCATAAAAGCAGTTTTGGTTTTGGGACAGATTAGAAATGTCAAATTCTTGATGCATTTTATACTCTCCCCCTCATCACCCAACTCCCCCGCAGCCCCAGCAAAATCTTATCCTCTTGTGTGTATGAAAACAGACAACCACCCATTTTTTTAATGGATTCTATTAAAAAAAACTTGGAAATTTTCATGTGGTATTCTCACCATCTCTAGCATAAAGAGAAATGCCAGAACTGTAGTGGCCATCACTTGTGCATGCATGCACACTTTAGCCCCTTAAAGGCAAATAGCTTCTGCTTTTTCATGTCTTTGAAATTAGCATGTAGTAGAATTGGCCCAGCTTCTAAGTGGCAATACTGTGAGATGTTTGTTTGTTTGGTTCCTAGTTTAAAGGTATTGCAGGGGCAAAAAACATAAAAGAAATTAAGCTCTATAGGCAATGAGAGAAATTGATGAAGAGTATTTGGGCTTTTGTACTCCAGACTTCTGGGGAAGGTACCATTCAACAGCCATGGCCATTTTTCCTGTTCTCTCCTGCTATCCCTGCCCTAGCAGTTCTTACTATTGACCTGGGACTGAGCACAATTAAAATATTTTTTCAGTTCTTTCCTGCACTCATTTTTAAACTTGATGGGAATTCTTTTAATATCAAAAATGCAAGTAAGAGAAATTAATGTTCTAAAGCTGGGAGTGGATGATTAGATTTACTGAAAATGAGAGGAAAGGCTATTCCAAGTAGCAGTAATGTTTTCAAACGCTTTATGTCACAGGTGGTATAGTGTGCTATTAGAGTTCTAAAAAGCAGTTTTCATACTTGTGGCAATAAATCCCACTTATATGATGATGAGAGAAGAAATCAGATAAATGAGGTCACTTGAGGAGGAGAACACAAAATTGTCAGAGGAAAAGTACTGTGGTTGGCACTGACCTCCCCTGGAAAGGGAGAAGATACAGGAAGTTCATCTCCTTCTCACTACTGTGTGTACATACTTCACCAAAAATAGTTGAAAGCATTTTTAAATACTAAAAAACCAAAATAACAACTACTGGAGACTCTGACAGAAAGTATGAAAACAACCTACTAGTGGTTTTGTAAGGGCCAGAGAATATGAATTAAAGGGAGGGACTCTGATGTTGTCCATATAAAATCTGAGAAAAGACTTAATACTCGCTGGGGATCTGCATGCCCAGTGCTAGGAATAGTCAGAGTATTTGAAAAATATGTTGAACTCAATGTAAAATAATATTGAACCTGTTTGAGGTTATGGATTAGGTCTGGGCTGCTCTGTGAAGTCCTAAAAGTTTCATGATTCTAACCTCAGAAATTTGGCTGGTTGATGGTATTTCAGTAATTTTATACTTGAGGTATAATCATATTCTAAGACTTTATTTGAAGCTAAAATTCAGGAGCTGTTATTCAGATGTTAAAATACTAGCTTAAATAATCAAGAAGGTTACTCCATAGAAAATAATAGAATATTTTCCTTTTCATATTTTCACCTCTTTGTTATAAAAAAATCAAATTGTTCCATCAAAACGTTTCATAAGAATGGAAGCAGATGTTGACTGAGAAGAAAATGTTTCAACTCTTATAAACTGGTGAGAAAAATATTTTAGCTTTTGTTTTAAATCTTGAGTCACTTATGACTATAGTAAAGTTTATAGTGTATTGTTGCAGCTCACAGCTCTGTCTCTGTGGTCAGCCCTGTCTGGCTGACCCCCAGCAGCCCTGGCTGCGCTCCAACAGTACCTTTGTGTGGGTCTCAGGCTCTGCAGCACTTTTCTCCTCCACTGTCACGGTCGTGGTCAGAAGGAGTGGACCTCTCGCTCTCGAGGCATTGGGAGCAGGTTTTTATTTGGGGTGCACAGGGGAATTCCCTGGACCCAGGTTCGGAGCTTCCCAAGAGAGCGAGAAAGACCCCGAACCTGAGCCCTGGGGGGCTTTTATCAGCACAATTTCCACGGGGTGGGTACAAATTGAAAACCAATAAAACCAAGCCAGGTAGTACATACCGATAACATTACTAAACAAGAACAAATCAAGCTAAATAGGGGTGGAGTGTTTTGGGGGTCTACCAACCACTGGCCTAGGCGATAGACCTTGGGGATGATTGATGGATACAGGGGAAAAGATACATTACAAAGGATGGGAAGGGGATGATCTCAGGGCGGGGGGGAACCGATCTGGGCAAAGGCCTGGGTTGTCTTGGAAACCCTTATCAACTTCTGATAAAGACAGGGGCCCAGCTTACAAACATATCTAACCAGCTAAGCTAATATTACAGCTTACAATAAATGCTATCATAACACTTATAAAATAAATCCAAACAACGCTACAGTGTATTTTACTCCTCTCATGTCATGAAGCGTATGAGAATAAGGAAACTTATTGTACTTGGAGTTGTGGTGAAACATCTTCATTTCTACAAAACAAGAATTCTGAGTTTGTTACCTCAACTATCCACATGGAGAAGGTGTCTATGTACCATTTTGCAGTGTTGTCAACAGGTTATGAAGAACAACTCTCTGAAGACAAATCTCAGGATGAAATAGTGTATTTGAGCAACTTTTTAATGTTTACATTACAATTACCATTTGTAATGAATTGTATTAATGCTCTGAGTGTACTCACATTGATCTGAGGTATGAAACCTTTATTTCCCCCTCAATAAGTCTGAAATCTTGCTCTTGCACTGGAACACTCACATGTATGATTTCACTTGTCTTCTCTTTTATACTTCTGACTTGACAGTAGCTAGCTTGTGATAGCATTCAGAAAAAAAGGAATACTTCAGCCCATCAGAACTGAATTCTCCATTTATTTAAGGTAACAGTTTAATTTTTAAATGCTAAGTTGATTCTTTTATAAGTAGAGTCTGAGTTTTACTCAGACTGGTGAATGCTCATGAAGAATAAATGCAAAAACCTCACCCAAACCCCTACAGGTTTACTTCAGATTTCTTCTGTTTTCTTTCCTTTGTGGGCTTAACTAAAGAATTTAAAAAGATGTCTGGTGAATAAGCATATCAGATTCTGGCTTTATGCTGGGAATTTCTACTGTAAATGCCTTTGAATCAGTATTTTATACCTCCCCCCCTCCCAGTTTGATTGTTTATCTAATTTTTTCCTCTTTCACAACATAGCAGTGTCCTCTATTTTTGTGTTTTACTTGCTGACTACTTGCTTCTGCATCTAAAGAATATGGGTACTGGGTAGAAACTTGAACACTTTTATTTTGTTTGTTTAAGGTTTTGATTGTTTGTTTTGGGGTTGTTTGTTTTCTTTTGTTTAACTGTATTTGTATTTTCAATTCTCTTCCTGCCTGTGTAACCTTTTGTGATGAATTAGGTGAATTTTGTCCTGGAGTCACACAATCCAGGGAGTATCTCAAGATTTCCTGACACTTTTATAGACACTTTGGGTGGATATAGTCAGCCCAGGTTCTGTCAGTGAGAAACTTGGGCAGGAGGGCATCAAAGCTATCATCTGCTAACATCACACTGCCAGGTAGGATATAGCAGGATGGCAAGAAAACAGTTTTGGCACAGAAAAAGAAGAAAAAAATTATGATTTGTCAGTGGTGTTTTTCAGGAAAGCAAAGGCAGTGTGAACTTTTACTCACTTAGAACAGACACTGCTTTTAGTGGAACAAGTTGCATGCATTTTGATAATGGTGCACTTCATTTTGGTTTTGGATGGGAGTTAAAGTTTCTGGGCTAGAAATTTCACATTTACTCAAAAAATTCTTTAACAAGATCTATATGCTTCAACTGGCATCCATTAATGTTTTTGCACTCCATACCTACTATGATATATCCCCTGAAGATCAGTATTAAACTGCATATTCATTGTATATCTATTTAAAATTTTCATTAACAGAGGAAATCCCAGTCTGCTTCTGTAGAATAATATTTTTTTTTCTAAAGTACTTTACCCCATAGTCCATATTTTCTGCCTATTTACTAAACTTAAAGGCAATGAATTGCTGTTGATTACATTATTCAGCTATCAGCTTGTTTTATTTCCTCAGAGGGTGTGGGAGGAATGCTCCAGAAAAGCCTATTTGAAACAGCAGTGCTCCTGCTGCATTTATTCAAGCTTGGGCTGGTTCTTGCTGGACTTCTGTGAAATGGTGGTGCTGTGATATTTTGAAAAACAAGGGAAAAGAGGAATCAGCTTTTAGCCTCTGATTAGAAAGCTGCTACGAAGTCGCATTTTGCTTCTTTCTCTTTTTTCATATTAAAATCTGTATTCCTATGTTTAAAGTCATTTAACTTGAGTCTTCTTCCCACAGGAAAAAAAACTTCTATTTCCCCCTGAATTTCTTCCCTTTTATATCAGACTGTTTCCAAGAACCCGGTGTTTTCCCCTTCCATTTAGGATACAACTATGTACTCCTCCTGCAATCATCATTTGTATTGCACATCATTTATCAACACTTTGCTCTTTTCTCTGTGACATCAAAAATGAGCCCTAGCTTTACTCTTAGGGACCTGGCTGACCTTTCTCCATGCACCCAAAGCTCAACTCCCATCTCCAGTAACCATCTGGAAATCAGCAGTGCCAGACACTTGCATCCTAATTTTTTACGTTCTTGGGCGAGTACTTTTGTGCTGTCTCCTGTTAGCACAGGTGCTTGTGAGCAGTTCCAGTACTCTCCTCCACCACCATGAAGTGACCTCATTGCTCTCTTCCAAATGCCAGATTGTAATTTTCCTTAAAACTTTCACAACACCTACCAGAGACTTGGCAGGAGCTGGGCTGCCCTGCCTTGGGCCACCAACAGGCTGGCTGGCACCAGCTCTGGTCCTGAGTGCTCACTTCTCTTTGCTTTGAAACCCTTTCCATGGTGCCTGTTTGCTTGCATTCAAACCCCAAAGCTTGGAGGTTGTTGCTCTGAATTTCTGCCTATTTTATGGGCTTTCATGTGCATCCAGAAGGCTTGTCTTGAGAAGGCAAGATTAGAAATTTGTGCCATGGTTATTGGGGAACATCCATCCACTCCTTTGTTGTTATGTATCTAGCAATTAAGTTTGGCTTGATTTTTTCAGTATATAAGAACCAGAAAAGGCAATGGTGCACCAGGGATATTATAACATCCACTACACAAGTCCATAGGTGTTTGGAATAGGTGCATGCCAAGATGCAATAATCATGGAAGGCATTTGTTTGCTGTATGATGTGAGCTGTAGTGTCACCCAGATGTTTGTTCAGTACCAGCCCTGCAGGGATTTCCTCCCATAACTCCTGTCAAAACTGGCACCACCGTTTTGGGTTCTCTTTTTGGCAGTGCAAGTTTGTGTGGGCTTTTTTTCTGTTTTCTTAATAAATTTTTGTTCGATTAATTTTAATGGGATATATTTATCAAATACACAGGATAGAGGTTTGTAAGCTGAAATCCATAGTTAAAATTTTACTGTTATTAAAAGTCTCACTTTTGGCTGGTATATACAAAAACAACAGTAAAAATTCCAGATATTTTGTAAGTTAGTTTCTCATACTTAACTAGCTCTTTCTTGCACCTAGTTTGTCAGTGCAAGAAAATATTTAAGCTATATGTATTCAAAACAAAACTAGAAAATAGAAATTAAAATTCTCTCCTTACCCTAGATTTCAGAAGGACCTAAAAAGACTGATATGTATTATTTTGAAATAAGTTATTATTAGAAAAGAACCCTAATTAAAATTACTTATTTCAGTCCTATTCTTCCCAAAAAGATTAGGCTTTTCAAAAGATTTTTATGCTTTTGCCATCTAAATGTTAGTCAAACTTTTTAATAATTAAACATGGATGGCTAGAAGAAATATATTAATTATGCATCTCCTAGGCCACAGAAAGAAGCTGTTTTAACAGGCTACAAAATGATTTAGTATGCATAAAATTTAACATTTAATAATACCACAAGAACATTTATTTTAAATGTTTCCATATTTCTTCCAGTACTATCTAATTAATATTTCAATGTTAGTGCAGTGATTATGCTCTTTTTTCTCTTGCTCAGTGCAACTGAATTTTTTTCATTTAACAGCCCTTGTTTGAAACTTCAACAAACCACACAGCAGAATAAACCTGGCTACTTGAGGCTATAGACTTGGAGACCCCAAGGTACATCAGAAGTAAGGTTCATGAAAAATGGTCTTTAGGAATGCTTGCTTTACAAATATAATCTATTGTGTATCACCAACAAATTATACAGAAGAGGGTTGGGAAGGTATAATTTGATTTAAAAAAGGTTGCATCCATCAGATCTTCTTTTTCATGCATAACTGTAGAAGCAGTGAAGATTGTTTTGGCTTGACTGGCATTTACAACTGTGCACTGGAGCAAGCGTTGTAATGCCCTCTTGAATTTTACTTCTGAAACGATACGATGCACTTGACAGCCTATTAGACCCTTCAGGAGAAAAGCCAAAGGAGAGGCCTTTAAGCTGAGCAATTATTTTCTGTTAAAGTGCAGAAATGTTGGTTGTAAGATAAGCAATGCAAAGGGAAAATATAGATTGATCTAGATGACACATTCTCATAGTCTCTTTTATGAGTCTTGTCCTTACCAAAATAACACCTGATGTTGTTTTTATTTTTTTTTTTTTTTCTAAACAGCTATACAAATCAGAACATTTTCAGAGGAGGAAAATCACTACCATACTGATTTAGAGGATATGTCATTATTTTTTTTCCCCTCATTGCTGATGAGCTGGTATCATTACAGGGTTTTTGACATTACAAGGAGGTGGTGTGGATCAGGGCCAAGAGCTGGGAAGGACATAAGAGGGGGTGCTTGGGAAAAGATGCAAAGTGCCATTGATGAGGAGTGTCTGAACAGGCTGGCTGCTTTGTAGATCCAGCTGCAGCTCAGAGTTGCCAGGCTCTGAGTCAGTTTTGGACATGCTTGGGATTAGTGACTTTGCAATTTTGCACTACGCATAGCTGTGCCCTTGAGGCAACAGATAGCAATTCTGAGCTTATTTCACTTTTTTTTTTCTGCTCGTTTCTAAGACATCTGTGACAAGAAATACTGTGCTTCTTTATGCACTTGTGGGGAAAGAAAGAATTATAAGGAGACAGCGCTTCTGATTGAAATCTCTGCTCTTTCATTTCATCTCTAAATCTAATATTATTTTATGCTTTTTAGTGCTCTGCAAGAAAAGCAAAGTTGAGCTATTGATAAGGCTTTATCTACAGGTGTTTCCTTTCATCATAAGCAAACCTAAATAGGTTTTAGGGACCTATAAGAAATTACTTCCTATTCCTCTTCACAGATTTGATGAGTTTTTCAGTTAGAAAGTGGTAGTGAAGAGGGAGTTGAGGAGAAGAGAATGAAAAGGCAGCATCTACCCATTTGCAAATATGAGATGCATTTAGATTTAATAAGGGCAGTGAGCAAAGGGATGGGACTTGAGCAAATGGAAAGCCTTGATGGCTTTGACAAGCCTTTTCTTTATTCTTTTGAGCTAATTGAGTCACTTGACAGGTTAGCATCAGGGCACAGTCAAATTCTGACAGGCTAATTTGAGCTTGTGGTTCCAATGAAACACACATGCAGCAATCACTATATTTAGTGACAATCAGTGTCATTTTCTGCTTAAATGCAGACAGCTCACCACATTTATTCAGTTGCCTATCTGGAAATGAAGTGAGCAACCTAATGATGAAGGTGAAGCCAAAGGGCTAGATTAGGGGGTTGATTTGCATTCTTCATAATGCTTGAGATCCAGAAGGAGGATGGGAAGTTGACCATTAAGCTGTTCTGAGTGAGACTAGTAGGGGTGGACAAAGGATAAGAACTGCCATAACCTGCCATTTGATGTGGTAAACAGAGTTCTTCTTTGCCATAATCTATCTAGAGATTCAAAGGACTGATGACAAAACTATCCCTGCTTAGCAGAGGCTGCCTCCCTAACACTGAGTAATCACAAACCCACTCAGCATTGCACAATCTTAACTATCTTTTGGAAGGGTATGGAGGAAACTGGCCAGCTGGTCTGTGCTGAAACGCATCAATCCTCAGCCATGAGCTGTCCTTCAAAACTGAGGAAGTTAGACTGTGTGCACCCTGACACAAATATCCATTAGTACTACAATTCTACAATCAGAGCTCTAAGTGATAAATAACTTTACGAAACTCCTTAATATTATTTTTGTGCAAATAGTTTGTACTTGGTTAGTGTCGCCTTTGTATGCAGGCTTTGGTAAATTTTATTTGGGTCCTAAAATTACTAGATAAATGTCTCATGAGGGCAGAGGGAAGAAGGAATATGATTTTTCAGCATTAGCTCATGTTTGTTGAAGTTCCCATGACTTGGGGTCAGGACCTGTTTTGTTACATCATCTTTGGCTAACATTAAAATTTTAGCACTGTTGTGCTATATATCTAGTGAAATGACTTCATGACATTCTTCTCTCTCCTTTCCAATTATAAATTCTCTGTTGGTAAAAATTATATTTTTGTGTTGGAGCAGATGCAGCTATTCAGTGGGACTGTAAAATATCTGAAGTATGTAGTGTCAAATCCTTATTGTAGCAAACTGTCCTGGTTTTGAAAGGACAGGTATCTGCCAGTAAAAGCTGGAAAATCCCTTTGAATAGAGAATGTAAACCCCTCCCTCAAATTGCAATTTTTCACTTAGGGGCTTTCAGGCAAATATTTGGGAATAGGAATAACAGTCCTTTACTAGGAATGTTAAAAATACAAATGTAATAGTACAGAAAATAAAACAAACATGCAAATAAAACAAACAAAACCCCCAGAAAACCCTGACAGAGTCAGGGACATGACCTGACACCCTGTTGGTCAGAGTGTTACAAGCAGTCCAGATGAATTCTTCTGGAGTAACAGAAGCAGTTCTGTGGAGTAGATATGGTCCTGTAGAAAGTCCAGTGGTGGTGAGATGGGTCCAGTCTTTCTCCAGGAATCCAGTGGAAAAAACAGGATGTCCTGCTGTTACTATGTCTCCCCTTTTTATCTAGGTAGGAATGCTTGGGTCCCCCCCAGCTGGGTGGAGCATCTCCCAATGGGGTGCTGTAATGTGTCAGGTCATTGGTGAGCCTTAATGGCCCATTATCAGAAAATATCAGCTCTGAAACTCATGCTTGGCCACCCTATTGTCTTGGTTAAGTACCCAGCAATTAGCTTCCTAGCAACTTAATGGAAAAAATTAAACTAACACAAAGGAAACAATATCCAACGTCCAACACAAACAAACAAACAAAAAAATGCATGTTTGCTTGTAATGCTGTAACAGAAGACATTTATTTACCTTTTCCTGCTTAAGATTGTTTAGTTCTGTGTGCAAGCAGAGAAAACTTGTGCAGAGATTGTTATCCTTATCTATTGCTAAATTTATGACTGATACTCCGATACAGTTGCAAAAACAAGAGTTGGAGATGTCTAAAACCTGTTTGTCTCCGGTCTCATTTGTGTCAGGTTCTCAGAAACCACTTCTGTTCACATGGTATAGCTGTCTTTTGTAAATTCAGGAGGCCTCTACTTTTTTCTGATCAACAGAGGCCAACACATGGCTAATTGAGATGCAAAAAGTCTGCACTGATCTGTAAATGGTTAATTTATGTAACATGGAAACCATTGGCTTTAACTTCTAGCCTATTTTCAATCTTTGTTTGACAATTACCAAAATTCAATTGTCACTTTGGGGACAGAGGAAGAGAAGCTTGCAATGAAACTCTGCAGCTAGATTTCCAGAATTTGGCTTTGAACTGCTTTTACTACCCATGGCAGGACTTAAATTTTAACTTTTTATTTGTTTTCCAAATGCCAGTCTCCTCAAGAGTGACCATTTTATAGAAAAGGAGGAAAATATATCTGGCATCCTATCTGGAAAATTTGATCATTTCTGTAGGCTTTCTTCCATTTTAAAGTATTAACATGTTTCTTCAAGATGTATCCCCATCTTCCATCAACACAATCAATCTTTCATTTCTCTACAAGGTTATGTTGATTATATGCTAATGTGATGACGCTGTCAAAATGAAAATCAATATTTTAATGCTAATACACTGATTTCAGTTTTGGAGAGAAACCTGTAGTTAGCTCCATCATGACAACTTTGTGTGACATATGTCACAGTTTGGAATTGATCCGACTAGGTGTTATGTTGTAAACAGCGTGTTTCCTCTCCAGTGTTCAGAGGCTGAGATGTAATTTATTCCAATCAGGATGTACTTTGACAAGCCAGCTGAATGGGATGCAGCTGCTGTTGTTAAATATTTCCACCTCTCCCTGCTTTTCAGGTTTTCCCAGATGTCATAATCTTCAGAGCTCTCCATGCTAGCATTACAAGCATCTCTGCCAAGGGTTAGGAGGAAGTGAGAGTGGGATGTGCTGGAAGGAAAAATAGCCCATTATACTCATTACAGGAAGAGATGGACAAAGGGTTTTGATTGGAAAAGCCTTCTGCACTGATGAATAACTAATTCACTCTGATTCTAAATCTGACAGTTATTGTGCACTTGATGAATGCTTTGGAAATTCTATATGTGGAAAGACGTCTCATAATAACATGACTCAGAAACAGTGAAGCAATAAGCCTTTTAAAACCAGAGATCCTACCTGAGCTGAAATTATGCTGGTTTTGCTTTGGAATACAAAAACTTTGAAAGCCAGTATATTTTCTTCCACTCCACAAGCCTAGCAGGTAAAGAGCATTGCAGTAGTCTTCACATACCAATAGAAATGCCTATCTCCCAAACCATTCCTCCCAAGACCATGAAACTTTAGCTGGATAACTCTTTAGGGAAGCTTTGTACAACTTACCATTGTCCTTTTGCAAAGGAATGAGCAGTGGAGTTATTCCATGAGGTCTTTTGAAATGGTATCAGTGGGAAAGAGTGTATGATGCTCTCTGAATCTTTTGAAATGTAGTCCTTGCCACTTTTTGACTGACAAAGAAAACAGTAAAGCTTATCTGTATTTTGTTTAGCCACAAGCATCACACAAACTTATTACCCCATCCTTGGCTAAACACATTTCTAAGGGTTTTCTGTACTATGGATTATCTGACTGCCTAGTTGACTTCAGCAGAGCTCTGACTTAGTAATTTTAAATTACATCAAAAATACTTTCTCAACAATTTAATTTCCCTTACAATGACTACTTTTGCATATAATCTCTATAACTTTTTTCTGCAGTCAAGTTTAAGCGAAGTAAATTGTGAGAGAGTTATACCTTTGTTAGAGCAGAGCAAGTGAAATTAGAATTATTTACACAGGGGGAAAAAAAGTTTTTTCCATCTAAAGTTTAATATGTAATTTTAAAAAAAATCATATACTTACATTATTTAGCTCAGTGGTATTATTTTATGACAGTCAGACACTTTAGAAAGGTGCCGTGAAACATACCCAGTTCTGCAAGGATAAATGACATCTATGTTGTAAAATTACTAGTTTCTGAATTCATAGAAAGGTGCTCTGCTACATGGCAAATAGTTACTTTTCTTTCTTTTAGTATTTTCTGCTGGATTAATTGTTTTTTACTGGACACCTGCAAACCCTTCATGTAGGGAGTCTAGCACTAGGTTGAAGTGCTCCTTTGCTGTGCTTTGTCTCTTTCTCTATTATGTTTCACTCAGACCTTTTTGGGCATAGAGTAGTTTTATTGGCAGTCAACATAGATTTCATTTCTGGGTACAATGTGTAAACTTCTGGTGCCATCATTCATTCTTTGTAAGGGTCAAATTGACAATGGCAAATACTGAATACCCTTTCAATATAAAAAATGAATATACAGAGCTAAACATACTTTCACTTCTTGCATAACTTCACAGATTGTACAATTCAAACCTTAAAAAAATCTACCAAAGTTTTGGACAACAATGACATTGGCTGAAAAGTGACTGCTTTTAAGTTGCTAAGCTGAAAGAGATCAACTTTCCTTTAATATCTTGGCAATCAGAACATTGATTTAAAAATGCTCTCTGAATGACCAATATTATTTTTCTATCTTCTCATTTTTATAATGGCTAAGTAATTTACTAGTTTTTTGCTTAATTTTTCCTGCAATGTGATAATCATTTATATCATGAGATATAAAGATTTTTTTCATGAAAACTAAATTTGTTTGTGGTCAGTAGTTAGTGTCTCCTAGAAATTTATAAAATTTTTAGGTGTGTCTTGAAACAATATTACTTTGTTGAAATTAGTCTCGGTTTAATAAATCAACTTGTAAAACGTGTTCAGAACTATGGGTACTGATGGCAAAAAACAACTCCATGCAAATGCATTGATCTGCTCTCCTGCTCCTGCATTCCACACTGCAGTGGCCAGCCTGCCATCATCCATCAAAGAAGATATGGCAGTGATACAATCACTGCTGAAGTAGGTGTAAGACTGTAGAGATCTACAGCTGTTTAACAGCTCAGATCAGCTTTCATTGTTGGCATCAGAAATGTCATACCCAGGTAGATAAAAAATTGTGTACTGTTATGTGCACAGATGCGTTTTCAGCTCTATGCAAGTCCAAAATGAAAATGCATTTTTTTCTCTCTTGTAGGAACTCCTGTCCCTGGCATTTATGCTCAGATAATACAGACATAATGTTTTTTTTCCAGAGCTAATTATAGGGGAATAAATTACTATATCTTAGAGTAATTCTACTTCCTGCCTTTGAATTACGATGTTTAAAACTTTCTTGTACTATATCTGCTTTATTTCTCATACCCATACTGTTTCTTGTCTGTTTTCTTCTGCTGCTTTTCACATACAGTCTCATTCTTCCACCCTATGTAATGACTAATATTTATTCTGCATGAGAATTCTCTTCAAGAAGGAGGGGATAGTGTTTTTTATTATTCATTACTCCATACTACCTCAGACTGCAAACATTTTCATCTTTGTTTTTTTTGTTTGTTTTCTCTTTGTGATTTCTTTTGCAGTGTGGCAATAGTCCTTTTGTATACTTTTAGTCTCAGAGCCACCACAGGCAGAGCTTCTACTGATGGCTTGTCATAGCACAGTAGAAAAAGATCTTGGGAAAAATGTTAACGTGGCACATTCCAGCTGGTGCAGACAAATCTGAACAATAGGATAAGAAGGGGACTGACATGCCATATTGTGAAGCTGTTGTCAGAAAATTATTATCCAAGATTTTATACATGGAAGATTGCAAATGCATTCAGGCTTTTCTTCAAAGCACGGTTTGCTGAAAGGAAAGGATGGGAACAGAAATGGGAGCAAATAACCTTTTCCTAGGACATAAAACTTTAGGAATGAAGAATGCTGCTTGGTATTTGGAGAC
>WEIU01019798.1:30919-57861 GCA_013389925.1 Aegithalos caudatus | reverse complement strand
GAGGATTTTTTTTTTTTTTTTTTTTTTTTTTTTTTTAACAGATAGGCCAATTTTTCTACTGCATTTGTCAGAACTGTTATCTGACATAACACACATCCAAAATAAAAGCTAAATGTATACTGAAAGAGTTCACCATTATTAAAAATATCACTGCTGTTGCTGTGAGGTTGGGATTATTCAAAGATTATGGGGTGACATTTATCCCTATGAAATTTAACCTATTGGATAGAGCAGGACTAGCAAGTTGGACCAATGCCTTTGGTAAATGACATGTAAATCACCATTTCACTAGTGGTTCACATTTCTCTGTCAGTGTGGCTTCCCTCCTCCTTCTTTCATGCTGTTTAGTACTTGACACACACAGGCTCATGCAGCTGCAACACCATGTACAAATATGTAGGAAAAGGGAACACAGGTGATCTGGCCCCTGATAAGTAACAGCTGTGTTAATTACCCAATACAGCCCCGCCCCTAAAGAGTCACAGCTGTATCCAATAAAGATAAGTGATAAAAGAGAGTGGCTTGGCTGGTGAGGTGAGGATCATCAATCTGGCCCCTGATAGGTAACAGCTGTGTTAATTACAATACAGCCCCGCCCCTAATTAGTCACAGCTGTAGCCAATAAAGGTAAGTGATAAAAGGGAGTGGCTTGGCTGATGAGGGATCATTATGAAGGATCATGAAGGAGGAGTAACATCGAGGAAGAAGAGGCTCATGAAGAAGCAGGATCCTGAGGAGAGAGAATCACTGCTATAAGGTCAGTCTGGGTCTGCAGAGCCTGTTGTTGGAACCTGCAGTCACAGCCTAGATGGGTAAAAGCCTGCAGTCAGAGTCTGCAAACCAATACCTGTAGTCATGGTTTAGCAGAGAATAACCAGCAGTCAGAGGCTGCAAGGGAAACCTACAGCAGGAGTTTGCTGCAGCCAGAGTCAGTGAATGGTTGGAGTCAGGATGGCTGAGCTGTCATGAGGAATAAACCAGGATCCTTTTCATGCTGTGACAAACAAGCAGTCTGTGTCTCAGCTCATTTCTACTTTCTAACAAGAGGGCTGCTGCAACACAAAGAGATCCCTGAGACCTCACATGAATTTTGCCCCAATATGTAATGACAGTCAGCTTTGTGGAGATGTTACTGAAGTGGTTCTAAAAGGCAAAGTGTGGTGTTGAGTCACAAGCTGCAGATTTGCATGAATTGAAGGTTTTAATGTGATCATTCAGACTGGTTCCACTGAAGCAATTTTACGGCTTTGTGTTAATTTGTCTGGGAGACATTTATGGTATGAATAATATTTCAGATTGGCCCAGAATTACATTCAGTGTTGCAGTAGACTCAAACAATAAATGGGTGCTTGGGTTCTATGAAAACGTGTCAGTCCTTCTATTTCCAAAATATACAGTAATGTTCACTGCTTCCTAAGAGTCCATTATGTGCTATGAGGGAGTTTTTATCAAAGCAGGCATAGTACAACTTCATGTTATGGAATCTTTGTTCCCTAATTGCCTCTTTTTGGTACTTCATTGCTATCAAACTGCTTGTGATAAACACAATACACCTGTTCCTGCATGCTTCCTGTTAGTCCATATTTATTTTGCCATTAGGTTAATCCTCTAGAAAATGATTTTTTTCTTTTACAATTTTTATAAGTTGCTCAGAATTTGCAGCTTTCTGCTGAGTAATAAGTGCCTAGAATGAAGGTTGTACAGATGGAGCAGCTCTGACAGGATTCTCCCATCCTATCAAGTGACTCACAACTGTGGAGCAACTGAAGGACAATTGAGCTTGCTGCTTTGCTTTCCTCTGTCATGGTTTTCTGCACACCCTCTTTCTGGCCACAGGTAGAAGTGGAAATGACACGGTGTGATGAGATACAAACTTCAAGTGGTTGGCCTGGCTAAGCTTTCGTTAGCACAGGACACATTCAAAAGTGACACAGCTGGAGCCATTTGAATATGTCCTACTTCAAGATTTCTTTCTTTCAGGAAGAGACCCTGATGATACCTTTATGAGTAAAACAGACCTGTCCAAACTTTGTGTTGTGGTGGATACTTGGCCTCAGACCAGCCTCTTGGCTCATTTAATGGGGGCAGAAAGAAACTTTTCTCTGAGGATCCAAGTAATTTTGAGGTACAGATATCTCAGCTTCATGGAGGTCACTTTTCCACACTATTCTCTGCATTGGTACTCCAGTTCAGGATCTGTAATCTTGCTTCAGCTAACCAGCTCTTGCACCCTGTAGAGCCTTGCCTTTTTCCCCAGAAGGCCCTATCTCAGGGAGTTCTTGCTGCTTCTGGGTTTGATTTCTCTTTCCCTGTTCCTCCATCAGTCAGAGTTTCAGAGTATGAGCTGTCAGGGCACACGCTTTACCATCTCCGTGGGATTTAATGCCTGCCCTCCCTCCCTAAACTATCATTCTGAATAACTTTAGTACTGCTTTGTGGGAGGCCTTGGTCTTGGGGTTAGTGTAGAATGAAACATAACTGTGGGAGGCTATTTCAAAGGCCATCAACATGTGCTCTATCACATTTGTGTTAGAAAAATAACTGCTGAACCCAGTGTAGTCACTGCATATTCACAATTTTTTAATGAAGAAAATTTCTGTTGTTTGCTTTTTTGATACTTACCTGAATCTTCTGAGGTTGTCTCTAAAATAGTTGTTTTGGTCTTCATTTTTAAAAAGGTTTTTATGTATCCCATCAAATCAGTTCTCTTGGGGGCAAGCAACCTCTGAAAAACTGATTGTAGCAGGTTATTCTAATTACCTTCTCACACTTTCACTTGTTTTTTTTTGCCTTTTTTTTTCCAAATCAAGTTAAACACTTGAAATTGGATTAAGATAGTTGATAATTCCCATTATATAGCTAGTAGCCATCTTATAAAGCTCTTCTCAACAAAGTAAGACTTTTGAATACAAACATATCAAACTCCAACAAAACTCTAACACAGAAAAAGCCCAGAAAGCTAACTGAATCTATATAGTATCTTGCCAGTCAACATATAGTATTATCCATAATTACATTAAAGTCTTACAGTCCTGTCTGTGAGAGTTTAGTAGCCTCATCTCTCCAGTGAAGGCTCTTCCATTTACTGGTCAGTAGCAGACTCATGCAACTGAATAATAATCAACATTGTCTTGAACCTTTATCAAAGGGAGACTGTAACAAATTCACTTTGTGTTTTGCTTTGGAATTCAGTAGAAATAAATTTTAAAGTGTTGTGATTAAAGGCCATGCTTCTCACTGCATTCAAGAGATATCAAATGCTTTACAAAGGATGAGACAAAAGATTGAGGATTGCCTTGCTGTGGAGATGGCTCAGCTACATTGAAACAAATTGAATTGGCCTCCAGCTTGGAACTTGGGAAATGTGTCCCTGGGGAGAAAATCCCTGATCCTCCTGCCTCAACCTGCACTGTTCTGACCTTTTCCTTTCTGTGCAGGACCCTGCACGAGCAGGTGTAGCCTTAGAGGGAAAGCCTGTGGTGGCTGCAGCTGAGGTGGAAGGGGCTGACTGCTACTCAGTCACAGTCAGGGTTCTCTCCATGCTCCTGACATGTGGTCATGGGCCATGCTCTGTGCCCATCAGTCTGCTGCACAGATGGCACACCTGGTGAGATAAGAGATGCCCAGGGTTTGCTTTCTTGCCAGTTAATTCTGTAACATGTTTAAAGCTGATTCTCAATTCATCATTATTTTTAAAATAACTGGGCAATTCTTTCAATATTGAGAACTCAGTTCTTCTTCACAGCCCAGTAAAAATCAAGGTCCACAAATCTTGGGGGCTTTTCCCTCTCCTGCAAGAAACTGGACCCAATTGTTCAGAAATAACAAGCTGTGGAACAGATATGGGCATCTGTCAATGCCTAGATATTTATGGTCCAGGATTTTTGTGTAATTTCAATTAAAAAAATACCACCGAATATGAAGAAAAAGTGGTAGCTAGGTGAGTGTTAACAGCATCTCACTTTACTTGTTTGACCACTTAAGTTGCCTTTATGTTAGATAAATTTGGAATATTGACTGTGGTCTTTAGATTCAAAAACATCTGGGAAAACTGTTATATAAATGGTGGGTCATGGTAGTGTCCTCTCTTTTTCTTCCAGTACCTCTGGCTTACAAAGATACTGCTGTTAAGGTTTGATTTCTTCTGGAGACTTGTAGATGCCTAATTGAAGAAAAGGATTCATCCAGATCTGAATTCAGTATCTAAATTAGAAAATAATCATGACTTCAGGCATCCCAATTTCCTACTGGTTTTCTCAAAGGGAATAATCTTTTTCATTCATTTACTTGGCTTGGTCTTCTGAAATGACATATAAGCAGAAAGCAGTATTGATTGCAAGTTCCTACTTTTGCCCTGAAAATCCCATGTTGTCCCCAAACCAGGAATTTCCATAACTTGCCTTTAGTTGTCTATTTCATCTCCTTGTCTCTAGTACTAGAAGAATTGTTTCTGTGTATATACAGAGGTTTGGAAGATGTTCTGCTCCATATTGAGAACCTGCAGGTCCTTGGTGTTACTAAGCCAGATTTAGAAGACATGGTGCGACTGCAGATGTTAGTTGTTACCAAACTGGAATCCACCTTTACAAAGCAGGTGTATGCATTAAGAAAATGTGAAATAAAAATAGTAATTAATGAGCTTTTCTGTTCTATGATGAGTTTACACTTGAACCTTGAGTATCTTATTGTATGTGATGCTGCTAAAAATAGTTTAAAGTTCATTTGTCATTCACCTCTCTAGAAAGGTTTTTGATGTGTTTACAAGGCTTTTTTATTGTTCTGCAACTGAGTGAATTCATGTTGATATTTCATTACAGATTAAATAACATAAGCAGTGAATGTGAACTAGAAACATTGTTGTTTTAAATTCCATAGAGCTGCTTGGCTCAAAATCCTAGTTACTCACCGCAGGCAGATGTTCAGCCATCTCCAGGGAAGCAGGGCTTCTTCAGCTCCATCACATGTAATGGTCACTTGGGAAGACAAAACACCCCACCTTTCCTCTTTCTGCCCCCAGGTATATAGGCTAAGCATGATGCTATATGGTATGGAAGATCCTTTGTATCTTTTGGGGTCAGATGTCTTGGTTGTGTCCCTTCCAAACTCTTTGTTCACACTCAACCCATGGGTCTCTCTGGTAGGGTGGGGTGCGAGGCAGAAAAGGCCTTGACCCTGTCAAGAGTGTGCTTAGCAATAACCAAAACACCCCTGTTGGTGTTGCACTGTTTCCAGCACAAATTCAAACCACAGCCCCTTACCAGCTACTTTGAAGAAAATTAACTCTACTGTAGCCCAAAACAGCGTATCAATCTACATATGTTTTGTTTCCAGATTGCATAAACCATGTCCTTTTTCTTTTTGGAATGGGGCACATACACTGGATTCTAGAAAAGACCATAGTGGGTTAATCTTGAGGTCAGGGATCCCAACTACATCCTCTCCCAACCTGTTGGGTTGGGAGAAGCCTTTGCAGGCAAGTATGGGGTTGGAGAGATGGCCTTGAATGCTGTTTAAGAGTTGTGCAGCAATAGCTAAAGCATTGGTATATTATCCACACTGTTCTAGTTACCACTGAAAACACAAACCTCTATGGGCTGCTGTGAGAGAAGTTAATTCCATCCTATCTGGACTGACTACTGGAATAAAAAGATACAAACATAAAAAAGAGACAACCCCAGGGTTTGAGTGTGTCTCTTCTGTTTTTTTTTTTTTTTTTTTTTTTTTTTTTTTTTTTTTTTTTTTTTTTTTTTTTTTTTTTTTTTTTTTNTTTATGTTGTTTTTTTTGTTTTTTTTTTTTTTTTTTTTTTGGGGGGGGGAGGGCGACTCTCTTCCTAAAGTATGCATTTAGTGCTCTGGATCCATAATTTTACAAAATATTGCTGCATCTGTGTTTGGTTGGACAACCTTTGTTTCAACAAGGGAAGATATACTTGCTACTAAAATAATTGGATGTGATATTCAAAACAAGATTAATTTCATATGAGAGATGTTTTAAGTCATCTTCATGAGTTAATAGCTTCATCCTTGTCTGCAGATGAAATGAATTGTATTTGGACAGGATGAGTAAAAAAAAAAAAAATAGAAGTCTCATTGCCATTTTGCTCCTGGGAGGGGTCTTTGATTTTGAATTTACTCTTTCCAGACAAAGCCTGTGTGCAGTGATAATTGCTGCTGGGAAACGGTGAGCCATCACTGCTGTGATTCAGGTCTGTCACTCTAGAACAATAATTCTCTTCTCATACAGCTGCCATAAAGTGCAATCTGTTTTTCAGTCAAAGGGTCAGGTGTGGTTGTTGTCTTACCAGGTGCAGATAAATCATTTAGTGCTCTACTGCTTGGTATTGGTAAGGGGAAGGGAAAGTTCAGGACATCTGTTGCCTCATGGAAAATTTTTTCAATTTTGCTATCACTCTTTTAGTGTCAACAGAGAAGTAGAGGTCTGTGTAGGTTAGGGAGTTCCTAATTCAGCATTAGATTCTATAGCCATATGCTTGTTAAGTCTTTAGGAATACTCAGGAAGATCAGTCTCCCTGATACATAACACAGAGCTACAGAGATTTATGGAATTATTACTAGCAGCAGAATTTCTCAAGGATTTAGCCAAAGACATGCTTTTGACAAATATAATGCTGAATGTTGTCTTTCATATTGCCAGCTGATGGCTTTCAGTTGACATTGCTGATCAGAGCCTGTAAATTTGCCAAGTAAAATTTTTGTCTTTAAAATCTAGACTGTATTTTCAGCCAAGGTGACCTGACACCTCCTCCAAACTGAATGGCATCCTCTGAGAAATCTAGCCCTTGATCTGCTCTCTATTTCTATTTATTCGGTGTTGGCATATTTTATGATCCTGCCTTAGAAATGGAAAGCTTGACTGTTTTACTGAACTCTTGCTAACAACTGGCTCTGTATTAAAAATCACCCCTGCCAGGGTTTTGAAATATTTTACTGCTGCAAGAAACCTTATGAGTATTAAGCTGAATGTGGACATTTTATAAACAATTCTAGGAAGTTTAGGATTTTTTTTATACTTTTATATGTCTAATCCAGAGAAAGGTGCTCTCTGTGGCTTGCAAGGGGCATGTATAACAACAGCCATGCAAGTAAAGTAGCGCACTATGAAAATAATTGTGTCAGCAAGGATGTGGAGTAAACCCTAGAGGTGAAAGAAATCTGTGAATTAATTTCACTTGAGAATTATAACTGTGCACAAAACACACTGAGAATGAGGCAATGTAATTAGTGAAATTAATTAGTGAAACCACCAATTCCATATACACCCTTACATTTTTATTTCCTTTTCCTTACAGCAATATGCACTATTGAAGACTGTAGTATTAACAAAGACTCTATGCCAGAATTCTAACTTTCTAAATAATAATTTTATATTTTTTTCCCCTTATCAAGTGATCTCCCCAACCTTTCATCTTGAAGAGTATCTTTTGCTATAGAAAAGTACCAGCAGCCCTTATTCAGACTGATAGATGGGCGGTCTTTGGACTGAGTGGTTTCTGGAGGTCAAAAACCTGGATGAGGAGGGACTACAGGGTAAATTCTGTGAGTGCTATTTCTGGACAGAAAGAGGTATGTATTTCCCTTTGAGAAGGACCAAAGCTGTAGCTCACTTTCAGGTGTAAAATTGTAAAAATTAGTGTAATTTTATATGTAATGCTGAACCTTAGTTCATAATTATGTACAAAATTACCAGCTCAGTTATCCTTAGCTGTTCTGATAAACAACCTCAGGGAAGCCAGATTTGCACCTAGTATGTCCTTAAGGAAATTCTCTATTCTATATTTTCAGCTTGGTTTCCTTTTTAAACTACCATCTCTCTTCATTTTTGTACAATCCTTTTTCTCTTCATCATTCCCCCTTCCCTGCACCTTTTACAGCTATAAACCTATGGTTTAACCAACCAGATCTCTTCTTATCACTTAGTTATTTGAATCACTAGCCTATTACATGACTTTTTTCGTATCTTTTTTTTTTTCCTTTCTTTTTCCTTTAATTCCTTTTCCCTTGCTCTTTTTACCATTAGTAAATTTTTTAGTAAGTCTGGGAAACTGTTTCCCCTTGTGATTGCAAAAGAATCTGGGATTAAGTGTTTATATCCAACCTGCCATGGTTTGTGAATCCATTGACACTTAGGCTGGCAGGAAAGGTCAGGAAAAATAACCTTTTTCAGCTTTACCACTCTTTAATCTCATTAACTATCTCGAAAAATTGTGCTTTCTCCTCTGGTGGGGGTATCTGTATTAAAATATCTGTCTATAAATGTGTCTTAAATCAGCTGTGAGTGGATAAAGCATTATCCCTGAGGACCCGAAGGCTTCATACAATTTCTGAAATATGCAGAGCTGTTTATCAGAATTCAGAGTAGTGAAGAGAGGGACACTAATGAGGGTCAGCTTACCATTTGGTGATCCAAATCACTAGTGCCTGACATCTTCGCAAATGATTCTCTCAGACACCATCTTCTGTGGTGTCATCTTTTTTGAACAATGGGCAAAATTTCCCAATATGAGGCATTTTTCCTGAAAAGTTGACATGTTCTCTAAGTGTAGGGCTACTTGGGTGATGCTAGTTATGTTAAAGTGTTATTATTTACTTGTTTTTAGAACAGACTTTTAATCTGCCCTCAGAACATTTATTTTTTAACACCTTTCACGTAAGATTTTTATTTATCCTTTTTTTCTATTTAAGGGCTTTCTGCAGAATTACAATCTAATCAAAATAAGAGGATTTAATATAGAACTTGAGTGCGTTTTAGTGTGATATGATCCTAAGCTTACCTTCAGGTAATCAGAATTTGAGGTCACATTTAAGTTAAGGCTCAACCTACAAAAAGCCTCTTTAGTGACTCTACTTTGTGCAACTGTAGCATTGGTCAAATTGGAGGGATTTTGTTAGCTTTTGTCATTGTTTGATTTTTTTTTTCCTTGTTCTTTTTGTTTTTTAAGAGCTCATGGTAGCAGAATTTTCAGTGTAAAAGATCAACCTAGCACAAAGTGTAGACCTTTATCTTGGAGAAATCAGGATAAAATATTTCATGTTGGGGTTTGTAGCTTACAGAATAGTGCTCTCCATCACGCATGCATCACGAATGATGCTGTAAACAATACAAATTAAAAGCTGGTGTGTCACACTGGTGGCAAATAGCATGCTTGTAGTTCAAAATACAATCTTCTATTTTTCTGCATGTTTCCCAGCTTGTGATTTGGCTCTGATTTAGATAGGCTCTTGGACAACTGCATTATTCAGATTATATGAGTTTCCATCAGAGGAGCTGCATTTTTTGTTTGCATTTTAAATCTCATCTTTCCCAATGAGACAAGTGTTTGTGGAGAGGACTGTCTTTGAAGGCTCTGTTTTAAGTGTTTTATTTATGGCAGTGTTATAGCTGTGTGTTCTAGTCTTCCATGTGTCTGGACAATCTGCACCTGTTTTAGTTGCTGGATATTATTTACATATCACCCTGTATTCAAAACCTTATTGCCCTGAACCTACCTTTCAGAGCTGTTCTTTGAGCATTTTACTTTTTTTTTCTGTGAAGCAGTAAATTACTAGTTTTTATGTGACGTGTAATGTAGTTTTGAGTGCAGGTTTAGTAGCATAATCCAATTTGATGTTACATGACAAGAAACACCTTGCTAACTATCTTTCAACTAGCTCAAAACTCTGCCCTAGTACTTGGAGGGGCTGGTCTCACCTAGAAATAACATTCCACTGAATTTAGTGAATTTGCATGTGCTTCTTGTTAACTAGGTTCTGGAGAGGGATCTATTGATATTTGAATTCTGAGGTGTATTTGTAGCTGGGGATGGTTGTGTTTCTGTTTGCCCTTAAGTTTCTGATAAGATCAAGGCCTAAAATAGAAGAAGTGGAAAGAGAGAGATGCCTGTGTGACTACAAGCAAAAATATTCCTCTGAATGAACTTCACACCAGTGTTTGTGAAAGTGTATTTTTATATGAGCTGAATGAGTAGTAAGGTATAACAAGCACCAGTAACTTCTGTCTTCATCACTGCAGTGCTTTTTAAAGCGTTTTAGGAGTTGTGTTGTACAGTGAGACTTCTGGAACTCTTGTACAGAAACTGTCACTCAATTTTCTTCTGCTTCTTGATGTGTGGGGCCATGCATAACAGGATTTTGGATTCACAGCTTAGTCATGTGAAGGACTTTAAATATATGGGTTTAATATTCAGAAAAGTGTGGTAATGAGTTTGAGATGTGTTTATATCCTTAGCTTGACTCTTTGAAACTTCAATTACTTTTAAAGAAATCAAATAGATGAGCTATTTTAATCTATCAATTTAGATTTCTTATGGGAAAAATAAGAAGCATTATATATGTGAAAGACAGGAGGATAAAGAAGTATTGGTTTGGGAAAAGCTGAAGGAAGACAGCAGGAGCTTATTTTGATTTGTTCTGACTTTATGAAATGTAGATTTTAAAAATGTTTGGGGTTTACTTAACCGTATTAAAAATCAGTTATAACTGACCTCTATATTTCAAGCAGTCTGGTGTTGTTAGGTAAATGAAGACAAGTTTCTCTTGCTGTTAGTTGCATACATCTCTCTGATGTTGCAGTCTTTTTAATTAGAAATACCAAATACTAAAAAAAGTTGTTTTGTGAATTTCTCCTCTACCCTTCTTTATTATTTTTACCTTTTGTATGCCAACAATTTCTATACAAAAATATTTCTATACAACGTTATTTTGTGCCTGATGTGTCATACTCTGCTTCACAGATACATATGGAGTATCACATATGACTCTTATTTAATATTGTGTTTAGTAAAGCCTGTGAGAAAATATTTTCCTACAAAGTCAGAAAACAGTTTTCAAAGGTAAGTTTGCTTTTATTCCATCTTTTATAGTCTTTCATACCAGGCTTTAAAGGAATCATCGCATATGCCCAAGGCTTCTGACATTAAAGGTTGTCTGAGCTTTGAGAAACCCACCAAGTGTGGTCTCTGAAAAGAGACAATATATGGCAATATTATAGAGCGCTTGTAACTGCAGCAACAGCAAACATACATGATCCTATTGACGCATTTCTTCATCACTCTGTGCTCATGGCACAGTGGATGCAAGCTTTTTTATTTTCATGCCTTTAGCCATGGCAAACAATCAAGGTTCTGGCTGTTGCAGGAAAGATTTGTATAACTCAAGATTTGTATGATAGACCCTTCCCCCAAAGTCATCAGGTCAGGGAAGGATCACTGATTGTAAACTCACTGCAGCTTTGCTCATGTGGTGCTCACTCAGTGTTGTCGGACTCTAGCTTAGGACTTTCTCTCCAGGGGGTAGCAGGTGTCAGGGAGGTCTTAATTACCTGTATTCCTAGTTGATTTGCAATGTACAAATGAGGAGACATAGTTCTGACTCAGCCTGAGTCAGAACTTGCAGTTCCAAGTTGCAGACTACTGTTATGGAGGAACAAGCAGTCTCACTCCCCATGTTGTGTCAGTAAAGGAAAAAACCCTGTTTTGGATGATGCTGTCTCAATGTGTTTGGCATAATAAACCCACGATCACAGCTGACATTACATCCGTTCTAGGACAGGGATGTGCACAGGATCTAGTTATACCTAGGTATTCCATTGCTAATTAGAGCCAGCTCTTGAGGCTGTACCTCCTAGTTTTTGAGCAAGGCAGGGGAGGAAGGGAGGAAAATTCCCCCTCCTTCCCCATGAAGTTCTCCCCTATAGCTGCTAAAGTTCCACTAAAGCTGCCAGATGACGATGAACAGTCTCCTTCCAAGGAGCAGTATAGAGGGCTGTGTTGCAACAGGCAAGCACAAATCACCCACTAAGGTCAGTGATGACAGTGCTTGCCTTCTTAGTGGGTGCATTAGCTTTCACTTGCTCTTTTCATAAACACAGAGGAAGCAGATTAGAGCTTGGGTTTTAATAGCTGAGGATTTTTTCCCCTTTTTTCGCATCTTTAAGTCTACCCGAATGGTGACACAAGTCTCAGTCTGCGTCTGTCTCTTATTAGCAGAAATGTTGCTGATTCCAGAGAAGAGATTCAGATGAACAAAATATCCCATTCCAGGAAAATCATGTATTCAGCTCTGGGAAGTGATGCATAAGTGTCTTTATTGCTTAGCTACAGGAAAAGTGGATTTTACTTCGACATTTCTATCCAGTGCCATGGCCAGCTGGAAAATGTTAGGGTCACATGTAGGCTCTTCTGTCTTCCTGTTTGGAAGATTAAATGTGGTTCTTGTAGGGTAAAGAATAGGCAGTAAAATTGCTGCCCTCTCCTCACAGCAGCCTACTCCAGCTGTGCTGTGAAAGGGTGATGGGCTACTGCTTCTAATGCTGTATCCAAGCCTTGAGCTCTGTCATGGGCTGTAAACATCTAAACCCCTTCAAATTCCCTGGGAGCCAGAAAAGTCAAAGAGCATGTGCAATTCAGGGATTATGCTCTTGTTCTTCAAAAGGTTAGGGTGATGCCACTGCAGCAAAATTTTATGTGGAAACAGAGACATTGATATCTTCTGAGTGAGAAGTAATGAAGGTTTTGAAGATGAGCTGTTATTTTGGTGATGACTTTCAATTGCGTAAGTCTACACAGCATAACTAACACGCTCCTTGGGTTCATGTTGAATTAAGATGTTTTCACCAGGCTCTTTGATAGTACTTGATAGGTAGTCAGGGACTATGTTTAGAGCACCAGCGTTTCTTTCTTTCTTTGCTTGCTGAGTCAGAGAGGTAAGGACCAGAAAGCTTTGTCCCTAATTTAGTCTGCTTTCCGAGCATCTCCTTGCATATGGAACTAGTGCTGGGTGGAGAGATGGAGAAGAATGGGGGGAGAAAGACATGCATTTAGGGACAGACCTGAACTGTGAAATTATTCCAAAGTTTGAATATTCTGGCCCATAGGAAGAGCAGGTTAGGAGATTAATTCTGAAAGAAGGATCAATATTGGCACAGAAACCTAGAGGTCTCTGCAAAACTTCTCTATTTCTTGGGAACAGCTCAGAACAAGTATTGAACAAAGAGGATTAAAAGTGACCTTAGTTTCCTTGCAGGAGGAGGATAGGGAACGATGAAAGTCTACATTAAGTAGAATGGAAAATGCAGATCAAAATGTATTAAAGAAGATAGGCAGACACAGTAACCACACTGTTTGTACTTGGGTATCATGTTTTTACGCAACTTGAGAGCTGAAAATGTTTATCTCCATAAAAGGTATTTCTTCTTTCTTCCCTCTTTCATAATTGTTGGGATCTGGGGACATGCTTTAGGGAACATGTTTTCTCTGATTTTACCTTCTTTCCTAGCCATGTGGATCAGACAAATGTCCACCCTGAGTTGATAGGACCATTTCTGTATTACTGCAGTAGAATACAAATATCAAGAACTTCCACCATTTGGACCTTTTTCTTCATAGAGATAGACCAACAAAAGCAAAATTTCAGGAAAACATGACTGAACAAAAGCATAATGAGTAATTTTATGGTTATTCAAACACAACTTTTTGAAAATACAGAAGAGTCAAGTGTATCCTTTATTGTTGGCCTTCCTAGAGTCGTCAGCATTGAAGTACTTAAAATAGCTTTTTTATCTAGAAAATGAATAATCATGTTTACTGTAAACAAGGGAGATTAAAGTTTTTTGTCAAAAATCTTTAATCCTTTTTCTCTTGAGAATGCATAAGTGGGTAAGTTGAACAGTCTCTTTCTGGAACTTGATGGTGGACATTGCATACCATGTTATGCAGCATAAATGATGCATAATTTCTCTAGCTTGGAAAAATACTCGAGTGTGGTTCTGCCTAAATTTATCTCCCAGGGATATTGAAACAAAAGGGAGAGAAGAAATGTCAAAACAGCTTGCAGGAAGACACTCTAGGATGTAATGAGCCATTTTCAGTCATTTACCAGCAGTCCTTACTAATCAGGGAGGTACCAGTGGACTGGAAGTTAGCAAATGTGATGTTCACCTACAAGGAGGCCCAGAAGGAGGAGCTAGGGAAATACAGGCCAGTCAGCCCGACCTTGGTGCCAAGGATCTGCCATGGAGCAGATCTCTTGAGTGCCATCATGGAACATGTGCAGAACAACCATGGGATCAGGCCCAGTTTCATCACCAAGAGAGTTGTCCAGTATTATTGCAGGCTACCCTGGGACATGTTCGAGTCACCATCTCTGGAGGGATTTAAAAGTGTGTAGGTGTGGCATTTAGGGACACAGGTTAGTAGTGGATTTAGCAGTGCTGGGTTGGCAGTTGGACTTGATAATTTTAGATGCCTTTTCCAACCTAAACAATTCTATGATTCTATGAAAGGTATGGGATTTGTGTGTTAGCTCAAAGCAGGGAGTTTCTTTCTCAAAGAAATCAATCTGTCTGTCACAGAGGGTGAATTGTGAGGGCTGTCTGATCCTGAAGCACAGTCAACTTTAAGAAGAGTTACTGTACTGCATCTGATGCGTGGATTTAACAGTTCCTTGGAGCAAATTTTGAGTACTCTAGTGGCAGACCTTACAGACTTCAAGGGAAGAACAATCTCAGCTTCAAGGAAAGAGAATGAACTTTTCAATGGGCACCAGGCATGAGAATATTTATATATTTCCTAGAAGACATTGGCATCATATTTTTTTGCTGAGTTGGAGTTGACACATTCACAGAGAGAAAGCATATGCAAAAGAACTGAGCTTAGGTCTTTGTTCGGAGTTGTGCTGGATTCATTAAGGTGATCTGTGCTATATATAAATCAAGAATGGATTAAGATAGTCTAAAACAGAAGACATGACTGACAGCTGTGTTTCTTAGCCTTGAACTCCTCCATCATTTATTGTGACAAGATGATATTCAATAGCTTACAGATTGTTTGCTCACTTGACTGCTTAAATTCGGTGTTGAGGCTCTTGTTTCCAGGGCCAAATTTAGGCATGGCTGTTTGAGCACCTGCTGGGTTAGATAATACCCTTTTCCTGAGTGACTTTCTTACTCATCCACCTGGGGACTGCTAAGGTGGCTTTGTCAGGCAAAGATCTCTGTGCCTCAGCATTCTTATGCAGCTGTCTGCAGCCACTACTTTCTTATCAACAGCTTTCTGTTTAAGCATCTTGTGTATGATGCACCAAGGTCTCTTCTATATGGGCAGCTGGTGTTCACAGCCTTCAGCAGCAATGGCAGATGAGTTCCTCCTTTGCCTGCTGCCATACAGAGAGCTTTGCTGTGTGTAAAAATCCTTGGAGTGTGACATCTCATAGCATCTGGGCAGTGCCACACTACTGGGTCCCTGGCCCTGCCTGCTGGAGCCCTTCTGGGGCCCTCAGGAGTGTGGTAACAACCTGCCAGCTGGAAGTCCAGATAGGAATACTAAACAAGTACTAGAAACTCCTGTTTCATTTGACTAAGTACTGATACTGCTAGGAGCAGGAGGTACTTCCCTTTACTCTCCTGGCTTTCCTGTGCTGCCAGAGCCATGGCTGGGTCTTCAGACTATCAGTGACTTGCTTGTTTGCCTCTGAACCTGACAATACATACTACATAGGTTGTGCTGGAGCAGGGAGCTAGATCCACAGGTGTAGGGTTTCTGTGCATCTGTTATGTGGCAGTTCTCATTCCTTTTTCCCCTTTACCTGCACCTTTTGCAGAGCTGCCAGATAAAGTTTCCACAGCAGGTGGAAAGGTCCCTGTGTACGGCCCTGTTTGGGCAATACAGAGGCTGCACCAGGGCTGTCTTTGAGGTTTTGGCTCTCAGGACTCTTGATGAGACCACTGAACTTCTCTGCTTGGTGGGAGGCTGCATCACAGACTGGGCCCTGCCCCAACAGACCCTGATGGGGACCTCCAGCCACCAGGGAACCACTGCTCCCTGTGACACCCTGCACAATGGACCATGCAGAACACTGAAGCTCCCAAGTTGGTGCAGCTTTGGTTCAGATGCCAGGATATGGTTGTAATGTACTGTGTTTGGTTTGGCTGTGGTAGAGATAATTTTCTTCACCGTGCTGGTATGATGATATGGTTTAAATTTGTGCTGGAAACAGTGCTGTTAAAACAGGGATGTTTTTGTTATTGCTGAGCAGGGCTTTCACAAAGATAAGGCCTTTTCTTCTTCTCATCTCACCCAAACACGGAGTGGACTGGAGGTGCACAAGGAGCTGTGAGGAGACACCTCTGGGACAACTGACCTCTACTGACCATAGGGATAACCCATACTACATGGCATTGTGCTCTGCAGATAAAGCTGGGAAAGAAGTAGGAAAAGGGTACATGTTGTTGTCAAAACATTTGTCTTCCCAAGTCACTGCTGTATGTGCTGGAGCCCTGCTCTCATGGGGATGGATTAATACCTGTCTGCCCATGGAAAGTGGTGAATTAATTCCTTGTTTTGCCTTGCTTGCATACATGCAGATTTTGCTTTACCTACTAAACTGTCTTTATCTTAGTCCACAAATTTTCCCACTTTATTCTTCTGATTCTCTCCCCCACCAGCAGGATGGAACAGTGAGTGACTGACTGTGTGGTTCTTAATTGACAGCTGGGGTTAAAACATGATATGCACAAAGCTTAAAAATATTCCTGATTGGCTATATAGATGTGTAAGTCGTCATGTTATGTGCATCCTTGTGGGTGTATGTGGTTTTCTCCTTAATGAGCTTGGCTAGGATTTCTGGAGTGGAGGGAAGGCAGAGGAGAGGAAGAGTTTGCCCTCCTTTGTACCACGTGGCACTTTCCTCTTTAGCTAATTTACCTAGCAAATTATTTGTAATTGTGGGGACCTGTGACACTTGGCAACAGAAACAGAGTTATGTCTTCTTGTGGCACATTGCAGTAGACACTTAAAAGCCACAATATAATGAGCCTTGTGTTTGTCACGAGGTGGTGGGTAGTGTAGCGTGGGCTATAATAACATGTAGGGAAGATGATTTTATGGCAGTTCTGGAAAAAATTGTCATACTTTGCTTTCCTCTGTGGGTAACTGTACTTAGTGATTCAGGTGATATTTTCAAGCACTAACCTGTTTGAAGCACTAACATGCCTTGGACAGAAGATGGTAGGTCAGATCCTACAGACTTCAAAATTCATTTGATTTCCAATATTTCTTTCCAACCAGTCTGGGCTTTTCATGTTGCCCTTGATAAACCTGGAAATGTTTTAGGTTAGGTACCATACAGCTAGGGAATTGTGCAGGTCTCTGCTTTCAAATAAAACACCACTAATAAATGAGAATACTTCCAATGTACAATGTGGCTTTTCAAAGGTCCCTAAAAGATTAAGGAATATGTCAGAGGGTGAGTGCAGTGCCATTTTTCTTCCTTTCTGTGAGTTACAGCAAGTGCTGGGTTTATCAGCTGTTTCACATGTTTTGATAGTGACAATGCAAACAAGTGTTTCTAAATGTGTGTTATTGGTAGCTCTCCTGCTCTTCCTTCACTTGCAAACAATCTTGTCTCACTGGTTGTTGTTTTACTCCGTGCTATTATGCCATTTGTTTGCTTCTTTTTTTTTTTTTTTTTTTTTAACCACCTTATCTGTCCCAAGAAATGGTAGCTTTTTGTTTTATTACATAAAACAGGAATATTTCCAGGATATGTACAGCTATGCTCTTGAACTTGTGACATTTAAAGGGCAATAGAATGCTAATGTGACTAATAAAACAGAAAGAATGGCTTTATATAAGTCAATGTGAAAATGGCTCAACCTGCCTTTTAAATGGACTAATTGAAACAACATTCATTCATAGGGGCATGGAAGGAGGCTGAAAAATTTGGATGATGCAGATAGAACTAAAAAAAAACAAAGCAAGACCTTGTCATTCTCTTTTGACACCTTTGAAAAAGATCCAGCCAACTTTTCCTTTGATGGGGACTTCTTATCATTTATTTTCTGCAGATGATAATTCAAAAGAGTATGTGCTGTATGTTTTTGTTTTTTTTAATTCTGCTTTGAAAAATGTTATAACCTAAAAGCAATTTTATTGGATTTTTTTACATTGATTTGAGGATTTTTCTTTCAATGTGTACAGTAAAGTTCCACATTTTATAGTCCAGTATTTCTAGTGTGAGGCCTATGACAACTAACATTTTTGACCTACACTTGCAGGTCAAATCCTTTCTGAACAATACTAAAGCTGTAATGATTTTAAATATATGGCAAGCAGCTGCTAAGTAATGAAATTATGTGTATGGATTGCAAATGAAGGAAAGCACCCATAAGCTTTACATTTTTTGACCTATCCTTTCCACCCTGATCAAGTTTCTCAGTCAACATGGAAAAACACCAAGCTTTTTGGATTATTGCAATAGTCAAAAGGCCTCAAATAACAAGAACCATTTGTGATTATGACCCACAGTAATTCTAAGGTAAGTTATTATTCTGAGTACAATTGGTTTATTTGATTAAAGGTATACATATGAAGGAAATTGGGGGTTGAAAGTTGGGAGTGTCCCATGTACATGTGCTAAAGCTTTCTGCTTGTAGTAAGAGAATTTTAGGTCTTTTCTGTTTCTTTAGAAACAACATCAACAACAAACCCCAATTACTCAGAGAGTAAGCAGATAGAGATCTTATATGACAGCTTAAAAGTACTCTTGACTAATTAACATTAAAAGCTTATTAAAATATTGTTTCCTTTAATGCAAGTTATGCTTTCATCTTTTCCAGTAATGCATCACCTATTAAATTTTTGATGTGGAAAATTACTGCTTCAGGTCTGAAGAGAATGACAAGCATAGTGTTGAGAGAGTGACTAGAATAATGTTTGAGCTATAATTTCAGGATTAATAATGCAGATTCACCCTTCCTAGTGGAACAGAAATGTGGACACCTCATGAAAACTCCATGCTGTATGTTAAATTTTGTCTTAACTCCAAACAGCCAGTGATATTGATGATTTCTTACACTTTCATTTTACAATATATAGACAGCCTCTTTTTTATCCCAATACCTCAGGGTGCTTTCTCTTCTGTCTGTGTGCCCTGCTCTTGATATTCTAGCTTAAGTGCTTCCTGCCACTGAGGGAGCTTGTTGTGTTGGTGTCTAAGTTCCAGCCAGGGCGGAGTTAATTTTTTTCACAGTAGCTGGGCATGGTGGTGCCCACCTGCATCCCAGTGGACAGGTAGGCTGAGCCCACTGGATGTCTTGAGCCCAGGAATCCTAATTTCCTTTTACAGTTTCTCTTAGGCTGCAGTACACTGTGACATGTGGGCACAGCCAAGAGTGTAATGTTATTGTGTACCATCCTATGCAATTGCCAGTGGTGGGGAAAAGGGACTCTGGCTTCCTGGAGGAAAGGCATTCTTTTTCTGGTTAGGAGAAAGCCTGGTGTGATGGGAAAAGAGCTGTTTGGTATTTGTCATGGGTTTTATGTGTAAATTGTTGACTTATATGGTCAACATTATAGGTCATTATTGACTTATTAATATTGTAGTTGTTGGTGTTAATTTTCTTATCTCATTGCTGTTTCCAGTAAACTAATTGTTCTTATCTTCCTGTAACACCTTTTTGTACATCCAGTTCTCAACTCCGTCCCCAGAGCAGGAAGGGGAAGGGGAGTGGTGGAGTCCAAGAGAATGGTATCTGGTTTGGGGCAGTCTCTGGGGAAGGAGGGGAAAGGAGAGGCCCTAAATTGGGGGATGTCATTCCTAAATCATGTCATGACAAGACACAAGTTGGTCTTTTCAATTTTGCTGCGTTTTGTAGTAGAAAATCCATGGGGACAGGATGAGTTAGTCTGATATGCCTACAGTGGCTATCCTTTGTGAGCTGACTCACATACTGTGTCCTATAGCTCAGGATCTTTGAGCCCTATATGGACCTATTTGGGAAGTGTGTGTGTGTATAAATCCACATTATCAGGAGTGGTCTTCCTTCTTAAAAGTCTAGTATTTCTAAAATGAATTTGATCCCATTGATGATGTTGGGTACCTGTTCACTAAATTGTCATGTGCAATGTAGGCATTTTCTTGAAGAATTTCCTTCAAGTTGGAAATGGATTTTTTTTTTAATAAACTAATAACTTAACACCTTTTCCCCCTACAGTATTTTTTTCCCAGTATCAGTTACGTAGGAATCCTTTCTTCTGCTGGAAAAATTCCTCTTCTTGATGTCTCCCTCCTCCTCTTGATAGCTACATGCAGATTTTTTTTCCTATCCTTACTGCGGTTAGTTTTTTCCTATTTCTCCTTGTCTCTAGCCTTTTCTCTGGGAATAGAAAGGACAGGGGTGAATCATTACCTTCTGCTCATTTTCAAGTTTCAGAGCATTGTAGAAGACTTTATGGCAATCTGTTCTCCAGCTGAAAACAGCTGGTATAAACTCACTGTAGAAATAGTGGTAATTTAAAGACTGCTTATACTTAGTGCTGAAGATTTTAAAATGTGCTAGAATTTTGTAGGAATTCTTTATTGAACAAAATAAAACTAACAACTTGAATATTGTTCAATAGTGTTTATCTAGAAAGACTGAATGTCATTCCCAAGATGGTGCAACTGTAAGACTGTAAAAGAAAGGAAGTTTTCTCACTTGTGTCATAGAAAGCAAAAACTTATTCTGAATTCATGTGGGGCCTTGCAACTTAAATCCTACTTTTTAATGTCAAAAACAGTTATCTTAATCTCCCCTGACAAATCTTTTCCATGAAATTTGTTTTCTATCCATATGCTTTCCATCTTAGTATGCCACACACTTCTCACACCCACAGCTTCATGACGATAGTACATCGTGCTGCAATCCCTTGAAAGAGATTTTCATTTGGATGCAACATTTCTGGTCATGTTAGATGCTTGGCTGCAATAAAATCAGGTCTGGTCCATTCTGTGTTTTTGCTTTGCTGAAAATTTGCATGAGGACTTTTACTCATCCCTTCCTGTGGTAAAAGCTACAAATGCCATGTGTCTAGAGGATTACAAAGAGTGCTCAGTATTAAGGAGTTAGCAAGGTGATAGTTACCTGCTTGTCATTGGCTGTGACCATCTGTGGTTTTTTGTGTCATGGAGGGGCCATTCTCCTGTACCTGTTGTTCTCATGTCTGACAAAAGCAATTACCAGCTCCAGAAACTTAGTGGGAAGGAAGATTGGGCCTTTTGGCCTTTGTTCATGTGGCTGTAGATACAAAAAGGACAGGATTAATTCAGTCATAATTAATGAGTGACTTAGTGTTTTTTTTTTTTCTATGGATTTTAGCCACCTGATCTTAATATAGTCTGGAGTCTGACAATGTCATAAGAAAGTACAGCTGGTTACTAGTTACTCAGTAGCCATTTTTAATTCCAATAGCCAATATTAATTGGTTCAAAATCATTATATATATGGATGATTATTCATTGTGGCAACACTTTTGCTTGAAATCTATTGAATCTTTCAAAATACTTCAGAAATTTAGGTATTGTGGATGATATTGGTCTTCCAAAAGAGTAGGCTACTTTTATTAAATTCTTACATGTCACTAAATCTTTCAAAGCTCTAGATAGTTTTAATAGAGGTGTAATAGTTCAACTTGAGAATTTGGGCACTAAAGCCTCAGGACTTAAGCTAAAAAACAAGCTGGTGATAAACCATTTTTTTTTTTGTCTGACTGTGGTAAGAATTTGTAAGTCCAAGAACCCCTATAAGGAAGGTATATGCCAACAAGGCAGTGGTTGGCAAGGACTGCTGGGCTGAAGGAGCAGCAAGTGCATTCCTATGAAAGCAGATCCTGGCTCCCAGTCCAGCAAAGTTCAACAGGATCCAGGCTGAGCCTTGGACTGATCACTGCTATGCATTTCCTTACTTCCCTTACTGGTGAAGGTGCATATTTCATTTACTGCAATCACTCAGGGAAGAAAACAGCAATAAAAGGTGAGAGCTTAGGAACCTTCTCAATTATATACTGTTTATTCTAGGACATCAGATTATGGAATTTTTCTGGTTTTCTGACCATATAAACAGGAGAACCCTTTTAGTCAGTTTTGAAAAGCTTTGCTGAAACAGGGATGGGAGTCTCTAGCTTCCTACCTACAGTGTAAGTTTTGTAGCAGACTGGAGGTGTAGTTTGAAAATGAGGGAAGTGATGGCCTGGGTAGAAAATATACAACTTGTAGGAAGACAGACTTTCCTGGGTCTAGTGTTCATGAAATAACATGCTGATTTCGATTAAATGTGACAGTTTATAAATATTCATAGCTGCTTAAATTTCCTCAAAGAAAATATATTTTAAGGGATATTTATTATGTTTGAATTTCATTACTGCCTTGTTAAAATTACTGGTATTTGTTACTCAATGTTGCCTAAGAGTTGCGCTCTAAACCTTCGTTAAAAGACAGTTATTCAACTTGGCTTACATTCAGTCATATTTCAAATATAACCTATGTTACAGATTAGAGTTCATCTTGCTTTTTAATTTTTTTTCTATTGTTCTGCTAGAAAATATGCAGATAGATACTTTAATTGTTAGCAGTGAAATTCATGAAATAGTAACTCTCTTCCACTGTCTCACTTGTCACTCTCTGCTTCTCAATCAAAGTGCTTGTGTCTCTGTAATTTTTCTAGTTGGGAGTAAACCTTGACAGGGTAAGGGGTATATTTTTGTTATATATCTATATATGTAGAGAGAAAGTAAGGGAAAAACTATTTTGGAGTCATCCTGATTGCTCCAAATGATTGAAATTAATTGCTGTCAGGCTGAAGGGTTGATAAAGCCATACCTCTGCCTCTTTCTTCTTTTCTTCCTGACCACGTGAATTTCTCAGATGGACTTTTTGCAATCCATAAGGGCTGCTTTTTTAAATTTGCTTTTTTATGTTTATTCTAATAGTTCCATTCTTTGTGCGAGCATCTCTGCCTTTTTTATTTGCTTAACTACACTTAAAACTTATGTTTTTTTAGTTATGCTTATTGTGCTTTTAAGTAAATTAGGAGTACCCACTATTGAGGCAAAATTCAGGTTGTACCCTAGAAAAGCCAAGGATGATGACAACTGCTGCCATCCTCAGATACTGTCAGCATTCAGATAATTTCTTTCAGCCTGATGAGAGATAAATACACTTAGGACAAGGAATAAAGCCCCAAAATACGTTGGTTTTTTTTTTTAATATATCATTTTTTACTTAGCCATTGGATGCTGTTTCCAAAAGTAAAGTGAATTGACTTTCTGCAGGTGCAGTTATCAGAAACCTGGGTTTTTAGAAAAACAAGTAAAATACATGAAGATTAACTTTTTTCCTACCATTCCCCAGAGCAATATAGCAGATAAATGAGAAGGAGTCATATGTGTGGAGCAATTAGACTTTAGTTTATAGGAGAAGAAGGGCTCACTTTGACCAAGTTAAATAAAACTGGAACTGGAGAACATCTTGGTGCCAGTCTTGTGGAAGGATTCCAGTCCATCGGGACAAAAGATCACTTAAGTGAAAATACTTTGAGTAACCATCATCTGTGCCACACTGTAGATATCTGCAGAAGTACAAATACAACTTTTTATGTAAAGTCATATGAACTAACTGTGATAAAAGAGCTACCAAAGCTTGCAAGCTTGGAAAAAAAAGATTTTCTTACTTAAGAAGCTTATGATGCAGAGAATAAGAATTTTTATATGAATGTTATGTGAGTCCACTTAAAATAGAAAACCAATCCTCTGAATAAACAAGAAAGCATAAGGCTTTGTAAAGGTTTGAGTAGTACCAGATGTAAAAACAAAACAAAACAAAACAAAAAACAAAAAAACAAAACAAAAAAAAAAAAACAAAAAAAACAAAAACAAAAAAAAAAAAAAAACCAGAAACATTCAACAACCCCCAAAATGCTAAATGGTGGATAAGCTATAGAATATGAATGAGTAATCTAGGTTAGACAAGATAGGGCAGAAGACACCTCAGTCAAAGCCAAATTAAAGTTTTATTAACAAGAAAACAATGCCGTTGGATGCTGAGCACTGCAATGAAATTCTAAGGAAAAATGAACTGAAAATTCACTTTGTAGAAGCACTATACTGTGACTTTCACAGCCACTGTTTTATTGGCTCCTTTATACGACCTTAAGACCCCAAAATGTTTCATAAGGCAGTGTTGTTGCTTAGGCATTTAGGAGAGGGGCTTACCCATCCATCAAACTTGTTAAGAAATTTTCTGTCTTTGAATAGAAAGGACTTTGAGACATCACCTGCTTCTCCTCTTTGACCTGACACGGAGCTGACATTTATCTACCCTTGGTTGAAAGGCTGTAGTGATATAGAATCTGTGGCCTGCCTTGCAGCCTAATTTATCATTGATTATTACTGTAGTCAGAGGTTTTTTCATACTCCCTGAGCTTATATTTTTTTGATGCTAGTATTTTTATTTGACATGGTCACAGTGAGTATAGGGGATCTTTGCCCTCTTTTCCTTAATATGGGAAGGAAGACATACCTACTGAGTGACTGGAATGCTGTTTCTATCCCCTTTTTTGCTGTTCTCTTTCACCCCCTTCTCTTTATCTCTCTAGAGAGAAAAAATGTCTTTGTCTTTCCTAACAAAGTATATCACCAAATTTCCAAATCCAAAGTTATTTCCACTATGGTCTTCTGCATCTCTCTTCTTTTTTGTTTCCTCAGGACTGGACTCTGGGGTGCATCCAACCAAAACTTCACAACTTCCAAGGCACAGCGAATGAATGTGTTACATGTACCATGTATATTGAGATAGTACAAGGGCCTGTTAGTATTTGAACCACTGCTGTGCCACTAATTATTTCCCCTTTTGTATTTGTGGGTTTAACTGTTTCTTCCCAGATCTAAATAGGTATGTTTTTATTATCTTTTTCCTTATTAGGATGGTGTGGGAGCATTGAGAGGAAGAAGAACTATCTTTAAGTAGGAGAATTACTGTGGAAACCTGGCAGGTCCCTTTTGACACCAATGAGGAAGTCGTCAAGAAGAAAAGAGGCAGAATCTTCACAGAGGTAGGAGTATGACAGCCTATGGATATGAGTGGAAATAAAAACAGTTGTGCCTGAATATAAGAGAGAACTTTTTTTGAAGTGAGGACAGTGGAATAGATTGCCTTTGGCAGGTTATAACTGCAGTTTCTGCTGTCTCCATACTTGTTTTTGGTCAGTTAGGCCTGACTGTTGAAAACCTTTTTGAGAAACCTGATCTTATCCATTGTGCAGAAAGTTAGACTAAAGGTCTCTTGAGGTCCCTTTCAATTTAAATTTTCCTTTAATTGTTACTGTGATTCTCAAAGGTGCTGACTTGGTATCTGAGATGCTAACAGTCCTTTTCAGCAGGGGACTGGGCTAAATACTTTAATATAATATTATTTAAGGTTAAATCATTATTGAAAATACTGACTAGTACTGGATTCACTGCAGATGTCTCCAAATCCCATCTTGAGACTGAAAATTCTGACTTAGGACGTGACCATTGTTTTAAAATCAGGTATTCATGCACTGACATTTCCTTTGAATTGTATTTTTCTGATGTGAGAATATCATACTGGCATGTAAAAAAGTTTAGGTAGATAACATAAATGTCATATCTGTGTCTTTCTCCTTATCATCTAGGGCAGTAATCCTAATAGATATATCAAATTGAACTGGCATAGTATAATTTATTATTGTTTTATCATTGCTTTTTATTAGCCTATTGTCTTATTGGTCATAGTAACCAATAATTTCAGTATTTCTTCCTAGTATTTTCCTAATCATTGGCAAAAACTGGATTAATACATATTAGAATGTTACTTTAGACAGACACTGCTAGTGCTGCTTTGGTTTTCTCTGTTTCTGAGGGACACTTTTGTCCTCTGAATTGTTAGGGATGGCTTTCACCAGTTCCTGAAATTCTTTAGGGTGAGCTTTGTCAGGTCCAGCTATATTGAAAATATCTATCTTGCTTTCATACTTTTAAGATGTCCTTTGCTTATTCTGGTCCATGTTCCTCTCTCCTTTGTTATCCATAGTCTTATTCTAAGAAAAGGATGGAAATGTTCAGTATTTCAGTCTTATCTGTGTCATTTGTTGTTCTTCCACAGTATGAAGTGCACATTTTTTTTTCTCTAATATTCTATTATATTTCTCTTATATTCTATAAAAATATAGAAGTGTTTCTGATGCAGTCAGTGAACTTTTCCTTGAAACCTTTTATGTTCCTTGCTAGCTGTAACTTATTTTCTGTATTCCTCTTTTGATTTTATTTTTCTGAGCTGTGTTAACCCCCACTCATTCTTGGTCATATGTTCTGTTTCCACTTTTTGTGTTGTTCCCCTCTAATTTTGATACTGTGTAAGACTTATGAGTGAAACAGAAGACAGGGACTGAAAAGAATTGGTTAAAAAAAAAATACAAAATAAAGATTTACAAGTACTCATGTGCATCATCCTCCCTGCATGGTCTGGCAACTAGGAAAAACCCCATCTGTCTTTCAAGGTTGCTGGAAATATCAAGATGATTTGAGTGTATACAGTGGCACATATAGAAGTGGTTGGGTCATAATGCCTAGGTCACCACAAACTCCATTTTTCCAACCCAAAATATAGGCATGACCAATCTGGAATCCAAGTCTGTCTCTGGAAACCCAGAGGGGCCATATTCCAGTCAAACTTGACCAAGTCTTTCAGAGATCACAGAATTAATTGCAGTAACAGCTAAATTAAATTGCAGTTGCCATTTGATTTAATTGCAGTTAAATTAAATGNNNAATTAAATGCAGTCCAAATAGTAAAAGGAAACAATGAAAATACAAACCATTCCCAACAGACCTCGGAAAAAAAAAAAAAGGAAATAACCTTTCCACTACAAATTATACAAACAGCCTCATTATTACAGGGTTCTCTGTAGACTTCTGGGAACTGACTGACTTCTTGGAACAGTTATGGATAAAGAAATAAAATATTTGGGCAGAAATGGAGTGCCAAACAGTACCATTTGAGATAATGAACCTCAGTGTATTCATAGCTGGTCTGTAGAATTTACTGTAAAATAGAAATTGAGCCATGCCTTACTGTCATAAAACAACAGCCAC
>WEIU01019798.1:15007-26147 GCA_013389925.1 Aegithalos caudatus | reverse complement strand
TTTTTTTTTTTTTTTTTTTTTTTTTTTTTTTTTTGTTTTTTTTTTTTTTTCCTGAGCCCACAGAGGTTTTCCCAAGTGATTTTCTAAAAATAGTCTCTGTCAGAGCAATGCAAACCCACCCTCATTTGAAGCCTCTACTACATGGATCTCCATGGCAGTCATATCCGTCTGGTCTAGAGCTGTGCAGACTGGGGAGTGCTAAACCTTGCAAGAAATTAGAGTGTGTCCACTTCAGACAGAACCCTCAGATATTTTGGTTGCTGGATTTTATCTGAGTGTATATGAACTGTGATATTTTGATGTATTTTAAGCCACCAGACTTCGGCATTCTTTCATAAGGATAGGAAAAACTATTTTTTTGACCCAAAGCAGAACCAGTTAAAATTTTTCAGATTGGTTGGAGTAATGCATTTCTACTTGTCAGTTCAGAAATCACTGTATCATTTTGACTGAATTTTTCCTCAAAGGTTTAGACTCAGAATGGTATTAGTAGGGGAAACAGGTGTAAGTATTACGAAAGAGGAACCAACTGAAAAAAATAAAAACCAACAAAACCCCCCCGCAAAACAAACAAAACCCCCCCAAAAAACAACAAAATATTGAAAATTTTTCAACATTAACAAACACCAAAAATCTAAACAAACGAACAAAAAAGCAAAACAAAACAAAAAAATCACAAAAAAGAAAAATAAAACCAAACCCAAACCAACAAAACCCAAACAAACTACCCCAGGAAGAAAAGAGGAAAAATATATGTAATGGAAGAAGTAGGAGGTAGCTAGATATTGGCAAGTTTTGAAACACCATTTAAGACTTCTTGTGAGCTGGAAGTAAAATTATTTTAGGGCACAGCCAGAATGTCAAAGGAAATTATTGTTCTCCTCTATTTCAGCACTTTTAGACTGACTTTAGCACATGTTAAGCTGCATCTGGAATACCATGGTCAGTGCTAGGCCCTCTTTTATTGCAAGGAGTGTGTTAGATGGCCACAGAGATGTTTAGGTAATGGGAAGTATCAGGCTGGGGAAGCAAGCTGGGCTTGGCCGGGTCAAGTTGTGCTGGCTGAACAGATTTGTGCTGTGGAGGAACACCACACTTTGGCTTGTTAGCAAGTGCCTTTTCTTGACAAAGGTAGGACAAGGTGCAGTGGTTTTCTTGTGGTGATACCTACATAATTTTTGCTAATAACTAAGACCTGAGAGAAAATTCTATGTGGTAAATTCTTTTGTATAAGAAGTCGTCTTTTGAGCAAGGTGCACTTTTTTGTTTATTTGTTTTTGTTAGAAAGTACATATCCTTTGCTGCCACTTTCCAGTTTAGCCTTTATTTCTGTCTCTTGGTTGTAAATAACAAATGTTTTGCATATGCAGTGGCTGCTAGCTGAGAGGCCCAGAGAGGTGGCAGAAAAGCTCTTGTGTGTACACTGTATGCATAGCCAATTTGAGCTTAGGTGACAAAAAACATCTATGGAAAAGGGACTGGGCCTTTCGGGGGCCTAGCTCATCTTTATGTTGTTCTGTGTGGCACACAGTAGATATGATACCTCATCTAACATCTAATGGCATCTCTGGATACTGCTGGTTAGACACAAGAACATGGAAGCTCTTTCAAACAGCAAGAAAATGAACCCTGGAGTTAACCCCAAAACTTGTGGTAGGTCTGAAGTTTTTCACTAGACAATTCCTGCACGTGAGTTCTTGTGGCAAGCAGTGAACATAGCCTGCAGCTTTCTGCCTTCCACTTCCCTGGAAAAAATGGCATGGCCGCTGCCACAAGACAGTCACCCCTCACAGTTACAGAGCCAGTTCTTCTGCTGAAAGGTCTCCATTGAGAGAGCAGCACCAAGAAGTGAAGGTTGTTCTGCAGCCACAAAACTGGAAACAGGGAGATGGATGTTTCCAGTCAGATCAGATGGGGAAACCTGTCAGAGGTGGAAGCTGAACCCACATATCTTGATCCTTTGTTCCATGCCTTAGATCTCAGAGAATCCTTCCTGATATGAACATGCCACTATGCTCTAACTAGGGAACCGTATTTTTCAGCCTTTCTACTCTTTAGCACCCTTTCTCTATTTCGCTTCGTTTTAGAACAATTTGTTCCTTTTTTCCTACCACTTTCCAATGGCATCCTCTCCTGCCTTTTGTTGTATCTGCTCCCCTTAGTCTAAATGCTCCTCCACATCGTGGTTCTGGGTTGTGTACTGGCAGCTATGATGAAATGAACAAGCTTTCAGAGTAGCTCTAGCAGAACCTTCTTTTGGAAAAGCACTTCAAAGCAGATACAGCTGTTGACAAGAATGGTAAGTAAAAATCACACAAGACACCAGAGATTAGAGATCCCTGTTTTCTTTTCCTCCTTCCTCCTCCCAATCTGTCTCTGTCTTATACTCCTCAGTGGACAGGACCACTGCTAAGCTCTCTCCTCTTGCACTGTTTGATGCTGTTGGGGCTGCAGATGTTCTGTAGCTGCTGGTCTGCACCTGTGCAATGCACTTGCCCAAGGATGAGAGCACCACAGAGCACCCCCATAGATTCTTGCTCCACATGTAGAACATCTGCCTCTGACCTCACCTGAACTAATATCAACATATGCTATGCAGACTTTCCTAAAGGAAACTGTGAGTCTCCCTTGCCCTTGGCAGAGATTTTTGCCATTTTATTGTTTATGTGAGGACAGCCTACAATATGTCACAGTGCAGATACAAAGCTACAGGATAAAGATGAGGTAGCTTGCAAGACTGTGAGTCAAGAGAAAAATGGTCTCAAGCAAACAAGAGGCTGTGAAGAAGCCCAGAGCATGGTTTGACTGATTCTGGAGGTGGCTGGGATGATAGGTTAGGACATCTGTTTTCTTCCTTCCTGTCTGATATTAGTGGTGCTGGAGGCTGAAACAGAGAGAAATGAATTGTGCACATGGTGCTGTCAGATTGCTCTCTTCTCCCCCACCAGACTTCTTCCCATCACACACCAGAAATGCAGCTGGCTAGCTTCTATTCTCTCCTTTCTACATGCCTACAGCTTCAGTGGAAATACTAGGTATATCTGCTTATTTACTTGTTCTGCGGGTGTCTTGGGATTCACAGGTTTGGTGTGGAAGGTTTTGCTGTTCCATTCCAGTCACTGTGTAATATAGGAGAGTGGTTTGACAGTGCAGAAGATGCTGCTGCTGCTCTTGGGGTTCTGCACAATTTGAAGCCTGTTGGAGCCTTGCCTTGTAGCAGGTTTGATGGCTGCCTTGTTCACTGATACAGGAAAGGCCTGGGGGCCACACTGTTGTACAAATTATGTAATCCACTGATTGTCACTATCATGTAAACTAAAGCTCCCACTGAATTGCTTTAGAACTAGACAAGGCATTTGGCTTGCAGCACTTGAATGAAAAAACGCATTGCACTATGGGGAACTCAGAAGCAAAGCTTTAAGCTCTTTTAAAAAGTGTTTTCTTCAGTAAAAATTCAGCCCAGCACAATAGTGTGGAACAAAAGACCATGTTTTACAGTGCTGTAACATTATTTCTTATCTTTAATCAAACAAATTATATTTTTTATTTCCTCTGTCATCTTAAATATGACTGGCCTGCAGAAAGACTTCTTGAGCACAATTTTTTTTACTGGCATGTGTGTCTGTAAATGCAGGCTGCATTCCTTGTGTGTTCTATATTGCTCACTGATAGTATTTGCTTACCTGGCTGATGGCAAACATAAGGAAAACTTTCTGAGACCAGGAGCATATTACTATATTACTCTGAAAAGTGTTTGTTTGGTGCAAGTTCTACACAATTTAGTAACATGAAATTGTATAACTTAAAGAAAGAAGTAGTATTGAATATATGGTGTGTGTTGCCAGAAAACCATATGAGTTTTACAATGAAAGAAAAACTAAGAGGAAGACTGGGAAAGGAGAACTTAAAATATTAAGTTTTTTTTTTTTTTTATGGGACTCAGTCAAATCTAGAGACAACTGAAGCCTTTAGATAGTGTGCATTGGGAAGCACTTTTTTACACGACCCTGTTATAGGAGTGGAACACCATCTCTGAAAATATTCAGACTGTTTTCTTCTGCAAATTCAATTATTGTCTGGCTTCTGTTGCTCATGAGATCTAATGGAGGATTGTGGAAATGAGGATAAAATCATCCAGGTGTATGAAAATGCCAGGTGACTCTAATTAGTCGTGACTTTAATGCTCTTTTGTAAAGGTTGGAATTTTGTAGCCTTGAGGAGTGTTGACAAAACAGTGATACCTGTTTTACAACAGTTTTGGAGCAAGTGATTTTCACCTTTTATTCATGACACTAAATGGTCTAAATTATCTTGCTTCAGGAATACTTCTGCTGCCACAGTTTCCCACCTGCAAAATTCATATACAGGACTGTCTGAAAGGGATTTTGTGGAACTAAGTGAGCATTAATTAAAGGAAGGGGTGTTGGCAGCCTGCACAGAGAACTTTTTCCCTTTGATGTGTTGACACTGGTTTCCTGAGTAAGTGAATCTAATGTAGATGTATTTTGCTTGTTACATGTCTCGATTCTGTTGAAAAGACCTGAAGCCAGCTGTATTTGTATGAAGTTGAAGTAGAAACTCAACAGGTACGTATGTGGATAGAGAAGAGACCCAATAGACAAGTTTTGGTCGTGACCCTAATGAGGCATTTGAGGAGCAGAAGTCACACATAGTCAGCATTTAAAAATCTCCAGCTGTGGAGAAAGCACTGACTGGGGCTTTTGCTTTTTACACATAAGGAAATTCAGGGATAAAACACACATTGATTGGAACCTTGGCTTTGTTAGTACCAGTCCTGTTGCCTGGTGTGTGACTTCAGGAGATGTGTTTTGATGTCCCTTCTGTTGCCACTTGTGACGGTAGTACCATCGAGAACTTAATGAAATAGAACTGGGACGACCATTGTGCTTGGTCTTTTTCTTTCTTTTCTCCTGCTTAATGTTTCTTTATGCCACAGGTAGTGCTAGTGCTGTTCACCGAGACACCACATTTACAGCTTCATTCTGACTGCTTTTACCTGCAGGAAATGCCAAGGAAACAGTTTCTCTTTTTTTTAGGCCTATAGTTGATTAAAAATTGTCATTGCATAGGAAAGAGATGGCAACAGAAAGGGCAACTGGAAGCAGAGATGAGGAATTCTAAACCCAGCAGCTTACTCTAAAATGTAGAGAAGTAGTGTGAGTATCTGTGAGTCAGCTGCCTAGAGAAAACAGAAGACAACTTTTCTGAATGTTGTCTCAGAGCTGTGGGTAATTTCCATGGTTTCTTCTTCTTTAAAAACATTGCTTTAAAAATCAGCATCCAGATTATATGCAGGAAACTGACATTGCAGTGTCACACTTCATTTTGTCACATGATGCAGAAGGAGAAATGGAACTGAAAAGCGAGATCCTTCTTCCAAGCCTGTTTTCCCCCAGCAGTTATAGCAGTGCCATGGCATTGGTGCCAGGAGGCCATGACCCCATCTCCCTGCCTGAAGAAAGAGAGAACAGCAAATACACCCTGCTGGAATGTTCTGCTTCGGGTGCTAGCACCAGAACTGACAGTGGTGCACCTGCTTCTGCTTCTTGTCTGCTCAGGGGGATAAAATGGACAAAAAGCAAGAGGATGTGATCAACTAAGGCAACTGCTGCTAGGCAGTCTTAAGTGATGCTCCTGGAAGTGTCTGAGCTCCATGCACAGCAGCAGTAGGTCTAGAATGACTACAGAATTTTTTGAATCCATCACTGCTGTGAAGACACAGCTGCACCAGCTGCAGAAAAGTTGTCATCCTCCTTTCAGGTATTGGCCTCAGTACATGTGTTGTTTATTGATAATGCATTGCTTACCATAAGGGTTCCCCTCAGGGCTATCCTATCACAGCTATAGTTACAAATGAATGTGCACAAGTAGATCAGAAACTGCTTTTATCTCCTCCTTCAGACTGGACTTGAACACATGTCCATCCATACCCTGTATTGCTGTGGCTCACAGTTATTCAAGCATGACAGATGCTTTGCTGTGGATGGGCAAGTACCTGCAGAATAACTGTTCTGCTCACCTGGCCCTTGCAGTTTTGAGTGAGATTTTCCACAGAGATAATGCAAACCCTGCAGTCAGGCGAGGACATATGGTGATCCTGAACATCTCTGAAGGCTGTTGATGCACTTTTAGAGCATCACTGATAAACCATGCACATTAGTGCTGGATGAGGATCAAGGTAGGAATTTTTATTTTATTATCTTGTTACACAAAACCTATGCTGATCCTAATGGCATTTTCTAACCCTTAACCTGGGGTGAGAAAAGGCTGACAAATTATCCAGTACTGAAAAAGAGAAAGTGTTTTTTTTCCATGGCATGCTGCTACAATTTTCTTTCTCTTTTCTCCCTGCAGGTCAAAGGATAGTTTTCTCCAACCAACCCCAACCACTTGGTAAAACAGTGCTGCTGGGTTTTGCCCTTTGCTCTACTACCTAGAAACATAGTTCAGATTTGAGCTACGGAATGGGTCTTGAAAGAGTGCCAGAGAACAGAGTGGGATATGGGAAACTCCATACTTGCAAGAAAGAAGTGGAGATCTTACCATTGTTTGGGCAAAGAGTGGATCAGAAGATAATTAGGCATCTGAGAAGCCGTTCATTTATCATCTTGGTGAGATTGGAAGGAAACATAGATAAATTAATTCAGTACTGCTTAATGAACAGATATCTTTCTATACATGCTTGGAGAGGGAATTTCAGGGTTAATTGTGGCTAACTCAGTATGTGGCATTAGCAATAAAACATGAAGTACCAGTTCAAGAAATATCTGTGAGAAAATGGTTTTGTATCCAGACCTTATCCTCTGACATATTTCTGGCATTGTCACAGGACTTATGGAAACTATGGAAGCCATGGAAGCAAGCCCAGCTTTAAATGATTAAATTGTGCAGTAGAATCTCCTTGATCAGTGTACTTAGTACCCTTGTAATCAGGATGCTAGACAATTTAAAACTGGGCATGGATCCATGGGTGCAGAGAAGTGTCTGTGAAAATCATGCCAATAATCTCTGCCATCATGCGCTCGTTGCCAATGGTAAGTAATGTAGAACATTTTTCAAGGTGGATTGATCAAGGGGAAAAAATCAGCTATCTTTGGGATTATTCCACTTCTCTCACATGCCAGAAAGGCAAATTTCTGTCAGGCTAGTTTTCATTTAGAAAAAATATCAAATGTCTACACTGAAACAAATAATCCTGTTTATGAAAAGCTGTGTTTCTTTTTTTCTTTTTTTTTCTTTTTTTTTTTTTTTTTTTTTTTTTTTAATAGATGAGAAAATATTGAAGTTACTGACAGTTGATTTTAACACCTTATGACACTATGAGCTGTCATCTCCTGGAGACCTCTACCTCTGTGCTTGGAGTAGGAGGAATAGAATTTTACAAAGCATTGAAAGACTGAGTACACAGAAAAATGAACTATACCACAGATAGCTCATAATGGCTATGGGGCAGTCGAGGTGATTAGAGGGATGAAACACCTCTCCTGTGAGGAAGGCTAAGGGAACATTCAGCCTGGAGAATGGAAGGCTTCAAAGTGATCTAATTACAGCCTCCCAGTACTGAAAGGAATCTACAAGAAAGCTGGAGAGGAACAATTTACAAGAGCATGTAGTGATAGGACAAGAAGGAATGGCCAAGGTTGGGTGACGCTTTGAGCAACCTGGCCTAGTGGAAGGTGGACCTGCCCATGACAGGGCAATTGGAATCAGGTTATGTTTGAGGTCCCTTCCAAATCAGTCATTTTGTGATTCTATGAAGATATTCAGGGTGCTAACACCTGACATATGAAGGAACTATACCCTGGACAAGAGAGGACTAAGGGATGTCTAGTTGCTGTCTACAACTGTCTGCTTTCAGGACACAGATAAGAAGAAGAGAGACATCTTGGAGGTTCCAAGTAGAAAGACAAGAGTCTCAGTGTGCATCAGCTGGAGCATGGGAATTTCTGACTGGGTGCTAATAAAAACTTTTTTGTGGTGGAATTGATCAAACACCAGTTGCCAGAAGATGTGAGGAAATCTCCGTTCCTGGATGTGTTCATGACCCTGGACAAGAGCTTGAGGAGTCTGACTTTGTACAGGAGTCTAGCTTTTAACCAGGTATTAGACTAGATTGCCCCTGAAGGTTCCTCTCAGTCTAAATTATTTTTTGAGTCTGTCTTTTAGAAATGTTTGGGATTAAACACAGTATTTGCTTAATGACTTTTCTATGAGTCATACACAACTTTAAATATATGTCAATCTAGAATGGGGTTTTCTGCCATCTGTTCCTTTGTGATGAAGACTATTGTATTCACTACTGGCCAGAAATGTCAATGGACTACCCTTGATAGTGAGGGTAATTCCAGTTTTTGTTAATACATCCTTTGGGGCAGATTAGAGTGAAACAACACTGAATAATCAGTGTTTATATATAGAGAGATATATAGGATTTATATTTGAACAATTTGGTAGCAATGGAAAGCCAGTGTGTAGCTGTCTGGGTCAAGATTATCCACAGAAATACAGCAATATAAAAGCAAAAAAATGACACTTAAAAATGTACAAGGGAAAAGAAAGACAGATAAAGAAAGGATAAGCATAGGAATATATAACCACCAGCAAGATTTGATTGTCACCATTTAGTTGTCTATTGGCATTCATGCCTTGGGGGTGGGAGAAAGCCCACAAAACACAAAGTTCAGTGGGTCAAGAGTGTTTAGGTTTAGATGGGAACCCCCTCTGTCTTGTGAGGATCAGAGGTTTTACCACCACTCATGCAACAACTTTCCTCCTCCCTTTCAGTTGTGGGGGATGATGCAAACATGGCCCAGCAGGTTTGAGTCATTAACCATTAACATTCCAGCCTCTCCCAGGAGGCAATGATCTAACAGAAAACTGGGACAGCTCAGCAGACATCCTTCCCTGCTAGGTGTAGGCTGTATCCCATTCAGATCAAGGTATGACTGAATTGAGGATCAGGGACAGATGAGAGCCTGGAGTATGTCAAGAGGAATTCTCCACAGTATGCACTTCAGGCTAACTCTGATCTCTGTTTGCATGGTGCTAAGCCTGAGCTAATATAACTTTTCCTTGAATCAAGGTGTTTTTTCTTCCAGTTCCTCTTGTAGATGTTCAAGTTGCATTGTCTTGGTTGCTTCAGACCATAGAACACTTGCAAGTACCTTAAGTGACCCTGTGTGGCTGTTTTAGATGCTGTATTCTTGTAGTAAGTAGCATCCCTAGACTTTAAGAAAGAGCATTTATAGAAATATTGTTAATCTTCCTGTTGCAATGATGATCAGTTTTTATGGAATGAGGTGATCTATAAACAATAAAAGGCGAGAGGAAAGCATAATGACTCTTACATATAAAGAAAACCTAGAGGGAATCATCAATATGCACAATGTTGCAGACAAGAAAATGACAAAAGTGCTGAATGCTGTATCTAGCCTTGAGTCCATGCCCTGGACTCTTAACTGTTCTGTGGAAGAGAATAAAGTCCAAAATTCTGAGTTACAGTAGCATCACAAATATCAATGTTGCAGTTCCCACTAACATCCTAGCGCAGCAAAAGGCTGAACAATCAGGTTTTGCACTGGATGTTACTGATTATTCAATCAGTTCATCAATATTTTAATCTACAGAGAGCAGGTGTTGGGTTGTTTGGTTTCTTTTTCCTGTATGATACATAAACATATATGAACTTCAAAAACTTTCTGAAGTTTTTCTGAAGACTTTCAAAAGCTTTATTTCAGTGTTGCTGTTGTTAAATGATTTCTTTATTTTGCATCTGGTGGGGTGTGTTTACTGATGTATAGTTTTTGCTAGGTGTAATAAAGTTGCCATCAAAACACCCCAGCAACAGAGCCTCAGGTTCTAGCCCAGCTTCAATTCAGAGTAGATAAAACGGGAATAACTTTTTTCATCTATGTACGATCTAAGAAACCCTATGATGGCTAGGGACTGGCATGTTGCTGTGTTATTGAGCCCTTCACACATTTTTCTGGGCTTCCTTTTACTCTATAAGTGTGGATGAATTTAGTCCCCATCAAAATATGAACTGAGTCTCTAGTAGCTGCTGTAGCATAGCGAGTATGAAAAGAAACCTTGCAGTTCCTTGAGGAGTAAAAGATTCTCAGCAGGACGGCCTTTGTTATGCAGATTTTAAAATGACATTCAGATAAGAAGATGAAATGTGAATGTTTCCATCTTGGGAATGAACACCTTTATTCTGTTCATTTTTCTCTTTTATCTTCTTCCTATTTTTTCTTCCTAACAGTAAGTTTGGATAAAGATTAGCTAAGCATATGGAACTTTAATTCCTGCTCTGCAACTATGGGCTCACTGTAGAAATGTGAATGATAGTCAGCTGGCCTCTGGTTCTCAAATCCAAAAAGAAATATAGATTTATTTCTTTCCCCAATTATCTTATAATTTCAGTGCCCTTCTAATTAATGGAAAAGATCAGGAAAATAAAGTGTCATACAACAATCTCAAATAAACAGAGCAACATTGTTCTCTCTACCACCCTAGGCTGCTTTTTAAAATATGACTTGTTAAAAGTGACATGATTTTCAGGGCATGTAAACAGAGACCTTGTTGATTGCTAGCTGCATTCAGTTCCTGGAGATTAACAAAATTGTAAAGACTTCAGGTAAGCAAAGGGAGAAGTCATACAAGATATTATAATAAGGGCATGTGCTTCAAACAGAATTGAGGCTGCAGATAGCAATTTCCTTTTTGCAGTGCATTTGTGCTCTCTTGCCTGTGACGTCCAGATCATAGGACTTTCTTTTATAAGGTGGTAGAATTTAAATTGTATATGGCTTTTATTATGTAGCCTTACTTGGGTCTTTCCCACTTCTATTCTAACCTTGAGTGGTCTGTCTCTTTTTCTGGCAAAAAGTGAAATGAAAATCAACTTCCTGCTTGTGGCTGCAGCCAGGGATGTCAACTTGTTGGCAGCATGATTTTATAAACCATAAAAAGAGAGAGAAAAAAAGCAATAATCTGTGAAGAATAGTTTTAGCAGAACTGGGTTTGAGAAGGATTTAAATGTTATCTAAAGGAGTATTTGTGAAAATCAAATGGTAACACTACCTGAGAAATTGTGTGTTTACATTTTTTATTTTCCTTG
>WEIU01019798.1:4490-14989 GCA_013389925.1 Aegithalos caudatus | reverse complement strand
TTTTTTTTTTTTTTTTTTTTTTTTTTTTTTTTTTTTTTTTTGGATGAGGAACTACAGTGTCAAGTTTTTGGATCATTCAGGAATAAAATATAATTTGCAAGAAAATGAATTTAAGAGATCAATTAAAGGTTACTTCACTGCTGGCAATCAGAAAGGCAAATACCTTGGCACTCCTACTTAGTTGCAAACATTTTATCTTCCATAATTTCTGTGACTATCAGATTTTTAAATGTTTTCTGTTACTTTATTTGCTTGGGCAGAATGTGGTAATTGGGAATAGACACTGACTTCTAAGGGCACTGCTGCAACAGAACATGTTAATATTTCACTGATTCCTCCTCTCTTGAAAAGAGGGAGAGGGTTGTCTAATTGTGAATGTTACTGGATTAAAAACCTCTATATGTGCTACTCTGACATTGTTTTGTTCTAAAGTGAAGAGAAAAACCTGATGTTGCAAAATTACCAGAGGGAGTCTGTCCCAAAATAATATTGGATTGGAATCTTTTGGTCATGATATTACATCACAGGACAATCCAGAAGATGAGGAAGAAAGTGCTGAAATTCTTGGAGCTTATCCAAGAGAAAGAATATTTCCCATGGTTTTCAGGGGCCATAAAAGGAATTTTCTTCAGGGTCCTAGGAGAAATGTAATCTATGTGCATTGGTTGTTCAGGGCTGGCTCCTTTATGGGCCATCAGTGTGGTAGTATATTAGCATATGACTCATTAGATTGTTCTCTCAGAAAAAGACATGGAAAGGCTAATGAAATTTGTTTCCTAATCGCCCTGTTTCTGATGACCACCCACTGCTTTTTGTAGCTGCTGAAGCCCACTCAGTATTGGCCTGAAAGTAATTCAGCTTTTCTGGTGATAATGATAGAGTATGTACAGACATGAGGTTTTTCAATTCCTTTTATCTATTTATTTTGCTTTCTGCAAATTTCTGTTAATTATTACAAAGATGGCGTCTTTCATTTTTAAAACAGGTATGTGATTGTTCCTTTTGAACAAAAAATCACAGAACAAAATCCCCACATAAAAATCATAAAAACACCCAAACCAAAACAACAAAAAAAACCTGGAGTTCCGTCTTCGCATCATATTTTAACCCTGATATGCTGACATGGAAGGGATTTTACCATGAGCAAGAGTACAGTTCTAGCTTCTGTGTCCACACAACCTTTAGTCTGCTGTCCACCTCTGCAGGTTAGCAGGCATGGATGTCAAGAAATGGCCATTTATCTGTTTTAGAGAAGGAAATGTGTGTTGCTACCATCTGACTTCTAATTTGAAAATTTATATGATGATAACATTCTCACAATGATCCTCTCAATTTTTAGTTTGTCTGGATCCACAAGTGGTGTAGGGTCTCTCTTTCTTAGTTCTGTTTCCATTGTGCTCAGAGAAGCCTGTTCTATTTTTGGTTTCTCCTCCCACATATCCCACACTTCTGATCAGAATAAAATCAGTGAATAATGAACAATAAATTTTTCATATATTCTAAACCTAATTTTTAAAGAGATACAATAGATCATTCACATTTTGTGATGTTAAACCAAACAGAATATTTTGATTTTTGACCATTACATTTTTTCCCTTATTTTTGGTTGTTAATTTCTTGGATTAAGACCTAATGTTAATTCTTATCTCCCAGTCATACAACTAAAGCAGAGACATTTATTATCACTGAATGCTTTATATTTACCTCTTTTTGGAAATTGTTTAAGTAAGTTTTTTTTTTAATAAGGAAGATTTGGCAGTTTGGAAGACTTAGGTGTGACAATATACACTATGAAATTACTCTAACATAAGGATTAAAATTTGGAAATCATTCCCACACAATAATAGCTCGTTCTTTCGTTTGTCTAGACACAGAAGAACTGCTGCAGCTATTTAACATCTTAATTTGTTCCAGCCTGACAACTATGACTTGAGATTTCACAGTAAAAGCATAACTCATGAACAACAAATCAATATTTCTATGCTCACGGTTAAGTAAAAAATGAGTTTCATATCAGTAAGAAGATCAAATTAATGCTTACATCTGTAGTTTTGTAGCTACCAGCACTGTAATTTTAATTGGTGTTGGGATCCATAGTGAATAGCTCTTGATCCTCTGTATACCCTTGGACATGTGAAGTTAACAGGTGTGTTTCTTGTTCACAGAAGGTAACTAGTTCAGAAATTACCTCTGTTATAGAGATAAATTTACTTAAAAATACATATATAGTTGCGTTTAGTGGGTTTTTATTTGCTGGTGTTTGGAGGATTTTTGGGGTGCATGTGTGTTTCCTTTTTTTATTTTCTTGATTCCCCAGCTATTAATAAAATACATCAAGGTAGTAAGCCAGGACCATTACAGAAAATATCATAAGGAGATTGATGGGTAATTTTTCACTGTACAGAAAAAAACACTTTTAAGATGTTAGTTCTTGCTTGTAACTTTTTTAAGACATTTGCCAGTGAATATGACTAACTCCATCTTTCATTTTTCTTCAGCAGAATCTGGCATAATACAGCTGCTATTATGTGTTTCATATTAATTTCTCTTATTTTCTTTTTNCCCCTCTTCCCTAGGTTTTTTTTTTTTTTTTTTGTTTTTTTTTTTTTTAAATTTTTTTTTTTATTTCTTAATTGTTTTGTATACCTTGAATTTATATTTTGAATTTAAATGGGGACTCGTGTATTCCGTGCTGTTTTTGGGAATTAAATTCTCTAACAAAAGGCTATATTTTCTATTTGTTGAGTAACTACCTATTCACTTAGGCAAAATGTAACAAGATAAAAATAACACAAAGCTGTTAAAAGACAGTCCATATATGCTGTATTTGGGCACTCATTATACTGCATATACTAAAGCATAATTGTTTTCATTTTAGCTTGCCCTATGTTTATACTGTGCATGTAGGGAGGGAAGAGCGCAGGTTTCTGCATCTATAGCAAATGCATCTCTGTAAGTCCAGGTGAAGGCTGGATCATCAATCCAGGTGAAAGAATGGTCAGCCAGGAACTTTGCTTTTCTACTTTTGTATTATGTAGCCTGGTAATCTAGGCCAAAGTAAAAAAGTAATCAAGGAGAACTGCCTAATCTGAAAAAAAATCTGTCTCTGAAAAAAAACTCAGTGAATGAGGATTACCACATTCATGACAATTAAAAAAAATAAAGCAGGGGAAGTGAAATTGTTTAAGTCATCTGAGGAGAATTACTTAAAAGCTCTTCTTGAAAGCTCTCAAGGTTTCCTCAGTGATTACAGTGGCAGAATTCCCTTTATATTCTTCTAGGACATGTAAATAAACTTTTGCATAATCTCTTGGTTCTAACAAGTGGTCTGTTGAGAAGAACACAAATATCTTTGGAGTAATGATAGGTAGAAAGCAGCCCATTGTGGTATACAAAAAGTAAGAAGTAAATCTACTTTGGGTAAGTTAAATCTTAAGCATTTTTTTTCTGTAAAACTGGCTGTTGAATACTACTTATTATCTAAATAGGTTATCTGAGTACTGACAACTTAGGTACAGTGCTGTTGTGGCAAATTCTGGATTTTAGTGAAAGATAAGATTGTGAGCCCTATAGAGGACCACAAAATGTACCTTATCTGAGCTGTCAGCATCCTTTGAGGTGAAAATAATTTCAGGCAGCTAAATGCCTTTATGTGTGTGAGGACTGTTGCATTTTGGCCCAAGAGAAAATAACACTGCTAACTAAAAGGGGTTTTTCTGTGTATTTGTTGCTCAATGTTCCTATAACGCTCAACGCTGTCAATCTTTGAACATATTTATTTTCTAATTTTTTCTCTCTTATTTCCCTTTCCTCATTTGACCTAGTTTTCATAACTGCTCTTCCCACCAAGAGAGTCCTTCTACCTCCTTCAGCACAGTGATGAAAGTCATGTTAAGGTACTCCTGACATCTGTCCCTAGTGGCTAAGCACCAAACTCAATTGTGCACACACTTGATCATGTGTGATAAAATGCTATGCCTTTTCTTCAATTCCAGCCTCAGGTTTGATTAAGGTCAAAGTTAAATTTAGCAGAATACTGTGAAGAGGGAAATATATTTGCAAAGATTCTGTCTTGCAGTAAAATATGTTAAATTTGATAAAATATATATGTGATGAATCTTGGTTATTTTCCCAGAGAAATATAAAGTAAATTGACCCTTATTACTCTTGAGGATTTGTGTAAATTCCTGTTGCCAGGTCTTGGCTGCAGGGAGTTCAGGCTTCATCAGCTTGTATGATATATAGGACAAATTCTGTGGTAGTGATAAAAACATACAATAACATTAGCTGGCAAAAAAATTACTCCCTCTCCTTTTCACAGATTTTGGTTTTTAATCATAGCTCTTATCACACCAGTGGTGTGTCTGTGGGGATAATAATGTTGCAATGGCAGAATTAAATGTACCCAGAGAGAGCAGGCTCAGTACTGGGGATAATTCAGGAAAACAAGTCCAGATACTGGCTGGTTTCTTTGCAGTTTTGACATATTCAATTTCTAATAAGGAAATCAGTGCCACATTCAGGACTCTGAATGTCTTCACTGTTCAAAGGGGCTACTCAGGTTTGCATCTTATGTGTGGCTTTAGTTATGCAATCTTTACTGAGTTACTTTTGAGTCAGTCCTTTATCAAAAATAAAAATAAATAGAGAGGAGAGGTTTTCAACACTGAGAGTAAAAATGTGCCTTCACAAAATTACAGAGACTTGACATATATATATATATAAAGATTTTTATAAGTAAACACTAATAAACAAAACAGGGGAAGATATTCTAAAGAGTGTCTGAACTGCACATATTTACTTTGAAAGATCTGATGTCCCTGGAGGGACTGTGAAGTAGAAATTGAATGTGATCACAAACCATTAAGAAAATTCCATTCAACCAAGAAAGTATTTCAGCCATGCAGTATAGTAATGGCTTCCATGACTACTCTACATTTAGGGGAGAAGGTGCTTGACATGTTTAAAAAGGTTTGGCTTTCTCATCTGAATTTTCCATTACACGAGATAAAAAGTTGACAGATCAATTTTATTTAAGGAAAAAGTTGTACAGAGTTTCATTGAAAATTACTGTGAGAAAAATTTTTCTAAGGCAAGAGTACTGTATATTGTGAAAAATTCTGAACATACTACTCATGACAAAGAAAGACTTCACTGTTTTCTGCCATTTTATAGCAATTGTAGGAGTATATTGGGCTATTACTGTCGCATTTATAGCTGTCTGGAACCAATGAGGAAAAAGCTTTTTGTTTGTTGTTGTGCTTTTGTTTTTTTATCTTTGATTAAAGATAATTGAAGATGCAATACATGAAAATCTGGATAAAATGTTTTGTTTCTAAAACACCTTCTTATACACATTTGTCATTGACAGCTTAAAGTGCTCAGCCCGGCATTTTGGTGGTTTCATTGGCTCTTGACCTTGTCAGGTCCACACAGCCTAAATGACACTGAGCTGTCCCTTCACCCTGGTGATTATGTCAGATTGCTGCAAGGTAAGAGTACCAAAATCCCTCCTGTGTGCATCAGTCTGCCAGTTTTGTTGTTATTCCTGTATTGAGCCTATCTGTGTGTGCAAAACAATGTCCAGGAATCCCATCCAAACTCAGTGATCTTGTAATTCTGTACAAAATGTGTGCGGTATATAAGAAATGGGTTGTAGTGGAAATGCTAGAAGAGATGTAATGTCCTCCAAGTACTTGAAAAACCAGAGTAGAAATGTAGTTGTTAGACTCTGAAGAAGCAATAGGAAGACATCAGCAATATAACTTCTGAATAAAGGAAAATATTTGATGTGATTCTGTTTTGATGTTAGATGAAATCACCTGACAAACATTAAATAGAAATGAATTGACTTGCATTAGGACCTACAAGACGTCCTGAGTTGTATGGGTTTTGTGGTATTGGTAAACAGCTGTGAAACATCCATTTTTATGCTTATCTACTGTAGCAAAATCATTGATTGAATTGCTACAGAAAGGTAAAAACTGGGTCACAGGAATGCCAAACAGCATGTGGTGCAGCTACACAAAGGGTTGTGTATTCTGATATTGTTTTATCTGTGACCTTGTCTTGTGGTTCCTTCCTCGTGGGAGCAGGAGCTGTGATCTCACACTGATTGCCAGATGGCAGCAGGAAGCCCAGAGCGCATGTACTGACAAACGGTGGGGAAAAAACAGCTGCACAGGGTGATTGCACACTGCCAGCAAAGAGGCACTGAGCTGGAGCCCAGAGACAGCACTGAGATACCTGCCAAGTCCAAAAACCCAGGTGGGAGCAAGGGTCTGCATTCTTTTCCAAATGACACTAGAAAAAAATGGACAAGTTTTAAAATGTGCACATTGTTGGGATGAGTAGCTGTGGACTTGCTGTGCTCCTTATTATTCTGTGCAATAGAAAATTTCCAAATAGGCTAAATATGGAAGTTATATGATTTTGTATGCACATTCATAGGGCTACATTTTCTGATAGTTAAACAAGCCCCAGAGAGAAGCAGGGCTCATTTGTGAAGCTCTGAATAAAGCCCTAACCATTTCCTGTCTGTGAAGTGAAAGTCACTTTCTTAACAGTCTAGTCAGACAGTAACTTTGTCCTATCAACTGACACTTCTGACAGGTGACTATTGGTTTACTGTATCAGGGATTCCAGGAAGATAATGTTTAGGAAGGTCAAAATAGGCTTTGCAAATATAGAAAAATGTCCTTATTTCTCCTAATAGGGAAGCTCACAGTTCATAAATTCATATTGATGTAGCCTTTTCCTTTTTTGTGCATCTTTTCCTTTTTGTGCATCTCTGTACATTCTCCTCAAATGTACAGAGGAAAAGAGAGGTCGTAAGGGAAAGCTTTCGGCCGTTGTGCACCCTTTTTTATTTCCATTTGGTTATATATTATTTTGATGTCTTGAATCCTCATTGCTGTTGTATGTGTTATTCCCCTGTTGCTACTGCCTCCAGGAACATCCAGATGATGTGCTGTCATAGGCAAGACTATTTCTCTTATTGCATATTTTGGTACTCTGTTGTTTTTTTTGCAGACAGCAGTTCCCAGAGTATCTAATTGGCTTCTACTGACATGAAGGATGTGTCTTTTCTTGAGCTGCTCAGGTATTTCTATTTGATTCTGTAAATGTCACCAGGTTTGATCAAGCAGAAAGAAGCATGTGACACTGGAGTGGTATTTCTGTCATCTGGAGGGAAGACTTGGTTCCCTGGAAGATGTGGTGCATGAAGATATTACAAGTTTTTTCTAAATCTGTCGGTGCTTGACACCTGCAGTCTGCCTGGAAACGAATATTTAATGCTATTAGAGAAAAGACTTATTTTTACTTCATTACTCTTTTAAATGTGAGTTTTATACTGTTGGAAAAACATCATGCTGATTCCACTATAACCTCCATGTAGCTAGAGAAGGAGCCTAGGATAGGGCAGAGGAGGGGAAAATACAGCCATCCCAGAGCTTGCAGAAAAAGTGATTTAGGAATTCTTTGGGGAAGGTCATTTTCCTTCTGGAAAAATTCTCCAGTTTGGCCCAGCTGCTTTACCCAGTCTATAGTTGTCAATTTCCCCTTGTCTTTGATCTTTGGGGCTGACCTACAGGTTGCAAAGAATCAACCCCAAAAGTTTATGTGCTTTGTCAGATACAAACCCCTGCTGCATGTGCTGCTGTAAGAGGTGTATGGTCAGCATTGTACAGCTGGCAGAGCACACCTGTAATTGCCCATCTATGGCCAAGGAGGAATCAGTCAGGAAAACACTTGACTGCCTGAAGATCTCTCTTTGTCCAAGAGTCAGATCCTGGCTTTCATTTCTCTGATGACAGAAGAAACGGAGAATGAGCTGCCACTGCTTTTGTGCCCATCCTACTCAATCTCAACCTAAAGTTTTGTGTTATTCTAAGTACTCATCAGGATGGAATTCAACCCATTGACTAAAAGAAAAGAAATTGTTTCTTTCTAGTACAAATTTTTGGAGCCTCTACTTTTGTTTTCCTTTTCTTCTGACTTAGGCAGCCAATACAACTTGAAATAAGAAATTAAGAATTGATTTTGCCAAGAATTTGTGCATTTCTTTAAAACTGAAGACTAATCCAACCTGGATATGTGAAGAGAACCAGACTGCTCATGGAAACTTTTTGTCCACCAGCAGTCTAAACTCAGTTGTCTCATTGAATATCAGGATGGATTATTTTAATCAGGAGTAATACAATCATACTCTATCTGTAATTTACACATCATGGCACACGTGTAACACCCACTGACTTAGCTACATTTCTTCAAGTGTGACCAATGGAAATTTTCACAGAATGCTGTTGTTTCAAAGGATAGACTGTGCCTAACTTTTCTATTATCTAACCTGTAGGATTCTGTAGGATTAGCCAATAGGGCTTTGCCCCTAGGGCAGACTTACATGGCAAGATGTATATCTGGCAGGGTTTTTATGAGAAAAGCAATTTTATTTTGTGTTGGTCAGTTACTTGAGTTTCTAATAGTAGTTTAATTTTTTCAAATTTTTTTTTCACTTTTGAAACTCAGGTGTTTTGAAGTTGTTTTCCAGTGTTGAACAACTGTACCAGTACAATATGATCTTGTCAAAGAAGTGACAACAAGCCTCTGTGCTTGCTGATTGAAACAGAGAGAGGCTTCAGGAGTTGCTTCAAGACTTCTTGCTGTTCTTTTAATGTTGCTTTGCCCAGAAAATCAGCAAAATGTAGCTTTTGTCAAAATGGAATAATCACGACTTGCAAACTTCTCATGTCCTTTAATAAAACTTCTCATGCTCTTCCTTTATAAGCTGGAAAGAAGAAACTGGTGTTGCTGAGGGAAGCAGGGTCAAAGTGAGAGCAGTTGTGAACCCCTATTACTCATTATCCTGTCAGGATGTTGAAGGAGGAGAGAAAATAGGAGACATGGTATTTCAAAAGTGAGCAACTAATGAAACACTCATGCTCTCTTTACTATGAGTGCAAGTCAAGTACTTGCAGAGAACCCAGGGTTAAGTGTTGGTTACAAGAGACTGCTGGTTAAAATTATTTTTTTCTTTTAAATAAGTAGCAGAAAAGCTAATGCAAACTAAAAGAATGAATCCTCTACAAAACCAACATCAACAGTGCTTTAGCATGATTGTTTCTTTGTTTGTAAATTAACATTAAAATTGACATAATTGAATTCAGTTACAGAGCCTGGGCTTCTGTTTTGCATTGTTTTTTTCTTTGTTATTTTTGTATCTGTTTGTTTATTGGATTATATCTAGTTGGATTTGTTGGTGGGGTTTAGTTTGGTTGGTTAGTTGGTTGGTTTTTTTGGGGGGGTGGGGAAAAGACTGTATTTTTTTGTTCTTTTAATCTCCCTCCAAATCCTTCCCCTTCATTTATAAGTCTATCCCCTTCATTTGTATTTGCCACAGGAACTCAAAAAATTTATCTCCAGCTTTCTAACACAGAAATTTTCTTTGACTAAATTAAAGAAAATATTTTTACAGTCATCAGCAGGAAATTTGATAGCAAAATTCCCTCTGTTATTGAATTGCATACCCCAAATGTCCAAGGACATCTGGTACAAGCTAACACCCTCCTTCTAAGAAGAAGAAAGTGCTACTTCCTGCTCAGTGTCTCTTCTTCATTGCTCCTAGCTACAAGGACATGTGTGACAACTTCTCATATCCTCTCATGAAGATGAGATGCTTTATCAAAAAAGCCAGCAGAAACCCAGCAAACTATACTATGTTATACCTAAAGTTATCTGGGTTGCACAATGAACCAGTAAACCCAAACTGCCCTTTCTCGTTTTTCAGTGTATTACCAGTGCAGAATGACCTACTTTTTCTCATCGATTCAAATGTTCTCTTGAGTATATCAACTGTAAAGAATGTAATTCTCATACTGAAAGGAATAATTCAAACACCAGTTTTGTCCCAGAGTTTCACTTCCTTCTCTTGGGCAGATTTCTGCAACACGTGAGATTTGGTTAAGAACGGCAATAGGAAAAGAGGGTGTTGGCAAGATAGGCTCCTCCATTCTTTTCTTCATCCTTAAAGCACTGAATGTAAATGAATTTCTAGAAAATTAATTTTTATTCCTCACTGCAACAGCTTTGCACAATCCTTATTGAAAATGTCTACACAGACTGTTTGTTGGCTTAGTTGCCATAACTTTGTATCACGCCCATTTGGAAAACGATTTTGGAAGGGGAAGAAAGGCAATAATCTCTGTCACAGGAAAAGTGGAGAGGACAAGACTGAGTGAATTTCAGAACAACACCTTTCCCAGCTCACTGCTGTATCTAGTCAAGTGTCACTATGGCACAAAGACACTGCCTGATGTCTGACTGGAAAGAGAGGGGTGACTGTGAAGTGGTTTATTAGAGTTCACTCGGATCTCTGCTACCTTCGGCTTCCTGCTGGAGGTGATTCTCAGGTAGAGACAAAAGCAATAGTCTTGCTTTATAGCTATGTTAATTGAATTATGGGGATTTTGGGTGATTTTTAAAAAAAAAAATATTTTTGT
>WEIU01019793.1:292-17448 GCA_013389925.1 Aegithalos caudatus | reverse complement strand
ACAAAATTTTTTTTTTCTAGATCTACACTACACACTTACTCGAAAGAAAGATTGCATAATCTTCTCACTGCTTGAGTAAAAAATAGCTTAAACTATTCATGTTGGCATCCCACAATATCCTATGAATGTAGATTATTAGGATGCTTTCATGAATCTCTCTGGATGTTTTTCAAATAGTCCTCCTAGACCAAAAAATATCAAGAAAATGTGCTGGGAAGTAATTTTTGATCAGTTGCAGTTTTCATTTATTACTTCTTAAGGAATTAAGCTNAAGGAATTAAGCTTTGGGGTTTTGAAACAAGCACAAAGGCTCTTTCCTGTGGTTTGAGACACTGTGAGGTATTTATATTGATCCTGCATTAGTGTAGCTGAATGTTTCAAATTCTTACTACCTTCATTTTCCAAACACTTCCATCTAACAGAAGGAATTTTTGAGGGATGTTGCATATCAACATGGTACAGAGCAGTGCCATGGAAAGGTTCCTGAGCTAGCTCGGATACTGGAAATATATTTGCGTTAACATAGCTTCTCATTTGAGCAAATAGCTCAACTTAAAAAGGTAGTCTTTAAACAGTGTGGGCTTTATCAGCCCTAAGGCTTTCTTCACTGTTTGCCTTAGAGCCTATGTATTTCCTCAAGCCTCATGTTGGGTTATTAGACAGCTGCAGGCAAATGAAGTTGCTCAGTCATTCCATTCTGCGTCATTGTCTCCTATTTGACAACTAGACTGAAGCTTCTCTAAAATATATTGCACAGGTGCCACTGTTGTTGCTTTGTTCATCCTTAAGACAGAGCTTGCAGATGCTATCAAATGAAACACAGCAGCAAAAAGATGTCTCACACAGCATTTGTGATACTGAGTTATTCCAGTTAAGATTTGGGGCATAACCTTTNTTTGGGGCATAACCTTTCCAGAGCTTTGTAAAATGTATTTGTATAATGCTGAGAAATTTGGAAGTTGCATCTCACAGTAAGTAATGAGGTTGCCCAGCTATGAGCAGGTCTGAGCCCACTGTCTGTCATATGGCACCAGTGTTTCTAAGTGCAAATGCCTACTGCTGGCATGTGAAAATGTGCAGCTGACAAATTCATTACTCTTTCAGGTGGTGATGGCAGATAAGGCTGGTAGTATGTGCTGGAGTGTGACTAAAATTGAGGTGGAAGTAACGAGCTAAATAAAACTCCTGTACTTATATTTAAAAATTTTAATAATCTATTTATTACTGTTTTTAAAATCTGCACTGTCCTTTAATTGTATGTGTTCTATTAGAAAAAAAAAAAGCATTTTGTTTAGGTTACAATTGAGCAAAACTTTAAAGCCAGGATGACATTTTGTATCCATGTATCTATACACTTATGAATGTGTATATATTTATAATGTTCCTATATATTTATATACATATGCACTATAGATAAAAGATCACTTCTGCAAAAACAGTATAAAGTATATTCAAACACTAAAATCTTTATGCAGGATTTCCTTAGGATGTTGACATTCCAATTCCAAATCTTGTTTTGTATCTCACTGTAGTCAGGAAATTTCTGTATCAAAGGAATTTAAAAAAAAATTAAGTACTGAGTGTTGTGTAATGGCTAAGAATTCCTGGGTCTGATATTGTGAGCTTCTGAAAATGTCTGCAGCCCTAAAAAGATGATGTTCTCTGTGGCAGAGGCCAGTGAGAGTATCCATGACTTCATTATGCAGCTTGTTTTGTATCTGAAGGCTGAGCTTTGTGCTCAACTGCTTCCAGGTTCACCAAAAAGGTGATTTTTCACTGGAAACTTGCAGACCAGTGGGATCACTGAAGTGATTTGCTACTGTAGGGCAGTTGTGTGCATGGAGGTTGATGATCTTTGCCTCTGCATACAAACACAAATATCAGAGTCAGTGCTTCCAAAGTCTGTCCTTTTTCAGAAGCTGATAAAACTGTTTGACTTCTCACCATTTTCAAATGGAGATGTGTATGCTTCTAGCTTTAGGATTGTACTGGTGTGCAGGGTATAGTTATGTTGTCTGCTGTTTCCAACAGGTCACTCCGTGCTGTAGTCATCTGTGAGGATACCCAGAAAAGGCATTTGGTAGTTCGAGTGGAGGATACAGCTTTGATGTGACTGAATGCGGCCTACAGCCCTTTTGAGTGCTGCAAGTATCAGTCTCACTGGAGCACTGTGATTTAGCTGATTAAGGAAATTTGTATTCCAGCTGCTGGCTACTTCCCCAGATGGGTTGAAAAGGGCAGAAAAAGGCTTTACTTGGAAATGCCTACCTGACTGTGGTAGAATTTCCAGAGCAAGCCAGAACTATCATTAACAGTGCAGGTAAATGCCTGAGGGAGTAAAGGTGAAGAGTGTTTTGAGCTTCTTTGAACAGACCTTTGTTTGTGCTTAAAACAGAAGTGAAGTACATGCCATTTAATATGATTTAGTTTTTCAAAGGAAGTCAAATAAGATGGACTTCCCTCTCATAAGTACTATGGTAGAAGGCACACTCCTCTTTTAATTAAATGGAAGTATGAATTAATTTCAATGAAGGCAAGGATAAAATACTCAAGCAAAGTCTATATTGTATAATAACAATATCTAAAATGGTGGGTTAAAATGAAAGGTCCAGCAATTAGTAGTTGTAAGGCAGTATATTTTAAGAGATTTGTGAGAACAACAAATATTTTCTGAAGAAAGATTTGACTTTATCTGAGCTGAGCCTTCTTAAACAGAAAATAGAATTCAAAAAATAATTGGTCGAAACATTACACTCATAGAACTGTCTAGTTACAAGTTTCAGCAGTCTGTATGAACAGCCTGGAGAGCCAAACACAGCCACCCCTCAGTAGCTCTTCCCTCAGTGCAGTTAGTCTACCAATGTTAGCATTTTAATACTGGTTCATAAATGAGAATCTAAAAAATAAGGTCTTAAAGGGAAATAATGCAGGCAACATGACCAGCCCATCTGCAGCAGTGGGTTTTTACCTGTGTTTTTGTGATGGCTTTTTTTTTCCATTCAGAAATGCTTTCTGAATACTATAAAACTTTCTTTAGTTTTGATTTTGTTTTAAATATGCTCAGTAGTGAACTTACTACACATATATACAGCAGAAATAGTTTATATTTCAAGTAGTAGCTTATTTGAATAAAGAACAAAGGCTTTTTCAGATGAAATAGACTACTGAAAAATTTAGGATGGCAGCCTGCATCTTCAACAGTCTATTTTATGCACTGAAAGGTAAACTTCCTCTAGGTAGTTTAGACTGTTTTCATTTGGTTTCAATTTTACTATCCTGAGAAATTTTACTATCTTTGTCACTCAGAACGCATGTTACTAATGTGTTACCTCCTAATACATTTGTAACTTTAATTCTTTATGTAGTCCAATAGGTAGTAGCTTTAATTTTTGCTTACTGGTATACTGGTGTATTTGCTAGATTCTTTCAAAGATTTTTTTTTTATATAATTTTTTTAATATTCTTTTCTTTGGAAGTGATTTCTACCAAAAATTGGTAAGTTTGAATGTTAATGGTCTGTTTCTTCATTGAAAAATGCCTTTTATACATTTTTTCTAGAAGCCAATTGTTGACTGGACAAAATTAAGATTGTCATCTTCTAGGTATTTGCAAACTAAAAACCAAATGATATTAAGTGGTTTTTTTTTTTATTATTTTAAAAAGCTGTGTGTTTTATCATTAGCAATTTAAAAATCATATGAGTACTGTGGAGACTGTCCTCTGATCAACATTATTATTTCTGACAACTGTTTTAATGAAAAATGCATAACTTCAGAAAATTCAGTACTCCTTTGAAACTACATTATCAAATCAACATTTTGTTGAACAGCAAGTCGTACATTTCGATGCATTTCTGTTCTTGAAAAAGTAATGTTTACTAAGAGGGAAATGGTTTTGGAGGGTAGTCTGTTTTTTTCTTTTTGAATGTGTTTTTGGGTTTTTCTTTTATAATTAAACTGGAGAGTTTAAATAATCCTGTAAAATACCGCTGAAAAATTCACACTGCCTTTGAAATGGTTAGCACACCGAGAAAGGCTTTAAAAGTTATCCCTTGATGCTGAGGTCAGATTGCCAACTGTTACGGCTTTTTATGTGTTATGCCTCTTTTATACCCTGGTCTCTGTTTCATGTACTTTGAAATTGCATTCCTCTTCTACCACAACAAGGTATTTATTGTTATGGAGAAGCATTGTGAGAGAAACCTCATGCAGAAAGCAGAATTCTTTAAAGGCTTCCGATGGAATAATGAGGATTTCTTATTGTTTTGTATTGCTTGCATTTTTACTATTGTTTTCTGTAGCCTCTTGCTTTCATTTTTCCTGGATTTGTTGTTTGTGCAATTCATGAGCTTAAATAGCTGCAAGAGAGAGGGCTAAAGGAGTGACTGGCAGACTTCTCTGGTGGTGATCAGCATCTGCAGTATTTGGACTGAAAAAAAGCATCTCTCTGGAAATGCTGTAGAGCAGGCCAAGACTAAAGATACAGATTTTCTCTGCAAGATGGTTTGCCTGGTTAATCCAAGCTTTGTTCTACTCACAGACATACTGAGACATTTTCATCCTCATTGACTTTCCCATCTGAGTGCAGCTGGGTGCTTCTTTCTCATCCTTTTAATGGAAATGTTAACAAGGCTGCAAAAAACCCTAGTGAGAAGATACGGACTCAGTTCCTTTTAGGGTACTGGTTATATCCAAGTCTATATCTCCAGCTCTTTCTGTAGGAGAACTAAGAGGGACTGAAGTACTCTGGCAAGCAGTGGCCCTGATGTGTTTTATATGCTCCGTGTTACACAATGCTGATAACAGCCCCTTCTGTGAAAAGAGTCGACCTTGTTATAATGCCAAAAGAAGTCAGTGCTAATCAGAAAGCCAGCAGGTTTGATATCTTGCATGACAATAGAATATTAAAATAACTGTTCAACCACTTTCTTCCCTTTTTTTTTTTTTTTTTTTTTTTTTTTTCCCTTATGGTCAGAATAGTTATTATGATAAATTCAGAGAGAGTTTTCATACTGACATTTAATTAAAATGAAATTACCTACCATTGTTATGGGCTACACAGAAGCTATTATTTATGTTTATATTATTCTAATACCTTATTAGACTAGGTTTGCATTTGCATCAGTAAGTTAGCATGACTTGAATTATTTCTTTCTGTACTCCTTAAGTAGGAGCAAGACGAAGCTGCAATATTAAAACTTACAGAAAAAGATATTTCAGTCTTCTTGGAAAAGGCAGGTACAGTGTTCAGCCAGAGGTTTATTTTTTTTTTCTACTGTTCTCCATTTATATTTTGTTCCATTCATTATGGCTGCTCATCACAGAAGCCAGCAGGATTGCTGAAGGACTCTTGTTGATAGAATTTTTATCATGCTAGCTGGTTAGATTAATTCCCTGTGCAATAGATGAAAAGATCATCTTTTAACGCAGCAAGACTTTTGTGTATAAATAGTTTTATTCGTTTCACTATTAAAATATAGCATAATACTGTAAGATCACTTAGAGGAAACATTTGCCCAATATACCATACTCTTTTTCTTTGAAGTAACAGAAGTAACTGAGGGAGGGAGGTGATGAAGGGGTTATGCCTATGACTATCATAAATTTTTCAAAGAGAAAAATAATCTGATATGCTTTCTAATTCCACAGAGAGTCCAAGTTTAGAGGTCTGGGTAAGAGTGATGGTTGTGTCAATGAAAAGTATATGGTCAGCTGTTCAACTTGCAAAACAGGTGCTCCACAATGTCCTGACACTTCCTGCCTGGGTCCCTCTGCTAACTGGGGAGTTCCCACTGTTCCTGATCCTTTCCTTCCATTTCCTAGAATTACTCTGAAGCTGTTAGCAGACAGTTGTGACTGTTTAAGCAGAGCTCATGCTTTCAAGAGGAGAAGCTACAGTGAGCTTCCCACCCCTAGAAATATTCTGCTCAGGCTACTTTCTAATTTTCCTTGGACCTCTATAATAATGCGCTGTCTTTTTACCGTGTGCTATGGGTATTAGCCTTTGTGGTATCCAGGACCAGTATTGGCGGACACTGCTCCATAAGGGAAGGAAAACTGGAGGCCAACTGTGACACCAAGGCAGGCAAGGACCGTGATCCAAGGTTATGGGGCAGTCCCACAAACAGAGCAAATGATGGCAGTCAGCTTTAGCCTAAAGCCCAGACTGACAGGCAAGACTGTAACTTCTGATGTAAGACTAGGATCAAACCATGAAGCAAAGTCAGGACAAGATTAATGACCTTTTCTCTCCCCTAATCTATGGATAAATAACAGCCTTATATTTTAGAGATGGAGTCTTATATTTTAGAGATGGAGTTTCCATTTGTTAACCAAATTCTGCAGGCAGAAGAGGACAGAGGAGGAAGGAGGGAACACATGCCTGCAGCTCTGGGCTCAAGGGCATAGGATACAGAACAGGCAGCCACTGGTAGACATTTTCGGGGGGAGAGAGAGAGGATTAAGAATTATTCCTACTTCAGCAGGAGACTGGGAAAAGAAGGAACAATTTTCCAAAGCTTTAGTACATATTTGGCAGCAAAGATGGCTCTCCTCTGGATAGAGTACCAACAATGTTTTTCTCACTCAGCATTGCCTCACCAATTTGGATGAAATCCTGAAGGCTACAGCAGTCAAATCCTGCATGGCTGTATAGTGAGTTACAGCATATATCCACTTAAATCACTGGCATAGCAATATGGAGTTTAACTGGGGATGACATGAATGTAGGTGAGCTGTCACTTTGGCTAGGTATGTTGCATCACAATCAAGTGAATTGTCTTTAAATAAAGAGACTAATTAATGAAAAATAGTCATGCTTACTGCAGTTCCAGTAACTGAAGTAACAACATGAAACTGAAGTTTTAATTCTATAAAAACCCGGTGAATGGATAACTAGGTTTTGAAGCACATGAATGAAGGATCTTTAATTGCCTGGGTTGAACAGGGAAGTGGTAGAATACTTTATTTACAGGGGTGGGAAATTTCAAATGTGCTTATTTTGGTAAACCTAGCTTTCAGATAATTCTGACATCTGAAGGGCTTTTTGATTGTTGAGAAACACAATATAGAAAACAAAAAAGAAAATTAATGATAAACTACATATGAACTAATTCATGCACTAAACCTGCCCATCAGATTGAAGCAGGAAAGTTTTTCTAAAAGTTAAAAGAAGCATAGCTTTGGGTTATGGAGGGAAAAGTAGTAGCTTATAATATATAAATGAAGAGTGAGAGATGGATAGGCAAATCTTCCAATTTTTATGGAAGCCACAGCAAGAGCTGCTTTGGCATTAAACATCAAATACAAGCACAGATGAATTGGCAAGTATATGCTATAACTGCAAGCACGGAAAAGACAAGCAAATAAGAACATTTAATAGGTATATTCTTGGTAATAATGCATTTAGATAAACTGTAGAACACTGAAGTTTAGCATTGCTTATTGCTCAAATGCCTACCCAAACCTAGACAACCATTTAGTAAGTGATATGTTTAAAAAGCCAAAATACAGAGCCAAAATATGATTAAAAATCTTCTATATGCAAATGAAAAGCTCTTTCTTGTTATGTTTTCCTCCACAGAGTTGTATATTAGCATTTTGGTAGCATACTTACGTGTAGCTTTATTTTTCTTGAATTTGCAGCTGTGGTATTTGCAGAGTAAGTAGCACTACCTAGGTTCATTAATGCAACATTTATATTCTGCAACTCTTCATGTAAATACTGTGTTTCAAGGCAGCATTATGAATATTTCACGTGCTTAGAAATAGTTGTGAGGTATTTTTCCTCAGGAGGGAGACCTTTATTGTTAATATGCTGCTTATTTAAAATGATTGGTTCAAAAACTTTTCAGTTGTATTTTTCTTCCTTTGACAAGCGTGCTTCTATTGCAGTATTCTTTAATTATAAGATTTTATAAATTAAAATATGATGTCACTTTAATCTTACTTATTTGCTTGTTGTACCCTCTGAATTAGGAACCCTTGAAGATAAATTGAAAGCTCTTTCTGCTCCAGAGTATTGCTACTTGCACAGTTCACACCAACACAAAGAATTGCTGATGCTATAGCAGCTTTAGCAGCTTCTTATTTGGAACAATAGGCAGTTTAAACATTTAACATTCATTTTATTTCTGGTGAAACCTTAGAAAGGTATTCCCTATTTCAAATGTAAAAATAGGTATAAAACCTGTAGTGATAGATCTCAAGCTTTGAAATACACCATGGAGGTTCTTCAAGTATTTTCACTGACTAAAATTACCCAAGGCGTTTAAAATCTCAGCCAGGGGAAACTGTTTGCCCGGTGCTCCTGTGTTCATGTTCAGCTCAGCTGGAAGCTGCAGTCTTGTTGCCAGGAGGTAAATCCTGGATTTTGCTGTGCCAATGTAAAAGTTGAATTTCAGTCAATGTTTTTAACTTTGTCTAGATACTGTCTCTGTTAAATAATTGGTTTTCTTTTGAGAGTCTGTTCTGCCTTGAGGAGATTTTTCTGGTTTAGTCTCCAAAGCTGTACTGGCCCCTGTATACAGAAATCCTGAACCCAACTGTAGTATACTGTGGGCATGCCATAGACCTGAAAAGTTCATAGCCCTTCCTATTATAGAAGGGACAGCTGATATCAGAATCAAATATTTAATTGTCAGTAACAGATACTGTTCCTCTAATGCTAGCATATGCTAATGTAGGGGTTAGGTAAACAAGCACAAATGGAGTTGCTGCCTGTTGCTGATTGGACAGTCCTTTGGTCAGTTCCTCAACTTTGCCTTCATTTCAGACAAAGAAATAAAAATATACATTGTCATGCCTTGATGAACTCATATATTATTCAGTAAGTAGCCGAAAAACTCAGAGTACAAGATTTTACTCAGTTAAAAATACTCTACTGGGGAAGTAAGGAAGGGAGATCTTTTTCTTATAATAGAATATATTTCTCAAACATGAACTGGACAAGGACCTAATCATTGGTATTGCTGTTTCTTGAGAAAGAGACTTAATTTGTTTCAGTAGTTTTAAGTAATTCAGATCTTTGTTGGAGTCTAAATATATAATGGAAGAAATTTAGACAAAATGATGCTCATATTGAAGCATTATTTTATTTCAGTCCTCAAAAACATCTGTAATTGGAAATGGTGTTTGCAGTAAAGAGGATATTTCAGTTGTCTCTTAGTAGAATTTATTTCAAAAGAGTAATCAGAAGGTTATGTTAAGAAAAAGGGAAGAAAATAAAACTTCCAACATTTGTAAAAAAAAAAAGTAACTTAAAAAAGGAAGAAACTTTATTTAATAGATGTCTACCTTTCACTCTTCATGTCTCATGTGTCTGTTCTGTTTAATTCCCTTGTAATTAATTTTTCAGCACATGGACAATAGCTTTTCCTAAACAGAAGCAAGGGAGAAATGTGATATTTTTCACAGGGAAAAAGTAAAAACATCCCTTTTGGAACACACATTCACAGTCTAAAACTTGCCATGTTTTGACTTATCAAGAAGTGATTACTGAATGGTTCAGAAAGACGAAGGAAATTTTGTGTGCTGATGGTAGGACACCATGCCAGCATGCATTGAGGAAAGCTTTGACTCCATATTGTGTCTCTCAGTGGTTCAGAAAAACCTGTCCAGATTAGCTCTAGCTATCCTCAAGCAGCAGTCCAATGAGGATTCCCCTGGGTCAGTATGGGGTCTGTGGAAAATGTTAATGTGTCCTATATCCCATATTTTCCAGTTCTGAGTTAAACTACTCAAGATAGGAGGCATGAATAATTTCTCCATGATATATCTCCCCCAAGAAAATTATACTTCAGTTAAAAGGCCCTAAATACATTTTGCTCTCTAGGACTAAAAAATTTCTTCAACAGTCTTTTGGGAGTATAGTAGTACTTCTCAGATCCTTGAAGTACCTATTTACATTTAAGTTCAAAAAGCCTTTGTAAGACTTAACAAACAGCCTCCTTTAACAGAGTGTTAAACGGAACTTTTACAAACAAATGGAAAGGGAGGGCAGGAGTGGGGGAAAATCTTTTAATTTCTACAGAGCATATTACCACTGAAGGATAACTTGTATGAAATCAATCTTTTCCAATGAGTATTTTTCCTGCCTGTGGCAGTGTACCTCTGTTCATTTGATTTAATAATCTGGATCTCAGTTCTAAACCTTGTTCAGCACCCAGGAAAGAAGTTTTTACTGTTAGGTTATTCATTGACTAATTTAAATATTAACAAAATTATCACAATATCTTATCCAGTTTATTCTAAAAAGGGAGCATATGCATGCTTCCCTGTCTTCATTTGCTGATTTCCCCAAAACCAGCAGCTAATATTAAAAAATACTTGAGATTAAAAGTGCAAGAAATAAAAAGACAATGCCTTAAATAAAATTGAAATTGAAAATCATATGCCAACCTAAATTGAAAGAGAATAGTATAGATTGGATATTAGGAATTTTTTATTAAGAAGGTGCTGAAGCACTGTAACAGGCTGCCCAGAGAATCTGTGGATGTCCCATCCCTGGCAGTGTTCGAAGCCAGGCTGGACAGGGCTCTGAGCAACCTGGCCTAGTGGGAAGTGTACTTGCCTCTGGCAAGGGGCTGGAACTAGGTTGTCTTTAAGGTTCCTTCCAACACAACTATTCTATGATTCTATGATTTTAGCCATTTAAATGTTTCTGGTTATAATAAAGAAGTTGAAAAATTTTAATTACAGAATAAATCTCATTAGGAATGAAGAAGAAAATAGAGTTTAATTTTGCTAGTCTGGGCTAAGTAGGGCGTTTCCTACAATAATTTTCTTGTGGAAATGTACTTTATTGTGTGCACCATCTTTCTTGTTGTATGAAAGAAGGCAATATGGTTGTCTGTTTCCATGGTGTTTATTGTGGTGCACAAGCATGACTTAGAGATAATCTCAGATGTAAATGCCTTGCTAAATTTGTCATAGCTTAAAAGAAAGTATTATAGAAAAGAAGAAAGCTATGGTGGGCTTAACTCAGCCAGCAGCAAAAACTCTCCTGTTTTTTTGCTCACTGGCCTCTTCTGGGGAATGGGCTGTTTTGTTTTGTTTTGTTTCACTTTGTTTTGAAGAAATGTCTCTCCCACCTTGTCTGGAGCCCTGTTTTTCTGAGTTTTACTAATAAATAGAAAAATCTCCCTGGGTAAGCAGAGGAAAGCATGACTACTTATTAATTTTTTCTGCTAAGAGGACATCTTTTTTCTTTTATGAGTTTACCTAGCTAGTAAAGTGCACTGAGCAAAAGAAACTTGGCTAATACACTAAAGTGAAGCTTGATCATGCCAGCACCGTATGGAGAGAGTTTTTGGCTGCCTTGTACACAGCAAATATATGAAATACATAGCCAGGTTTTAAGCAAGTGTAGTTCTGAAATACTTATGTGTGTGGTCTTCTGCCTTGACCTGAAATACCGTGATTAAAGTAGTATCAAGGATTTTTCTTCCTCTAAACAACCTTATTTCTCTCTAATTGCAGAGGAAATCTAAATATTAATTTTCACTTGTAAAGTTGTAAAACAATCTTTGAGACCAAATTTAATTTATATTTTTACTTTTAAATTTCTGTATTGCAATGGACTTTCTGTGTATTTTAACCCAAACCTATTATGCAATTCTAATAAATTAGTCCAGTTAATATCTCATGTAGATGCAATCAACAGTCTCCAGCATTCAGTGTTACATAACTTCTTAAAAATAGTTTGGTGAAAATTAATTCTTCTCTTTCTCCTATAACTTGTGAAATGATATAGGACTTGTATTTTTAGCTAAAATACCCATGGTAAGAAACTGGTGGATGAAAAATTTAATTCTTTAGAAATACAAACAGATGAAAAAGGTATGTGCTTTTTATTTTTAAAGAAGTACTATTTTTGTGTGAAATATGTTTTTGATAATATGTGCCTTTCTGCATATTAATGTATATGGATATATATATAAACATATAAACATATATATTTTCCCCCCAATCTTATAAATTATTTCCCTGCTTGGCATAAAGACCCTGAAGTGGTACAGATGCTAGTATATTCCATTTTATGCTGAATTAGAAAATTAATTAACTTCTTTGCTAAAGCTTGAGTTCAAAAAAACATTGGATTTTGCCTTATCAGAATCCCAGTCACAAGGACAAGTGACTTCGATTTCCATGCAAATATTTCAATTTTCATGTCATTGAAGAATTAAGAGTTTTTTTCAGATATGAGGATCTTTCAAAGTTATCAGTAAGAAGCACATTATTGTTTTTGTGAGCAGGGTTTGTGAAACCTGCATACCCAATTAATATCCTCTATTCCAATCATTTCTATAGGCATAGCATAATCCAACCCACTTGACTTTGTCGTCCTTGCAGCATTTGGAGATCTGAAATGAATCTCCAAATCATTTCATGAAATGAAAAAAGTCAGAAAATTGGCTAAATCAGACAGGAAAGATAAGGATTACAAAAAGACAGGGGAAAATCTTAACCTAAATATGGGAAGTGAGCTGTTTTCTGCTTTCATAATTTGATACAATTAATAACAATGCAAGCAAAGATTAGTTACTATTTAACATCTGCAAATTCTAAACAGTGGGGAACAGTTTTTACAGATCTTTGTAAGCCCTTTGAATAGCCTTATATTACATGTAACAGTGAAACACATAGTTAAATGATACATTAAAGGCTATGGAACTGGAGGTTGAGGCTGATATTCTGGATTCTCTTTTCAAATGCCATTGGCCTTATTAGCAGCATGGAAATATGAAGTCATAAGAATTTCTTGGTAAATTATATTATTAGTATCTTATTTTCTTGAATGACTGCATATATATTAAATAAGGGAAAGGATATATAAATCCAGAGGTGTTTGAATTGGAAAGATATGTAGCAGTACAAGTATGATGGCTATAGAGGCAATTGATTACAAAAATACCAAACATCAGATGGTTTGCATACACACTCTAATTTGAAAAAGTGTGGAATAAAACAATTTGCTTGTGACAACTTTGTAATTCAGAGGTTTATCTGAAAACGCACTTATTCAAGATGTTATGTTTGTGCAAATATTCTGTGGTGGAGATACAAGGCATAAATAAAAGCAAGCTATAAAATCATCAAAATACTCTATACCTTTAGAGATAGGGTTTTGTTTGTTTGTTTTTCTCCAATTGTTTTTAAAATACTTTTGCTGTTAGTGTATCAAGAGTTTGTTTTAGGGTTGTTTATCTTTTTCTCTGTAGTCTTTTTTCATTCAGGATTGCAATGAATCTGCCACTTGCTCTTGGATGGCATGCAGAGATAGCAAATTCATTGCAACAACTCTCAAGCCGTGTAAGAATAGCTGCACAGAACATAAAAGCAGTGTGCCTCTCAGAGCCTTGCCTTTGGTTTCTACTGGAGACCATTCAATATTTAATAAATTATTTATAGTGTTTTACAAAAATCCTTGACACAGTACTTCTGGTACAGAAACAGCATCATGTATGTATGTATGTGTACAAATTAAATGTCACAGAGGTTGAAGCTATAATGATGAAAAAAGTGTCAGAAAATGGACAGCTCTGATAATAGGAGTATCGATGTTACTTGATCACATAGCTTCTGACTGAAAATATCAGTGTTCAGAAAATAATCAAATGAATTTTTGACTTGCCAACTGCAAAATTTATTCTTCTAATATCTGAAATATTTGCTGTACCATGAGTTCTATTCTGGAAATGATGTAAAATCCTGAGGGAAATCTAAACAGTAGATAACACAAATACTATGGACGTAGTAAATTGGAATACAGTATGCCAGGTTTTAAATACTTCATATTAATTGCTTATGACAGAAGGTGTTTAATAGCCTTAAAGATGCAAATGACATATCCAGTATGATATGATAGTGATATATCTCTGTACTTCAGTACATAGGAATTCTTCCATTTCACTTTAAAATCTATTTTACTTCTGTTTTCTATTTGGCAGCAATGAGAATGAAAGGACTAAAACTTCCTTTTTGTTCTTAATTTCTTTCTTGCTAAGATTGCAAAAGCATAATATCTAGTACTAATTTTAGTGGCCTTTGTCCTGGCATCTGCCCATTAGAAAATAGGATGAAATGATCTAATGTTGGACAAACCAGCAATTGACAATTGGTAATGATTTCCCATCTGCATTTAATGGTGAATTTGATGTTAAACTTCTGGTAGAAATCTATACACCCTTTTACACATCTCCTGGACTACCTCTTTATTTTAGTGCATAACTTTTTTGTATGCACAATGAAAATGTCCGATGTTATGAAATATGACCAGCTCACATACCTTCTTTTACATATGTTTATCTTGTAAGCAAAGTAATTACAATGATACTGCATAAGGAAAGTGAATGCGTGTGCACATATATATTTTCCAGAGCTGTACTAATGAGAATTATCTTATGTCGCTATGGAAATTTAGAGAATTATTTATGCCCTATTCAGGGGCTGTAATTTTTCCTTAAGAACATCTTTGCAATTATGTTACCTACAAGGCAACCAAAATTTTAAATAAACAAAAGGCCCCTTCTCTCTGTGAGTCAGTTATAATTCATGTAATATGTAGTCTGTTCACTCTATTCCTTGCCAACTAATGATGAGGCTGTGAGCAGGCTTTGCTTTTAGAAGGTCAGTTTTTATACTTGCATAAACCCCGACAAGCTACTTTTCTCATGTCTGTTTTAATATGAATGGATGAGCCATTTACTGGTTTCTTTCCCAGAGGTGAATGCCCATTTCCTAAGCTCTGAGAAAGGCTGTTGTGATCAATTTAGAAAAAAACCCTTTTTTTTTTTTTTTCTTAAAAAATTATAGGTAGTATTACCTAATTACCTAACATTACCTGAAATTATCCAAAGAGGAACTATCTGTTCCATGTATATCCTCCTGTAAAGCTCCAAAAACTTTTATCAGCATTTCTTGATTATTACTTGTCCATTTTATTTGCTGCCAAGATAACCAGGCAGACTTGCTTGTCTCCAAGTCTGGTAGTGGATAATTTTAGATAAAAAACAATGATTTCCATTACATGTCCCAGAAAACAATGCTTTGTGATACTGGAAAATTTCCAGAGAACTTTTGGAAATGTACATGCTTTGCCATGAATGAAATTCAGTGTCTTCCTTTTAACTTTGTACCAGGATTGGTGTTATGGAAGATAACTAAAGCCAACCATTAAAAAAAACCCAAAACCTACTCAATTATTAGTAGACATATCTGAGATCTTTCATGGTGATTTAAAATGTTTCAGAAGATACATGAAACTAGATAATATTTTATTTTAACTATCTTCCCATTTATATGCTGATTCCTGGGAACCTTCAGCTTTTCCAGAGTTAATGGCCTTGAAACGCAAATCTTGAAATACAAATTTGCCAGGTTTTTAATATAAACTAAAGGTGGAAATTGTAATGAAAAGTTACAGTAATGACTTAAAGACCTATTGTATAACCTGGATAAACAAGCCAGTTTGTCAGTAGGAATGCACGTCAAATAAGCATCGAGCATAACTGTGTCTTGTTAAAGGAAACTGGATTAAGCTGAGAAAAGACTAATAATCCTTTGGGTATTAAACTATAGGAGAGACTGTCAAACAGAGATGACTCTTGAATTAAGTGCTATTCTTTTCTTCCCCCAAAAGCACCTTCCTCCATTTACTTAGCTCATGTATCTTCCAGGACAGACTTGCTCTGCTAGATGAGAAATCAAGCAACTCCCATTATTAAAAAAACACATTTTCAATTGGTCACCATGTGAGAGATGTTATCAGGTGAATATAAATTCCCATGATATTCTCTGAAAATTTATAGGTTTATGTTTTTTTCTTCCAGTGAAAGGTGACAGAGTGTAGGGTTTTTAATAAGACCTTTTACCATTGAGTTGACAAAGAATAAGGCTTCCTTAGCACTTACACCATCTGCTTTTTCTGTATATTTTGTTTATCTAATAGCTTGATGAATATTTTTGGTCCAAATAATTATTTGAATGAAGATAAATGTGAGTGTAGAAAAAGTTAAGGGTTGTCATTCAGTGTAACACCTGATTTCCTCTGAGGTGATGTGGGTTTATAATATGGTGGCCAGGTGATCATGTAGGAGAGAGTTTGGCTAATGACCAGGTTTTCCAGACATCAAAAAACTGTGGAGTCAGAGGAGATTAAGATAGCAGCCCACTCAAGAAGTTGCCTGTACACAGTATGAATGAACCCCAGTTTAAATGTGTGTGGGATATATTCAGTAAAAAAAAAAAAAAAAAAAAAAAAAAAAAAAAAAAAAAAAAAGTCAGTTTAGGACTTCCCCCTCAATAAACTAAGTTAAACTGTGTACTTTGTTGTGGTTTATTTGTCTTTGATAGAAAGGAAAGAGATACTGGAAATTCCATAGTGGCTTTGAATCACAGTGTCAGTGTAGTCTTAGCAGGGAAAAAGTAGCCATTTCAGATTTACCTAAGGACAAAATTGGGGTAACTGTCTTCTTTTCATGGTGTGTTTAATGAATGAAAGATTGAGGACCACCTTATAAAAATTAAAGTTATAATGCTGAGTTTAGTATGATAACACTACAAATTCATGTAGTAGTTTGCATGAGACAAGAGGAAAGGTTATCTTGAAGGTGACTTGACACCTGTATCTTATGTACTTCATATCATGCAGTAGCTATATTTTTTCCTTTCTTTTCCAGTAGAAAGTCCAGAAAAATGCAATTCCTAGCCCTTGAGTTTATATGCTTATAAATAAAAAGAAAATACATCAAAATTCTGGTGGTCACTGTTATTTAATCTGTTATAATCAAATAAAGTAGTTGAGATTTGCCAAATTACAGCTGTTATAGCAATTCACATTTGAAGGGAAATTAAATCTAAAGGTGTAACTTTCACAAATGAATTTTTTAAGATCATTTAAAGAACCACCAGCAAAGGTACTGGCAAAAGTAGGTTTAATATAAAATAAAAAACACCACTCAGTTTGTAGGCAAGATTCCCTCTACTACTTATAAGTGCTTAAAGCACACGGAGGAAAAACTGAAATGAACTCAAAAATTACCTATGTAGAGTCTGGGGGGAAGGGAAAGAGTAGGAAAGGGTAAGGATAAAAAGGAATAAGGAAGAGCCTCCTGTTGGGTTACAAGGTTCAGACTATCTGTGCTAAACAGAGTGCCA
>WEIU01019744.1:37231-54161 GCA_013389925.1 Aegithalos caudatus | reverse complement strand
CGCCTGTCCCTGCCTGACCACAATATAGGTCTTGTGCCCTTTTCCATCTGCAACAAAATGTTTATGCCTGACAGTACAGGAGTGGCACAGAAATTCAGGTTTATGTTTTACCTTTTATCAGGCCATATTTTTTAAATATATTTTTGTATACATTTTTCATATATGCCATATGTTAACCAATAGTATAAACTTGGTAATATCAAAATATAACTTTGATCTTGTTTGTGTATATGACTCTTTTGCATCCTAATGATTAATTATAACCATGTTTTTCAACAGGAGACTTTTCACATCACCTCAGACTCGGAAGCAACACTTGTTGTTCACATTACGCAGGAACTCATGGAGGCTCTGAAGGCCTTTTGTGAAAAGAAAGCAGCAGTAAGTAACTTAACCTTGTCCAGAGCTGTTTTACCATTGGGAGGAAAGGACTGGTTAAAATCAGTGTTAACACCCTGCCAACCTGGAACAGTTCAGGCATGGGTCAAAACCCCCCAGTTACATGTACTTCAGTTTTCTTTTTTTACCATTTTTAACCAAAGATATTAATTATATAGCACATTTATCTTAGTATTCCAGTATCATATATCTGTTTTGGCTTTTTTGTGTGTGTGTTCTGTTCCGGGCACCATTTGCTTCTTGATGACAAGTTGTCATCCTTTTTGTGGTGGTCCCTTGCTTGATGGCTTTTGTTATAAGATCAGAGAGGCTTTAAGTGCCACCCAGGTGTGCCACTTTTTTCTTTCATGGGCCTGTGGGTAGGTCTGTCTTTCTAACAACTTGTACCTCTGCTCTCAGTTGAGAATTTTAATCTGTTAAGACCTAGGTAGGCAAGATGCCCTTGACTATCTGTTGGTCCTTACAAATCTCCATAGCTTCTTTGCAAAGAGGTTAACAACCTGTGGAAGAAGGATAGGAAAGATGGAGGAAGGACCAGAATCTGTGAAAAAAGATTCATCACTCTGGCAGCTACTGGTTCACAAAATTCAGGATGTGTTTTTTTTTTTCTGAAAGTTGTTTCAGATTGTTTTCTCAGTTGTATATTCCATGTCAGGTGAGCTGTCTCTCTGCAAATGCTGCCACCAACACCAGTTAAATATTGTTTCTGTAGCCTAATATCTCAGCTGGGCCTTCCATTCTGCATTCCCCAGATGGAGGCAGGATTTGCATATGCACCAGTTTTGTATTTTAGCCAGGTGATAAGAGAAATGAGGCAATAATTTTGAAACAGGAGACATTGTTTTCACCAGACACCTCCTTCTATTGTCCAGACACGTACCTCTTCTAAATAACACTTTGGAAAACGGTGATACAATGTGGTAACAACACACCCCTCATAGACTTTGCTATCACCTAAAATTGTACTTTGCTAACTTTCTATGGGAAATGTGTTGCTTTTCAAAATTAGTAAAGTTCTTAAATTCTTGCATTCCCAAACAGACATTCTGATCTTTTGCTTTACCTAGGATAATTGCACTGACAGTTTAGGCCAACCTCAAGATGAATTTCCAGAAAGAAAAAGCATCCCAGAACATTGTGGGCCAGATGGAGAATACGAAGGTAATTCAGATATTTTGTTCCACCAATTTGTTTACTCTGGAGACTGCACAGATTGTGAAAACTTACTTTTATGGCCAGCCATAATGCTTCTTAGCTGGTGTACTGTGTGTCTTTGCCCTCTGAGTCAGTTCAGGATATCATTTTCTAAAGCTTTAATGACTTAACTGTCTGAGAACATTCCTGTCTCACTTAACAGTGTTATAGCAGTTAAGGTTATGGAAATTCAAGCAGTAAGCCTTCCTGATTTGGGTGAAAAGATGCCAAACTCAGGTAAAACATAAAGGCAGTAAGTGGGAGAACAGAAGGACATAAAATCTCAAAGTAGTTGTGTTTGCAGTTGGTATTTTAATATTTTTCTAACTTTTAGTGCCCTTTATTTATTCAGGAAGTTCTGACTGGAATCAAGGTTTTTTGTCTCAGTACAAGGAGTGTTCTGAAGATGCTTCTTTTGCCCCTGCTCACTCAAACAGTTACCAAGCAGATGGTGGATTACCCTCCTGTCATCTGAGATCTGATGACTTTGCAGTGATGTCTCCACTCAGGGACTCTCCTGCTGTTGACCCTTACAGCTCTGTCAGTGGTGTCAGCGAATGGCTGAGAGTCCAAAACTCCGTGTTCTGCAGGAATTCGGCTGCTGGGACTTCTTCGTATGAGACCAGCCTAGTGAAGGAGTACTCAGCAGAATACATATCCAGTGATGTGCAAGGAAGTGAGCTCCTTGATAACAGACTCTCCTTTGGCTGGGAAAATACAAAATGGAGAAATCAACAAGCGTGTATAAAAGTAAGACATATAAGTGACCAAGAATTACCCTATCCCAATTCTTCTGCCTCATATCCTTCATCTGGAAGATACTCTACAAACTATTCTTCTTACGAGAACAATGAGTCTGTGAATACTGGTACATCATCTGCAAATTCTGCTGTTTCAGGAAGAGCTGGCTCCAGGTGGCACCAGGACACTAGGTGGAATGAGTGGAACAAGGACTCTAGGTGGAACAAGAACTCCAGCTGGAAGCAGGAATCTAGGTGTCAAGGATTCAGATATCAGAAATCAGACTACCAGGGAAACTGGAGTTCCCATCAGGACTCATTTTCTGGCAGTGGTTCGTACCAAGATCACCAGCAGTACAGAAGCTCTGAAGAGATGTTTGACAGAGTTAATGCGGGTCTTGCTCCCAGTGCTGTGAACAGACTGCTAGGAGAGGATGTACCCACAATGACCAGTGTGCTCAAACAGCTGGCTCCGTATTATCCAGGACTTCAAAGTAAGATTGTGATTAGTTTGCATCATGTGAAATGAGTTACATCAGTGTGGTTGCTTTAACATAAGCAGGAGATTGCAGGGATAGGATGAGCTGTTCAGGGGAGTCGAGCTCATTTTGCTCACATCTGTATCAGCTGAAGAAAGGCATTGTTGCCTCTCTGGGGACACTGTGCCTCTTGGCAACTAGGTGGAGCAGTGAGTGGGAGGAGATCCTGGTAGCACAAAAATTTCCTGATTTGAAAGGTTTGTCCTAGGTTGTCTTTCTCACTTATCAGTTTGTACCATGAGTTGTACTGGTAGGTTTGCAATGGGAAGGGAATGTATTGCCATAAAGATACTGGAATGCATGCAGAACCAAACCTGGATGGCATTATAATAGATAATCCAAATGAATCAAAACCCGTTGGGATAATAAGAGAAGTATTATCAAAGAGCTGGTTCATTACCTGTCAATTTCTTTTTTCCAGTTACTGTAGAAATAGTCATTAATGTTGAGAATAGTGATGTACTATCCAAAATGAGAGTTTGTCCTTTGGAAATAGACTATGAGAGGGATTTAAAGAGAAGTGGGCATATGCTACTGCATAGCTGTCATTGGGCATGAGTTTGGACAAATGCAAACTATGCTTCTGATATTAGAATTGGTTAATTAGGTAGCTACTTAATAGTAAAACTTTTGTTTTCACATTCTCTATGCTGTATCATGGAAATATGAGGTAGAAGTAACTAAATGTCTTTATCTCCCTTTCCAGAAATAAATACTCAGACATTCGTCAATGTGCTAATAGAAACTAGAGAGAAAAATTAAGAAGCAGCAACAGCTGAACTGGAAACAGATGAAGAGATCTGAGAATCTCCCTCACTTGGCTTTCAGGAAAGAGACTGCATTTAACTGTGTTTGACTGGCTTGGGAAAGGTAAAGGAAGGTAGGGTTTAAGTCTTTAACATGTGAAATAAAGCTGGAACATGAACTGGCACATTAACGGGTGAACATATTTTGTTTACGCTTTTTGTAATGTATTTGTTATATCTTAGTCTATTACAGAAATCTTTTGTTATTTTTTGAAAACATGTTAAAATTTCTCTGTCAGCAAAAAGCTAATAATCCTTTTAATGCCCTTCTCAATTCAGAAGAAAAAGAAAGGTTTACTTTTATGTTACCTACTTAGGAAGAATATTCATTGGAAATACAGGTTTACTTTTCTTCACAAATTTAAGGCCAGATTCATTAATTTGAGGGTTTATAATTAGCATATTTTTAGAAATTGATACACTACATTTCTGTTTAAACAGAGAAAGGAGAATGTCACAGCAAGGTATTCTGTCTTAATGTGATGCTGTATGAGGAGAAGGTAATCTATACTAAAGGACTGGTATGTAATGAGACCTATTAGTTTTGTTTTTGCAGTGGAAGAAATGGTGTTAAATATATGCGGATTTTTAATAATTTTATTCAAAATGAAATAATTATAAATTGTCTTAAAAATTCATTTGGTGGATGGACCCATTCTAAAATAAAAACTCTTGATTCTTTCTACTGGTAAAAGCATATTAAGAAATAGTAGAACCCATAAGGCAATCAGATAAAATAACAGGAAAAAATAAATAAAATGTACTGAGTAATGCTTACCAGTTCGTAATGTGTATCAGAGCCACATGCTCATGAATGCCTGGCTTTAGATATCTGCTTTATGTAATTAAAACCAGCTTACATGGAGCTGAAGAAAAGAAGTAAAGTGAGACAGTTTACTCCTGAGTGTCTGTTTTCCTTTTCACTGCTGCATTGTGAGCTATCACTTTTCTTCTCACCCATGCCAAAACTGTGTCTCTGTGCATTAAATACTTGTGCTGAAGCAGGGTTAGTCTTCATGAGCTGTCATAAAACATTTTGGATCTTGTTATGTAAATTTTAATAAAAACTGAACAAAACAATTTATTATTGAGCATGTAAACTCAATTCCCTAACGTTTCCCTTCTGTCATTATTTTGTTTCTGCATCTGAAAAGATCCACTTTCCTTTCTCATTCCTGTTCAGTGCCCTTTACTGCTTCACTTACTGAAGTGTTGGAGTGGTTTAAGCCATACACTTCCATCCACTGAATTACATAGTGAATCTTCATGCTTAAAAGGGAAAATATATTTTTTTCTACCACAGGTGTCTGCCAGAGTTTTGACTTAAAAGTCTGTAGGATTGATCAGTTATTATATCTGCATGTAAAAATTATCAGAAGTTATTTACACAAATGTTGCTACCATATTTTTTTCTCACAGAAAGCATTGTGCAACTAAAATTCTGAAGTTGTAGAAAAAAAAAAGTTGCTAGAAAATACTGCTGCTGCAACTCTGTCAATTCAAGTTAAAACCTTTTCATTTTTCATTGCTGCAGAGAACTCTTCCCCATTTCTCACTCCCTTTTGGATTTTACTTCCATCACTGTATACCTCAGTGGCATAAAGCAGCTGGATGACTTCCACCCACATTAGATTCTCTTTCCACCTACACTTTCTGTTATTTCTCCTTCTGGGCAACAGTTACTGTCCCTCCTTTGTTATTGTTCAGAGTCCTGCATTGGGGAAACAGTTCTTGTATTTTGAAATGGAGTTGGGGTACTTAACAAATTAAGACAGCATTGATTTACTAAAGCTTTCCTGAACTGTAGAGGGCCGAGTACTCCTTACTCCCAAGTAAACCCTTTGCCGTATCTTTCTCCCATGTAGTATGGAATTGGAGCAGAACTCTGTCTAGACTCCAATCCTCCTTCAAGAAACAGAGTCTCAAGAAACCTCACAAAGTAAGTCCTGCCAGCCTGCAGAGGCTGGCCCATGTCAGCACCAATGCAGTTACATCACAGGCCTTGGCACAGAGGCAGTAGTTCTCAAAATGCATGTGAGCCCCTAGAGCAAATTACCAATTTCCTTAAAAAGCCGGTGACAAAAATCCAGACTGGAACAGATCTTGGATTGGGGATAAATGGTCTACTTTTAGCCATTTTCTTGCTCTGTAGTGTACCTGCTTTCACACCTTTATAAGTGTGTTTCCCACTGGAAAACAAGAGTTGTTCCAATCCAGACTCCTTGATGAGTCTCTGCATCAGTGATGCTCCTTTAGTTAGGAAGTGCTGGGGCCAGCTGTTCTGCACCAAGGGCAGTGAAATACAACAAGACCATCTGGACATGGAGACATCCTTCAGGGGAGACAACCTGGGAAGTTTCTCAGATTCCAGCTTTTTAGTTTGTGCCGTGGACTTCTCAAAACACCACCTAGAATTACTTGATTTTATGTGGGTGTATGATCTAAAGGGACAGAGTCCTTAGTGGGGAAGAAACAGGAGAGCTCTTTTGAGCCCAGAAATTTGAGGCTGTTGTTGTTGTTGTTGTTGTTTTCTGGCGAGAGCATATATAGTTATTATCTCAGCCTTCTAGGGAGGGATTGTTCAAAGAGTAACTGGTGGAAGTCTTTTTCCTGTGTTTTCTTCAACGTAAGTAACTTTTGCAGCTGTTGGATGAGGTGCGTTCTGACACTGGTTGTTATTCCTGATCTCCCTCCTCATTCCAGTTCCTTGCCTTTTGGGTGATGACACCCAAAGTGCTTTGGGGAGAACTCCTTATTTCAATGTGCTTGTGCTATGGGGGCCACTGGTTTTTCCCCACATATTTGACACCAGAAGAGTGTTCAGTGTTGCTGAGCTGTCACTAAGGGTCTGATTATCACTTGACAAATAGTAGCAGCTTCTCTGCATGACAGATGTTTGATCACAGCTGCCACTTTGCTGCCTTTGTGCTGACACCAGACACTGCTCTGGGTGAGACACCGAATAGTCTTGAGTTGGAAAGAGTCCACAAGGATCACTAAGTCCAGCTCTTCAGTGAATGGACCATAGAGGGATTGAACACTGTGAGCTTGGAGTTATTTATACCATTCTCTGACCATCTGAGCCAATCTCAGGGTGACCTGGAAGTAGCAATGTAACTTGGTTGTTTTTTTTGGTTGTCTTTGCTTTCTCCAAGTTGCTTCTTCAGAGTTACTGCAGGAGATGGTGTGTGACTTGCTTGAGTTTTTCCACTCTCTCTCACGTAAATGGTGAGATGTAGGGTAAAGTTATGAGATTGTTTGACTGTCAATTCAAGGCCACTTCAAATAAGTGCTGCAGCACAAAATGGAAGATTTCTGATGTTAAATGAGACAACTCAGCAAAGGGAGCATACTCAGAGTCAGAGTTCATTTTTGTGGGAAACTTATCAAGGGGAGATGTAGTATGACCTTCTTTGAAGGTGTGAAGAAGTTGTGTTTGAAGCCATCCCAAGGATACCCTGAAAGAAGGAGGCAGCTAGAAAATAAAAAAGGCCATCCCAGGGGAGAGATCCTTGAATCATAGAAAATAAGAACAGAGAAATAAAATTAACATCCCCTTAAAGCTGTACAAAAGGGAAACAGACTAAAAATTGACCTAGTAGTTTTACTTAATTTTAAATTCTGTATTAAAAATTAATACATTGAACTCTTATAAAAGTAAGGCACATGCAAAACATGTTGTGCAACTTCTGGCTTTCAGCTGATATAAACTAACAAGCGTTATTTTGATTTGGCATTTCTAAAGATCGTTTTTCTCATGCAGGATATGTGTAAGAGGTAATGTTCAACATTGTATCAGTTAAATCTAGATTTTGTGCTTTCTGTACTACAGTAAGCAGAGATGGTCATATCGTACAATGATACAAAATAAAAACCAACTCAAGTACAGATTCTGATGGTGATTACCAAACATACAAAATTTAAGAATGTGATGTTACATCCATAATAATAAATACATCAATGATCTTATTCAGTAGAGGATGATTTGGCAACTCCAGTCTGTGTAACGCCAGTGTGTGATTCCTGGTTCTGGGCGTCATACGATGCTGAAGACCATGGAGAGATACTGCTCATAGGAGACCTGAATCCAGCCGTCCTGGTCAGTGTCGTATCGCCGGAACACATCCGTCAGCCTCTGAGCAGGAGACGAAAAATAATGACATTTTTGTTCTAAGGGAAGGGGTTCAGGCTGCCACATACTCCCCTTGCCACCTGGGCTTCTACAGCTTTAGGAACCCTTTCTGTTCATCCCCTGTGTAGCTGTTTTACAGTCACTGCAATAATAGTGCAATACCTAAGGCTACCTAGGCACTTCTTTATAGACCAGACACTTTTTGTAACTGGCTTTAAAGCAGGGGCAAAAACAGTGCAATGTTTGAGTCATCTGGAAACAGAATCCAATGTACACCATGTGCATATCTCATCTTCTAGGCAAATATGCTTTGTGTGCTGTTGCTATCTGAGCAGTGTCTGTATAACCCCAGAGATGTGAGGCAGTATAAAGGACCAAACTGCCAGACAGTTTCATTAACATCAGCTGAGTGATGACTCCATTTCAAAGCCCTTTCCAGCAGAGTTCAAGCCTGTAACTAATTATAATTTCCTTATATTACAAATGAATACAGAGGTGACCGATGTGTCTAAATAACAGAGATGCTGATTTTACAGGGAACTGCTTTCCCTCCATGTTCTCTCTCTTGCTCTCTGCATTACTGAAAGGTTGGGAGCTTTTTTGTGTATTTCTACCATTTTCCCTGTAGGGACAGCTCTGAAGTCTGTATTAAACTAACAGACACTGTAAAACATTGATACTACTATACACTTTTTTGTCCCTCACCCATTACTTGAGATGCAAAGGAATTACTAATGAGATGAATACACAAAGATGTTTCTAGCACTTGTCATATACTTAGTTCAAATGACTTACTATAAATAAAAGCAAGTTCTAGATCCACTGTTAAAGGGAGAAGCAGAAAAGCTTAAGTAATTTTTTTCAATTGACATCAAAGTACGTCTCCTTTCTTACCTGTAGAACAACACAGCACTGAATAAAATCATCAAAAGCAACTTGTCCTTTTCCCTGTCTGTCAAATTTCCGAATAAGGATATCGTAGAATTGATCAGACAGTCGGTAACCTTGGAAGAAGAGAAATACTTTAAAAGGTTTCAATTACTGCAGTCCTTCTATAAAAGGGACAAGGTTGTTTAGCAGGCATGTGTAACAAAACCAGAAAACAAGAGTTACAATGATTTTTTCCCTAAATATCTGTTAAACTAAAATGCAAATGCATGCAATAAAACCCATGCTTAATAATAATTATATACAAAGTCACAGTAAATGTAATTACAGATTTGATTGAGGGAATGGTTTAGGGCTGCAGCTCAAGTCTTTACAAGCAAAGTGACTGGAATGAAAGTTCCTTAGCCATCAGGATGCTCTCATAGCATAGACAGCTGGCCTTGTTTTAAAAAGTGGCAAGTTCTATCAGGTTCAGACTTTGCTTGAGCATTGGTAATGCTTTCAGAGCATGTCACAGAGGAGACTGGGACTGGATGTCAGGACATGCGTGGAATGTTTTCCTTGTTCTCTGTTTAAAGAAAGAGTTTTAAAAAACGTGCCTCAGGCATGGACATCATTAAAAGGTATCTTATACCTAAAAGGAGAGCTGCCCTTCACCTGCCTCCTTTTTAGTCACATTTGTCAGAGCAGTACAGCTCTGCAACAGTACCAGTAAGCAGCCTATTCTATGACATAACCCAGTCATAAAAACTGTAATTACTAATGAATTACCAAAACCTGTTAGTGCTTGCTTTAGTTCATTTCTGTCAATCATTCCAGAATTGTCTCTGTCATACGTTCGAAAGACATTCTGCCAGTCTGTGATGTATTTCCAGACTCCCGTGAATTCATTGAAGTTCACACCCCCTTTGTTTTCTCTGTCAAACATGCCTGAAATGAAAAGTAAAAAATAGTACAAAAACCCAGTCATATTACTCCTCAGCAAGATCTGCCAGGACTTTAAATAGATAGCAGGAGTGCTCTGTGGAAGGTACTGAAGACAGAAAAGAAACTGTTAAAATGCAAGTGGTAATTTGGCAAGTTCTGCCAAGAAAAAGCAAACAGTCATCCACTGAAGGAAAAAATGATAAAGCAAGATAAAAGCACCAGAATAAATCACAAAATGTTTATTCTTCCTCAGTTTTCATTTTCAGTTCGAAAATACTAAGGACTTGATTGATCATCCAGTGACAAATCAAAATGGGCAGAAGGGTGGACTGTTCTTCTCTAAGGACACATTAAAAAGTCTTACATAATTTCCAAGAGTGCTGGGATATTCATCTGCATTTGACTTACTGTTATGTTTATACAATAAGCATGTCACCCAGCAATGGAACTCAGATTGCTGCTTAACACTTACTGAAAACAAAGCAAAAAATGCTGTCCTTGGATTTCTGAACTGTGTAATAAAAAAGATTTCATTTGTTGTGCTTCAATCTTCATCCTTCTGTTCTACCACCATCACCTTCCACATTACTGGCAATTAGTTTAGTCACTAACAGAATTCAAGCATTGTAAAGCTTCTGTTTGGTGTTTTTGGAGTAAAACATAGGCTTAAATTCAAGACAGGAAAAAGTACTATCCAAGACAATTTATATAGTATCTTTTTAGAAAATTCAAGATAACAATTCCTTCATGCATAAATTACATTTATTATCTAATCAGTTATGCAGTAACATTTTCTCAGGCTACTTTGACAAGTACACGTGTGTATGCAAAGGGCATTCATCTATTAATCAAAACGGAAAATAAATTAACTTACTACTGCTGGGCACTCCGAGGAAAAAAAACAAACCAGTGTAGCAAATTGAGAGCATTCTCAATCATCTGAACAGATCACAAAACAGTATCTTAGGACTATGTCAAATCACACAACTACACTCACCAAGAATTGACCTGACTGTTGCTGGATTAAATGGAGTCCATGTGCCTGAAACAGAAAGAATTACTTAGTTGAGAATTAAGAATTCCTCAACGTTTTTAAGAAATGCAGCGAACCAAAGAAACCAATCAGTTAAGAACACTGAATTCAGAGCTGTGTGACATGGAGCTGGCATATCAAAAAAATAAGGCTGCTTGGATGTAAGAAAGTCTCACCATTCAGAGATGACTTCAGTGTTTTACAAATACCACAGAGAAACCAGCAGTTTTAAGGGTGCAGCAAAAAAACCTAACAAACCTTGGAAGATTTAAGAAGGAGTTTTTCATCCAAGGCTCTCAAGGAAGTATTTGAAAAAAAGCAAGATCTAAACTGAAGTACCTCTTTTCTATTGACAGGAGCAGAAGTGTTTTAAGTTGTGACTCAATCAAGGCCTCATACCCGTTCCTCAGTAAAAACCCATCTGCTTATTTCGTTTTTACAGGACTATTCCAGCGCATTTAGTTTCTGACAGAAATAAAAGGTTCCCAACATGGCATAACCATTGCAGTTTAGAGTTGTTTAGTACAAATCCCACCTCCATTGCTAAAACAAGTGTTAGCTTGAATTAGTATTTTTAGACCAAGAAATGTTACTGCTTGAAAGGGCCTGAGCAGTAGTCATCTGGAGAGGAGCTCTGTACTTCTCTGAGTATCCAGAGGCTTGTCACTGTGAAATAGTTTTCACTTGGTTGAGCGCATTCCTGAACAGTAGGAAGGATTAAGCTTTAAGCAAAGAGCAATCCTGTGCCTCATCTAGAATTTCACCATCGATTCTCCAGAGCCTGTGAAGGAACCAGGAGCACGAAGCAGCACATAATTAACTGGCTGTGGTTGGCTGCAGGGACCCAAGGAATCCATGAGACCACAAAGGAGAGGTGAGCCGAGGGCGCTCCCAGGGATGTGTCAGCTGACCACAAATCCCAGCAGGAGGGCCCAGCTGGGATCCAGCACGTTGGCTTTGCTGGGTCACAGGCAGTGGTGCAACTCTACAGGGAGAACCCTGCACTGTAGGCACTTAAAGAGAAACTTAAGCAGAGAAAGGAAAAATGGCTCTGAAAATGCTGAAGTAGTATTTTAGACAAAGAATATCTGTACCTGAGAGCTGTGTGTCTCCTCAAAAAAATAAGAAATAATGGAATTAATAAGGTGCCAGCATTTAACACTGAACAGAGTAAGAGGAAAAAGGGAAAATACAGTCTGAAAGTTAACTTGTTTCATCTTGAAACATTCAAGTGTCTGATACAGCTGCCAGAGTGAAATCTGAGGATCTCCAGAGGTGAAGAACTGTACTGATTTCAGCTTATTCCAATAAACAGTGAAGACTATTCCTGTGTCTCCTCTCCTGACTCTAATATGAACTTCCCACAGCAGCACAGAAGAAAACAAGAAGGAAGCGGGGGATTTTATTGTGCCAACAGTTAGACAAAGTGATGATCAGCCCCTCCCAGGTAAGCACACTGTTATCTGCATAAACTTCACAGGTTGAAAATGTCAAATTGTCAAAACCACACTGAACTTCAAATGTCAATCAGCACAATGTAGACTTTTTAAATGTTTTAGAAATAAACGTATAACATTCTTTTAGCCCATGTTAAATTGTAGCCAGCCATGCACAATCATCCACTAGAGGATATATTTTGAAAATAATACAGTGAATTGTTGTGACATTGGTGTACAAGATCTAGAATCTCTTGGAATGCAGGAAGCTTACAGTTCTGCAAATGTTTTGTCTAACACTTGGTAGGCATACTTCATAACTGGAAAGCACTGAAACTGCTAATCTACACTGTAAATAAGGAAAGAAAAGAGCTCAAATAGTCATCACTGCCTAATACCCTTAAATTCAGTCATATGAGGAGATATTTAAAATATATAACATTTAAAACAGCAGGTAAAATTTAAAATCAGAGTTTCTCACATTTCTAGGCAGCACTGTAATCTAAATGAAAATGGTGACTTAATTTAACTTAGTTTTTGCTAAAGATTTTATTCAAAATTTTAATTGTAGATCAGGTCTGGCAGCCACAACACATTGCTTTTATCAGAAAAAATATTATGCAAATATTCTAGTAGATCCAGTTCAGTTACAGGACTGCAGTTTTACTGAGTAGAACCTTGTAAATTTATTTCAAGTCAGGCAATTACTGACAAAAACAGGCCCTTCAGCCTGTGTTTGCTGCAGCTCACAACATCAGTTTAAGCCCTTCTCAGTCACAAAGCACAGCAGGGATAAAGGAATAAGCTTTGGGAGAAGGGGAGCTTGGTATGGACTCAAAGGTGTACAAACAGCCTGAATATGCCCTTTTGCAGGTTTCCAAACAGAAAAAATCCCACAGAGTACAACCCTACCCACACTGAGTCATGGGAGGAAAGTAAAAATAGGCTACTGGAAAAATGTTTCATTTTTAATTTTGTTTCCATAAGTTATTTGACAATACCCTAGTTATCCTTTGAGTATTATAACAAGGAACTGACAGACTACTAGAAAGTTTTAGTACNTCACTATCTTCATACCCTGAAAGCGGGACACGCTGTGTTCCCCCTTTCCCCCTGCCGGGACATCCCCGCCGCTCCAGCTACCATCAGAGCAGATCGCACCCACCGGCCCGGGATTGCTTCACCGTCTCCAGCCTGGTGCCTCCCAGCAAGACCGGACTGCTCCAGGGTTTTGTGAGAACAAAGCCCTTGAGGTCTCGCCTTGTTTCTTTTTCTGTTTAGTATTATTTTCTGTAATATTTGTTTGCACTGTTATAATATTAGTAAAGAGATTGTTATCCTTTCCATAATTTTGCCTGAAAGCCCTTAATTGCGAAATTATAATAATTTGGAGGGAAGGGGGAGGGGTTACATTCTCTACTCCGGGAAAACTCCAGTTCTCCTGGACAGATACCTGTCTTCCCAAACCAAGACATAGATCTAGAGTGCATCTTTCTACTCTGTTAGGAAAAACTCCAAACATACTTTATTTCCTGCACCATACTGTATGAAAAAAAAATTATGTGCAATGAAAAGACTGGTTGTAAACAGCTTTGCTCAGGTTACACACTGATTCTGGTTAAAAAACAAAGGTTCAGTAGTGATGATCAAGGAATATATGAATCACTGGTTACAATTTCTAGGAAGCAAAGCTGGGAAAAAAATAAAGGGATGTGCACGCCCTCATTCCTCAGAATACAGACCAATAATGGTTACAATAGATACTCAGTTTAAAACAAACAAACAAACAAATCACAAGGATTGTTAATTTTTTCCCTTTCCAGCCCTTTGCTATAGATTTAGTAGTAGTTAGTGAGTGGTAGGGACAGTTCCCACCCCGTTCCATACAAAAAATGATGGCATCAAGTTTAAAATTGACTACCTCACTGCTCATTTATAGACTTACCATTGGATAATGCCTGCTGAAGTTCATTATCAGATATTATTCCACTCCTGTCTTTATCAACTCTGTAAAACAAAACAAAACAAAACAAAAAATGGGTAGGAAGCTTTAAATTGCTGAAATTAACAGGCTTTACTTACTGAAGACTTAGAGATTCTTGTTCTTACTCACCAGATGAGATTATTATTTTCCTGAAAAGTCTCTTGAACATGATAAAAGCTCCAAAGAAAACTGCAAGACCTACTTATGAGTGAAGAGACACACGGAAACACACACTGACAATGAAACAGTTTGGCTGTGCTCTGCACAAGTATTTTTATTTCTGTTTAAGAGAACTGCAGAGCACACATGCTGGTTAAATCCACAAAATGCCTCAAGTCACAGTAGCAAGCTATTTGTTTCGCAAAGTGGAGCAACAGGTTTGTCACCCAGACTCTCTCACATGCTGGCAATGGAGAGAAAGTCATTTATGTGACCAAAAGACTGAAAGACTCAATTGATTGCAGGGACTTGACCCTGCAAAGGGGTTCAAAGAGGAAAATGCACAGGCAGGTTCCAGCTTCCATTGAGCTTTCACAGTCCATTGTCTTAATGATTCAAGTTCTATGCCAAAATTAATGAATTAAGTAATTTCTGCCCAAATAAAGAATGATCATGCCTTCTAAAGAAGGGTATCAGAAAATGGTGGGGACTTCCCTCCATTTCATACAAGGACATTGCCCTTGGACTGACAGTTTTCGTTTCCCCTCATTTACTGCCACTCCAAAGCAGAGTCCTGCTCAGCTGATCCCTCTACAGAAGCTGATTTTCTTTTCCTTTAGTTCTTGCTGTCTTTTTCTAACCACTTTCAGTTCATTCTCTTGCTTCCTTCCCCGTCTCCAAGAATTATGTAACCTGCATGCAACACTAAACTTGCAAGCATAAATTGCAAAGATTTCAGTTACAAATATTCCCCCTTTTTAATCTCTGTTTACCTTCTTAGTATTGTGAACATTTTTACCTTTTATGAGCTAAGTGCTAAGCTGATATTTTCATGAAAATGCATTATGACCTACTTATCTTGCTCGTGAGTGTCATTAGTCAGCATATTCCTTTTAAAAACAAAATTATGCAAAATTAGAATGGATTTTCTCATGGACATCATTCCTACTCTGGATTCCATCTGACAAATGGAGACTGCCCGTCATACAGGGATCATGATCTGGCCATGACCGGCTGAGACAGCCCAGTCATTCAGGTCTGTAAGGTGCTGCTGCAAACTTTCCCAGATCTCAGTTACTGCAGGAATCAGCAAACCTCACCTGACCATTCACCCTCTTTGCACAATCACAGAACCCCAGAATGGTTTGGGTTGAAAGGGACCTTAAAGATCATCGAGTTCCAACCCCTTGGCTGTGGGCGAGGACACCTTCAATTACACCAGATGGCTTAGAGCTCCAGCCTGGCCTTAAACATTTCCAGGGATGGGGCAGCCACAGCTCCTCTGGGCAACCTGTTCAGTGCCTCACCACACCCACAGTATAAAACTTCTTCCCACCATCCAATGTAAACCCACTCTCTTTTCCCCAGCTGCTCCCAAACAGATTACATAAAGATCCCAGGAGAGCTCCATCTGTCAGTGTGGCGTATGACCGCGCACACACCCTGCAGTCAGTTTTCCATCCACTGAAGAAGGCTTCCATTCATTCAGTGTTTACTGAATTTCTTCAAGAGCCTTTTGATAGTGTTGGGAATATTTTTGAAAAGCATACAGATTAAATGAATTGCTCCAATTCTAGCCATCATATCCATATCCAATCCTTACCAAACATAGTCCAGAATTCATACAGTACTCTGCCAGAAGGAATATTTTCAGCAAAAGCCATGCAACTCTGCTGACTAACTACATTATTTAAAATTATTTTTACTTATTTTCCTGGAGCAGAAGTCAGATTGTCAATCTGTTTCTTTCCGGACCCTTTAAAAAGAGAAATGGCTTCATGCATGCCTCTGCCGAGTCCTCAGAGGAAGTTGTTTTACAGCAGGCTGGGTAGGTAAGCTGCTGCATTCCTGAGTTACTCCCTAAATATTAGCCAGTTTTAGAAACTTAGTACTGTTTGTCTACTGCTTAACCTCTTCTTGCTGTGCTTGTGTCAGAGGATCTGTCTTGACTCATCTCCCATAAAATGGATCCAACGTAGGCACCTCCCCAGTTTCCTCAACATGACGTAATTGGGAAATCTCCTTTGGCTTCCTTATTGATAGGATCTTGCCGGTACTTGTTTAGCACAAGCTTACGAACTCCCTTGCAGGTCCCTCTGCTCCAGTGGAATTCAAGAGAATACTTGACAGAATCATTTAGGTTGCAAAGCACCTCTGAGATCATCGAGTCCAACCTATGACCCGCCACCACCGTGTCAACCAGACCATGGCACTGAGTGCCACGTCCCGTCTTTCCTTAAACACCTCCAGGGACGGTGACACCACCACCTCCCGGGCAGTCCATTCCAATGTCCAATCACCCTTGTTGAGAAGAAATTCTTCCTGATATCCAACCTGAACGCCCCCTGCTGCAGCTATGTCTTATCGTTGGTAGCTTTAAAGTCTTCCATTGACATTTATCAGATTCCTTTTTACAAGCCTGCCCTGTACTGCTACGCCGACCCTCCTGACTCTACTATCCTTTCTGCAATCTCAGGTTAAAATTTACTTCAGCGCTTTCAAGGTTACCTTCTCGCTCCCATCAATCCCCTATACCCTCGTTATAAAATACAGCCAGATTAATTCCTCCCACGGGGAAACCACCGCGACGTTTACAGCGCCCCGGCAGCCGAACCCAGCGCTGGATGCGTCGGGCCGGTGCCCGCTCTCCCGCAGCAGCCGACCCGCTTCCGGCACCTCCCCCTGGCCGGCGG
>WEIU01019744.1:10721-37092 GCA_013389925.1 Aegithalos caudatus | reverse complement strand
CGGCAGGGCCTGAGCGCGACGCGCTGGGCGCGGGGATCCTCGCCCGGGGAGGGGCCGGCCCACCCCGCCACGGGCCGCCACCAAGGCTCCGGCAAGGGCAGGATCCGTCCCTGTGATCAATCCCTGCGGAATCCCCACTCAGGGAAGCTGGCGTGTCGTGGAGGGAAATAACGTAAGTTTAACATGCAGGAGATGACTGCACCATCGGTGAGAGGAAGAAGAGATACAGAGGGAAACAGCCCGCTGAATGGATTCCCTTACAAAGAGAGAGGATTATAGCACACAGGAAAAGAATTTGAGGGACAGGATGGAATTGGAGTACAAGCCAAATTAGCATCACCTCACTAATCTTTAACTGAATTCTTTACTGAGGGCTGAACACAACCCTCTGAAAAAGAGTCAAATTCCCCTCCCTGTACTTACAATTTCCAGGCAGACTTTACAGTCCCACGGGACCCAAGGACCTCCTGTGCTAAAATCCCTCACACACAGAGACGGCAAGATGATGTTCTACTGAACCATCTCTGGGGACACACTGTCCCTGTCACTGCAGAAAGTCACAATCTCAGATCTGTCCTTTATCCAGACTGCTGCCCCTGTACACCTCTTCTGGAGTACAGAGGACCTGGGGACAGGCTGCAATTTCACACGGCCTGCGTGGCCACAGGCATTATGTACACAAAGTCCAGAATGTTAAATTAAAACAATCGAGGTTGGTGTCTTCCTTGTGCTTACCTCTCACAGCTCTGGTAAGGTACTAAGAGAAAATGCCTTAAGTGTGTCCTTCATCAAGGAATTTTAAATCCACAATTGTTTAGTACTATTTTATAATTAGATTAATATGAAAATACTGTGGAAATAAAACCTAGTATCTTTGTGTTTTCAAAAAACTATTAAATCCTATTTTTATTCACACTCAGAACAACAACAAAAAAGATTTACATGCTCTGTAAATCTACAATCGTAGCTGAACATAGCAATGGTTTAACATTTTATTGAACTGGTGTGCTTTTTGTGCTGTTTTTAGTGAATCAGTGAAAAAAAATTGTACCTTATGTCTTTATTTATTTATTCAACCTATAATCAAATTGCACTGTAGCAATTTCATTCAATCCTTTAAGTCAGGAAACTGATTTCATAATTAAGTTTTCTGCAATAAACTATTTTACACCGAAGTAAGTACATACACAAAATATAATGTGAAAGTGGATTGACATTAACACTGAATGCAGTGCCATATAAAGACAGTTCTAAAGGAGTCTGCTTATGTATTGTAAGTGATGTATGTTAGTATACCCAGCACTAATACAGCTCTGCAGGTTTTGGTATAAATATCTTTATATAGCATTGCAGTGTACTGTGCAAACATATTCCACAAGAAAAATGGATCTGCTGACAGCAAAACCAGCTGTGATCAACAGTCAATAAAAAACCCCCATGCCATTAAAAGCTTCTTTCTTCAGACATGACCTTTAATTCCTCTTCTTTCAAAAATCTTGCATTTGCTCACATCCAAGTCTTTAGAAAGAAATAATGCCTAGCAAGTATCAATGTCTATTGAACTTCATTCAAAACAGCATTGCCAAATTTGCCCACAAATATTTCAAACCTGTTGATCCCAGAGCAGTAATGACACACAAATAGAGAGCTGTCAATTACTTAAGAAGTTTTGGCACAGTGAGAGTAGGAACTGTAATTTCTTTAAAAATTGGCACATAGTTTGGATTCGGTTGGCTTGGACCTTGATCCAAAGTTTCAATGATAGTTTGCTTCATATCTCTGCTGGCATCGCCTCTCACTGTCAGCAGAGCTGCAATGTGGTCATCCCTGCCAAAGGAAAAGGGTAAAACTGGCATTAGGCAGCTTTGCACAAGTAAGATTTTGTCAAAAACAGCACTTAATTGACAATCCTTTCACTCAGTTTCAGCAGGTACTTTTTATTCTTAATCAGATCTCTCACTCAGAACTGGTTTTTCCTGCTCAATATAAAGCACTGTTTTGGCTGCCTTTAGGATTCTAAAACCTATTTTATCCTTCCAACACACAGAACTGAAGTATTTTCAGTATTCTTCTGCCCTACCTAAGTCATTGTAACTGCTAGTCCAGCTCATATACACAGCACATTAGCATTATTTTCCACAAGAAAATGGTCACATTCTAAAATATGAAAAACATGAACACATTTTCACCGTTTTAAATTTCAAAACTTGCCAAAACCCTAAAGAAATGATCATGTTATTTATATATATATCAAATCTAAGGGCAAAGAGAATTACCTGATATCTGGGTATTTACTGACTAAAGTTGAAACTTCCAGATAGAGCAGTGAAGGATCAGTTAGCTTGATAACCTCTGCAATGGCTTCAATTATATCACAGAGTCCTTCAGTGTCCTCTCCAGAGCCCTGCAAAAGTAAACAAAAATATTAAGAATGCCCCCAAACAATAGCAAATATCCTTCAAATCTACTAGTAATCCTTTATATTTTGTCTGACAATGCCCTTGAATTTTCCAAAAAGCTAAATTCTCACACATTAAATAACCAAAGTATTTTTGAATTGTCATCGTAATCCTTTTCTCTTCCTGGTCTTCATTCAGAGACCTACTCTGAGAATATCAGTGAGGAAGTAGTGTCCTACAAACAATCTGTTGTATTTATCCACATGCTGATACATTCTAGTCTTCAACTTTGGGTAATTATAAGCATAAACATTAGGAATAACTGAGGTGAAAGCCAGATCTCTTCTGAAAAATTTCTTCAAAACTGGCCCAGTGTTAGATTCCTTCAAGTCATCTGGCCACCAAAGGAGCTTTCAGCAACTGATTGATTGAACTGTTTCTATTTAAACTCAGGACTATTTTAGTATCCTTAATTCAAGGTCATCTCATTCTGCCAATCAGGTATGGTTTGTTTGCTTTATTCCACAACAACCTCTTCCATCAACTACCCTACAGTTTTTCAGGCTTTATCTTTCTGAGCATTCTTTTGTCATCTGTTGGCCCAAGGAGCTTTCTTGAAGATCCTTGTTCCTTATGCAGATAAAACTTCTAGGCCTGTCTTGTACATTGATTTTCAAATGCATTTTTTAGCTTTTCTTTTCTATTTCTACTGGACTTTAAATGGTGTCAACATACTCGTCCTATTGATCCAAATGAACACACGGCATGCTTCTTAGCTAATAAGTAATGGCATCTATTTGATGCCAGATCAGCCTTTCTTCTGGCCAGGAAAAGCAAAGACAGATTTTTAATTTTTTTAAACTTCTTTGTTCCTTCACTTACTACTATGAATTCAGGGTACCTATCTCTCTGAGGCCATTTGATTATTCAGCTGCAGAGAGCTGTATAAACACAAATCAGTAGAAACCAGTGCTCAGGGATTTTAGCAGCTGGCATGTGTGTTCAGAATCTCCTTCTGTGCCCTCAACTGGCATCTTTGATATTCCCAAGTCACTCAACATTTTGGAGACATGGAGATTTAACTCTACCCATTTCTCCTGAGCAATAAACATGTGTGGGTAATTGTAAAGTACCAGGTTAACAGCATTACACAAAGCAAATACTTACAGCTGCAAGCTTCTTAAATAAAAATCTGAACTGTTCTGCTTCTTTGATCATCCTTTCTGCACCCTCTTTCCTCTCTTCTGCATTCTTGAAAGAGATCCGTTTTAGCATGATTGCTCTGATATATTCCACAACTACTCGCCGATGGGCCTCAAGAGTCATTGTCTGAAAGAAATGAAAAAGGTGGTGCATTATGTCAGTGATACTTGCAGATATAGCCATTATTTTTAGGCTTTGAACTGTGTATTTACACTTAAACACCAGTATATAATTTTTTGCTAATACAGATTGAATGGTTTTAGATTTTCACAGTGCTAACAGAAATTAAAATCTCTTTCCCTAACAATGAGCCAATCACAAGAAGCAACAAACCCAAGATACCTTTAATAACATGTCTGAGTTTTTTGAGGAGCACCAAAGAACAATTACTTTCTCAGATCTTCCTTGTCTCATTTGCTGTTCTGCATTTCTCTCTAAATGGGAAATACCTACTGGTACCTGGATGAAGGATCTGGTACTGGTGCAAGAGTAATGCTGAGGTTTGGAAATAAAGAAAAAAACTAAAACCCCCAAACCTTCACATGCTTATTTTTCAACAAGAATGTAAGCAGAGTCCTTAAATGCCACAAGTCCTCAGGTACTTTTTCTTCCCCTTAAGCATGGTGGCAAAGTTACTTATGATTAAGGAAAAGCTGGCGTAACATGAAGTCACAAACTTTTAGTCATGTTTTCTTACTAGTATGATCAAACTTTAGTTTCAAGTTGTTCTTGAAATGTGTTTTTCAGTCAAAATTTGAAAAAAAGTGTTTCAGGGAAGAGAGAAAAGGGGAGAAAAATAAAAAAGGGAGAAGACAACAGATTGAGAAGTACTGGAAGTCGCCACCCTCATCCAAAATACAATTTCAAGTTCCGCTCTCAAGAGTCTGCAGAAATACCAGCCAGTCTGGTGGCTGGTCAGGGACGGCTTCTCTTGCGTTGGTGGAATTGATGCCAACTGCACAAAGGAAAATGACTGTGGGGGGATGACAAGTATGACCCATCCTGCTGGAAAGGAACTGAGGAACAGCTCCCCCACAACTGAGAACACTCCACAAGAGCCAGCAGTGCTATGGCAGAGCTTTCAATTTACACACAAGGAAAAGAGTAAAGCAGCATGCCTCAGATGCAGATTTCCTCTGTTTCACAACTGTTTCCTTCCCATTGGGCTACAGTCTTCTTGGAGGTGCTTTGTTCATGTGGCTTTTAAAAGCTGTACTTTCAAAAAGGGTTATCCAAGAATATTTTAAAATCTGAAAAAATCCCATCGCAAATCAAGGAAACAAAACCATGGTCCAGCCTGTGCTAGAACATATGGCATCTTTTATAGGAGATTTTTTTGTGCTGGGAGACAGTGAAAAAGCAGATATGCTGCATGCCAAAGAACCTGCTTGTAAGCTTCTTCCCCACAAGGTGGCAATAAATGCTACATGATGAAACATATGTGATTGCAGAGATTGGTATTATCACCTCAAAACTCATGCCAAGCACTCACATCTCACAGTAACAAACTAAATCTGGAAAAGAAAGCTGTTCCATGGATATACAGTAATTCTGGGACTGACCTAACTTATTTTATGCACTTTTTCTGGTCTGAAAATACATATATGTCTAGGATCTGCAAATACTGAAGGTTAAGAGGTCATCAGAGAAACTCTGGGAAGTTCCCTTTATCTCTTGGAAAATTAAGGTAAGAAAGGATAAGTGTATGATTTGGAGACTGTATTTTAAGCCCTTCTAAGAGCTTCTTCAAAGACCTCACTAAATACTGATGTTGCTATCTTCTGTTAGGTTCCTAAGTGTTAGACAGTCATTTAACCCTGTCTTATTACATGAACCTGCCTTTAATCTTCCACATTATTGGACTTGTTTCTATCAATAGAGAAATCCAGATATCCTTTGACAGATCAGAGGGGAAAAAAATCCTAACCTAGCATATTTATTATTATAAGAGCACTTTAAACATAGCTATGCATTTCTTAACCCTTATGGCACCAAATTCACCGTGCTTCATTGTATATATTAAAACTAAGAATTACTTGATATGCATTTATTAAAAAAAAGAAAGTAATTACAGACCAGCCAAACTAGTTTCAGAAGAGCTAATTTTATCTGACCACAAACTTCTGAGGAGAGGTAGAAAAGTACAAACTGGTAAAAATATCTAGTAACATGCCAAGAAGTTTCCTGGACTAAATACTACAACTTAGATCTGTCTTTGACAATATTATATGCCTGTGAACAAAAAGTAAGTAGATTCAGACTTCTGTATGAACTGATGAACATTTTTTCTTTTCCAGTAATGAATCAATTCCAATTTCTGCATTTCAGTTCTGAATTCCATGTGGTGTTCAGAAATTCCAAATCAACATGATGCTCAGAGCACATTAGCAAAGTAGCACTGAGTATTTTGCACCTACCTTTTTGTAAGGCTTTTTAATTTTTGCAAAGTCATTGAAATAATCCTCTACAGTGACACAGATAGTCCCCACTGCATTAGACCCCATCAGCCACTTCTTTGTCATCAGCTCGTTCAGATGTGGCTGTGAAGGTGACAAACAAGAGATCAGATCAGGGTTTTGACAGTTTCATCAGATTAGTGCAGTTACTAAACAATGGGAGACAATTTTAAGTGTTGTCAATTTTGAAACGATGCTTCTCCTGCATCCTTCCCCACGTGAGCCACTCGATGTATTTACATTAGCTAAAATTTTATTACAAATCTAGCAAGTCCCAGAGCATCTCTCTTCACCATTTCCTGCTGTTTCTCTAATTGCCCTGTTTCCCTCCCTATACTCCCAATTTCTTTACAGTAGTATTTTTTTCCCTGAGGGATTCTAACAAGAAGCTAGAATTCCTAAATATGGAAATCTACCAGACAGAAAGGGCCCACTGTTAGTATCAGTTAAATATATTAATTATAGGTGAACTGTACCTGCAATGACAACTTAATATCAGCAGCAGTTCCCAAGTAATTCTTACAGCTCAACAATATAAGCCTAAGTACATCAGCTAGAAAATATTAATTATATACAAAGCACCTGCCTTAAGTTATCCCATGAAACCTAAATAAGCAACCTTCCAGTCTCCTACATGTGAACTGTACCAGTGAAGAACAATACTAATGTGTACTGACACTTTACTAGCCCGTATCTAAAATCCAAATATTTTATATATATATATTTAGCAATCAAAAGGCTCCACAACTACTTAATTCTGAATTATTTTTTTTCTTTCTAAATAATACTTCTGGATTTTTTGAGGAAAAAAGTTCTAACCTCTAAATCCATGAAGACTTCATCTAACAGGCTAGAGCAGCCTTCTTTAGCAATGATGTCTAAAGTTGCATCCATATTTGCATGACTGATTGACAACGTGTCTTCCATGTCACTTTTCAAGTATTTTCTTTTCAGACTGATGATGGATTCTCTGTGACAAAAAAAAGGCCTTTCATCACACACTGATGCACAGTTGCACTACTATTAAATTTTTGGAGTACAAACACAGAAGAAGCCACAGCAGACAGTTGTTTTTGCAAGGGGAAACAATGCCTGCTGCTTGCTTTGTAAGCCATCATTTACTCTCCAGCATGATTTTGGAGTGGTCAGCGTACACTGCTTGTGTGTTGGTAGCAAACTGCTGATGATGTGTAGACCTGGGAATGTCAAGGATGAAGAGGAAGTTGGATTGTTCATCACTGAAACATAAGCCATCTTCTGATACTCTTCACAGAAGGTCTGCCTTTACTTTTCTCCAGTTCAGTTCACCTTTATCACAATGCTTGAAGGTGATCTGTGAGAGATCCAATGTAAGAGAAGGTGGCTGGACCCAGAAAAACTAACCGAGATCACCTTTTTAAATTCTGGGAGCTGAAGATAAATTTCCCTTTGGCAATGCAATTCTTGGAATAACAAGTGGTTTTTCACCACTTGTGATTGCCAAAGACAAAAGTAATCACCATACCTGCCTCTTAAAATAGGGCTATCTTTAAACTTGTTCTCTTTGTTTAGTCAGCTAAACTATCTTAACTGAACCCCTCTTTGTATACAGAAGAGAAGTTTCTGGGAAGAGGTAGTGTTACAACTGAAATATCAATAGCTATTTTTCTCACAGTACTGCAAGAATATGTCAACTTACTTGAAGGTTTGACAGTTGTTGATGACTGCAATCATGTACTGAACATAGCATTGAGGATACTGACGATTTTTAAGATGATCTTCTTTATAGAATTGTGCTTCATCTTTGTACCTGTAACACATACAAAGAATGGCATTAAACAGATACAAATCTCTAAGAACCCAAATAAATCCATAGAACCAAATGCTCCATAAGGGTCTGTCAGGTATTTAGAAGTATTTCATAAGGAATGTGTTGTTCATGTGATGTTTAGTCTTTCTGTCCTGTCCTGGGCAGAATCCAGCCGAGGAGGTATTTTAACACTTCCTTTAGAGAAAAAGTTATAAAATTTGAGATATAAGAGAAAGCGGAACTGACTCAAAAAATTAAGAGCCTTTTGTTGACAGATACTGAAAGTGCCACTCACCAGCACAGAGGAATTTCTGCAGTGAAATTGGGGAAGGAAAAAATGGAAGAAAAGGAAGGGGAAGAAAAGCTTGATTGGCATGAATGTGATATGGGAAAGACAAAGCAATAAAGAAACATCCAAACAAAAATCCCCAAATATTGGAACTGTAAGAACAAAGAGAGACAGAGGCAGGATAAAGCATTTGCATTTTAAACATTATGTTACCTGGTTAGAAATGAATTCATTTGCTGAAGACATAGAATGAGTACCTTTGTTTTCAAATCTTCATTTATCTGAGCAGCCACCTGAAGATTCTGCTCAAACATCTAAAAAAAAATTTTCATTATAAAGAGATGCCTTCAGTGGTAAAACAAAGACAGAACTCCTATCTTGGAGTCTTTGAGACTCTCGTAACACCAGCTCTACAGATGCTTTTTTTGGCATTGTTGGTTTGTTTTTTTTTTTCAGACAAGCCCACTGACTAAACCAAAAGCCACTATTTTCACAAGTGTAATTAATATATTACTGGCAACCATTAATGCACGCTGCAGTGTTTTCCTGATACTGAAAACAGCTGCATTTTTTCTTCAGAAAAACAATACTTAATCTCCTTAATTCAGTAGTGCTTTGGCTTTACAATGTATCAAAGTTCTAGGGTCAGCTCCTGCAGTTAGTAATGAATAACCCTACAACTCCTTTGCTTCTTCCATATATGAAAGTAGTGAGCTCACTCAAGTGAAATAAAGGAGCCTCAAAACTTTAGAAACACAAGCAGGTACAAGATCTAGGTGACTTACAGGCAACTGTGTTTGAGAGGAGGGAAAACTAGAAAGGAGGAACACAAAGCCAGGTGGAAACATGAACTGCTTCTATGTTAAGATGATTTTGAAAATATCACTGCTACATGCATCTCAGCACTGCAGTCCTTCTCAGGACATTACTAGAGCCAATAATGAGCCATCAGTTTCTTTGATATCACACACTTTCTGAAAATGATTAGATGAAGTAAACCCTGGCACAAGTACAAATGTCAAAGAATGTAGCAAAAATCCTGGTATAAGGTGGAAAAAAAAATAAAGTGGGAAACAAATGCAGGAAGAAGAGATTATCTATCTTTCATTGAAGGTACCTAACACAATATTTGTAAAGAAAAATCAGAAATTGATCATAATAAGCTGACATTTTACTGGTTGATAAAGATCACTTTCAAAACTTTCCACTACCAGCGACAGGGTGGTGCAGGTTTGGGTATTTTTGCTACTCTTTTTTTTTAAGGATCTTAGAAACAGCCTTAACTTTTTTGGTTTTTATTTGGACAGGCATTCATGTTAACTGAAGTAGTGTTTAAAAAAACAAGGGTTTCAACCTTCATTGGAACTTTTTATTTGAGTATTGAGGTATTTGTATATAATGACTAATTTATAGTAACAAACACATGCCTAACTACCTCAGCACCACAACAAACAGCCTAATTCAGCACTGTAATAACAAAAACTGTTCTAGTAAGTCAAATTTCATCTGGTGGGCTTATACTACAGCTTAACATCAAGAGACCTAAGTAAAACCAGCTCACTAAATACAAATATTAACTAAAAAGGCTGAGGAAAATATGTTTCTAATCTACACATAAAAAACTATGCCTTTAAGCATTGAAGTAAAGAAGGTAAACAAAAGCCTTCAAAGAAACAACCCCTCCAAACTAACAGCTCTACAGGGAAAAAAAACCCACTCTACTTCAAAAGACAAAACCAATAGTATTCCAGAAAGTTTGGCTTCCCCTCCCATTCCTCCCAATCCATGTACTGCTTCTATAGATTTTCTAGAATAAACATGTTGTCTTATACCTGAAAAACAATAGCTGGGAGTGTAGTCTGATAGTACCCATCTTGATCTGCTTCTGGTTCAGTTTCTTTTATCCAGTCTTTTTTATCTGTCTCCAGTGCTTTTCGCAGCCAGCCAATGATGTTAGACTTCATTAAATAAAGCAACCAACAGAAAGAAAAGATTTAACTTAATACAACAAAACTCCCTGCTACAGTATCTAGAATAGCAGTCATTTCCATAATGAAGAGTGGCATAGCAATAGATAATGCTGACCACTCTTGCCATTCCTACAAGATACACGTAACAGACAAATTAAAATTTGCATTGACAAAAACAAAGGTTAGTACTGGAACACAAGTGGTGTAATTTGAAGCTTAGACACATTTTGAAAGGGAAATACTCCTAACACAAAGGGCAGGTCAGTTTGTCAGAAACAAAATATTTATTAATTTTGGAAGAACTTATTAAGGCTTAGGCTTTAGGTCTCAAATGGAATTTTTCAGCAGCTGAAAAAAGTAAGGTAATAGTTAATGTAGGAAAAACAGCACGTATTGCCTGTACTTCCTTTTACACCTAGGTTTTAGGAAACTGGTGCTCGTGACTGCCAGGGACAAACCCCCAGGATCAGATTAAATGGGCTGTACTTCTTGGAACACAAGTGCTGCAGAACACAGCAATGTATACAATGGCTGGCTCTCCTCCCATCTGCCCAGCACACAGACATTAAGAACTGGGTTTAGAAGGAGATCAAGCCAGTTCTCTGCATAACACACAGCACAGACCTATTCACAAGAGTAAAGACCAGCATGTTTGCTATATATATAATTGGATTCTTTCATTTCTGTCTTGCTTGGGTTGATGATTTCTGCCTCTTTTCTGTTTTGTTCACATTTGCTTAAAACCTGTAGCAATATAATGTTCATACCTCTTTCCAACGTGTCACAGGTATGTTACTGTGCCCTACCATTCACATTACCAGTAGGCACAAAGAGAAAGGTCATGAAAGTCCATATAGTACCATCTTCAATTGTGTGAAATAATGCACCACCTTTCTTCCTCATAAGCATGGAATTGCTCTAATGAGATATAACTTTCATGATTTAATCTTTTTTAATCTTTTAAACCAGCAGCCCAGGGGATGTTTTTCACCTTAAGATCAGCATTGACAGACTTTTTTTCAAGCTGTGGTGATTGGAAAAATTATATGCTAGAAATCTGTTAAAATCTATCAGCATTTTATTTCTCATCACATTTTGTTGACGTAAACATCAGTATTTAAGTTGATAGTCCCAATTACTTGTTCTTAGCCATGCAGAACTAATTAGATTGTGTTTAAAACCACTTTCAAGCAACATTAAAAGAAAAAAGGTAGAAGTCAAACAAATAGGCAGCTTCAATATTTTCTGCCTTAAAAGAAAGATACAGCCAAAAATTAAAACCAGCAAAAAAAAAAAAAAAAAGCCATTCTGTTAACAGAGTAGCAACTTTGTTTTATTTATATTCTACAAATAATATGAAGCAACATTCTATAGATAATATTTTTCAGTAGGTAAGGAAAAAAACAATTCTAAAAAACCAATATAGGTGTATTTCTTCATGATAAGTGAGGACAAAATTAATTCAAAGGCATTTCGTGAATCAAGGCAAAGGCAGCTTAAGAAAACAAACCTTTTTGTCCTAAAGGTAAATGCAGAAAAAAAACAACTTGCATAAAAGTCCTAGTAAAGCTAATGGGCAGCAGAGCCTCTACTGACAACTTCCTTGAGTCATTACAAGATTGGTTCATATTATTGTGATGAGTATAAAGTCCAAGTAGTTGCTGTCGCTGGACACGTTTTAGTAGCTGACACATCCAAAGCAGCACAAAAATTTCCCTCCTCTGCTTGGCAGAACTCCTGAAGTTAGGAGGAGTAGGAATTCATTGAACAATTTAAGAACAGGAAGACCAAAGTTACAACTACCCAAATATCCAGTCTTGGAGGCAATTAGTGGATCTGACAATCACATAATGCTCACTTTGCCATGAAGCTGACCGGTTTCTAGTGACTCTTAGTATAACAAAGAAGTTGTGCCTTTATATTTAAGATACACTTTTGAAATGGCATCCACAAAAGGAAATTATGCTCATGCAGTTAACAGGCATGAAAGGAAAAAGGCTGTTAAAAGAATCAAACTGGCAAACATGAACATCCTGATTACCTTGAAAAGATCACATCTGCATCAAATGTTGATGTGGTTACTATGGGGACCAAACTGCCTATAGTGTCTTTTTAAGTGCTAACATACTAGCACTATGGATTTAGGCATATGAAGACTAGAATTCCTTCCTTTCTAATAAATTATTATTAATAGTCTGTAAAGCATAACTATTCCTTGAAATGCCATGATTTATGTATATAAAATCATCTGATTATGACTTTATAGAGAAACTTACACATAGGATATGAAAAATTTTATAAAAGTGATGGTGTTGGATTCACGTTTGTCGCAGTTTTCTCTGATGGAGGAGCAGCACTGAGGTACTAATGCAGCTCTAAACTCATCTGAATGTGCCTTTGCACTGTTATTACTCACAGTGAGTGTTGACATATACTTGCTGAGAAGCTGGTCTACCACATTTTGTGAAATCAGAGCATCCAAAGAATTTACATCCACTTCAGGAGACAGTTCTGAATTTCCCATCATCTCTGCACTGAAAAAAAAAAAAAAAAAAAAAAAAAAAAAAAAGAAAAAAAAAAGAAAAAAAAAAGAAAAAGAATAAAACATGGCAGATTAATAAAGAAAATTGAAATAAAAGTCAGAAATTAAAAAACTATGCAGCTTCTTCTGTATGTTCATTGTAAAGGGCAATTTTCCAATACCTACATGTTTCAAAAGTTTTTAATAGCAATTGCAAATATAAATGCATTTACAATAAATGTAAATAAAACTAGATGAATGAAAGAACAGAATGTAAAAGCTATAGCCCAGGATATAATAAAAATATGATAGACATTTAAATATACAATCTTTCCATGCATTCCTTACTTTTAGGTAAAAGAATTAATGATTACTTGCAATGAAATAAAAGCCAACTTGTTGAGCCTGTGGGCTCTTTGTAGGGAACATTTTTATATATCTTTTAAATTTCAGAGGTGATGACAAACAATTTATACATTTTGAATTTTAGAAGAGTAAAGATGATGTATGAATTGCTTTCCTCAGATCCTCAAAAGAGCTTCTGTTTTGGTACTTTTATCATATCCATGTAAAAATTAAAATATATTAAGAGAAAAGCTACCTATGATTCCTGCCTTGGTAAAGAATATAGCTAATCTAAGAGGAAGAAGCATCTTTTAAGACAAATCAAAGGTGCACTTCATGGGTACTGTATAAGAGTAACTGTTTGCAAAGGAAAGTTATTGATTTTATAGGATTTGAAAGAAACTAGATAAAATATTTTGACAAGGATTATATAAAATTAATACTTTACAGTGACATTTTGCATCTATACAAGATCATACAGTGAGTGGCTTGTGTAATCAAAAAATCCCCAAAGCTATACCAAAGCACAGCGTAGCGAGAACTCTTAATATTTCATGCTCAAACAAATCAATAAGTCAAACCCACACTCTTCAGAGAGTGCTTTATTAACAGCTGATGGAAATATATTCAATCCCAATAACATAAGTTGTTTCACATTCCATTTATAGCACACTTCAGAAGCAAACCACAAATTCTGTATTTGCAGAGGCTGCTATAAAAACAAATGGCAACTTAAATTCCTAAACAAGTGTCCAGTTTGTAAAGTTCTGCAAATTGAAGTTGTTTTCTGGGTACATGCAAGGAGTCAGCACAGCGTTGCTTCCACTTTCTGGAAAAAATAAATCTTAAAGCCCTGAAAAAAAACCCACTAGAGATATCAACTCAAATACCAAAATTCTTGTATTTGAAACCATAAAAGCTACTGTGACTGAACATCCTACACTAATAGCATCTTCCTGGTTTGTAAGAAAAGAGATTGAAATTATTTTAAGTGGCTCAATCTATTCAGAAAACTGAATTCCATTTTGTTGTTGTTTCAGAAAGAACACATGTAATAGCAGGACCTGCTCTAGGTTGATTTAGAGGAAATTTGAGAAGCTGTTTATGGCACTGTGCCATGTTAGAAAATACTTCTAGCCTCATTATACATTATTATCCCTGTTCACAAGGCCACAGAGACATTAACCTTTTCTTAAAGCACATCACCTGAAACCCCAAAACAAAGACCAAAAGCTTCTACACAAAAATTCTTCCTACATACAATTTCTCCTTCCTGATTGTCACAACCAAAGTGCCTAAGGGAAAAGAAGCTGCAGACAAGTAGTTCTCCCAAGTGGGACAATACTTTTAACTGTTGGGAAGTTATTTACCTTCAACAAGAAGTTTATAATCAAGCTGAAATTTCAAACATAATTGTATTATTTGGAAACCATCATTTTAGAAAGCTTCTGTTCTGCCACCAGTCCTGCTCTATCTGGTGAAAAGAGACACTGCCTCCAGAGACAGCATCCAGCTATCTGTATAGAAGTATTCCTTCTGTTTCTTAAAGTGAACATTGTTGACTCCATCTGTAGCAATCCTGGTGAACTCCTAGCAGTTTCGATAACACTTGATCAGTATCTCTTAAAATGATCCTGTGAATATGAGCATCAGGATCTTACAAGAGTTACAATTTTCCTCAAACAGAGATTAGAGTCCCAAACCAGCAGAGATTTAATAACAGCAGTATGTTTCCAAAACTCTCACTGACTTAAACACAAACATGAAAGAGAAACCCACCTAGGACAGTGAAACTCCCACTCAAATATTAAAAGCTATTAGCATCACATGTAGCATCAGTTTGTTTCTGAGCTGTGAGTTGAGTGTATTTCTAGGAACAGCTTCCATGCAGACACACTCTGATAAAGAAATGCCCGTGATTCTTTTGTAACTCCTATGTAGCATATACTGAAAATAAGTTGTGCATGACCTTATCAATTCATCACATGGAATAAAACCTCAGTGCTTCTTTTCCTTCAATATTCTCTCAGTTGAAGTGTAGCTGCAGTATGCAAATACAACACAAATTCATATTTTCCCCCTATTATTCACAGTTCTCATGAGGCCAGATAGTCCATTCCCCTTCCTACTTTATTAAAAACATACTCCTATGGAGAACTGTTTATTGGATTGTAAAAAGATGCCCAGCAACCGTGATTTGATAAGCTCTGCAAATATCCCTGTTGAGAACTTTACTTTCCCACTCAGAAACCTGAGCTGATTTCTTCTCCCACTGTGCACTACCAACACAATGGCTAATTCTCATGGAATCAAAGGAAATTGTTTGGATTGGGCCTTAAAGACCATGGAGTTCCAACCTGCCTGCCATGGGCAGGGATGCCATCCCCTAGACCAGGTTGCTCAGGACCCCATCCAAGTTGGCCTTGAAGACTTCCAGGGATGGGGCATCCACAGCTTCTCTGGGCAACCTGTTCCAGTAATTATCATCCTATTTATAACCTTTTATTGTAATATACAAGAATACAATTCCTGTACTGCCCTCTTGGGTTTTTTTTAGAGAAGAGGGAAAGTCAAAGACTTAATTTTTTCCTTCAAGGTACTTCCTCTAATCTCCTGTTCTGCAGATAAGCAGGGAGAAGAGCATTCTCAGAGATCCTGTACTGCATCTACTCCTCTCACTGTTTCCCTTTCCTCACAAGACTCAGCCACCAGGTGCTCCAAGCCTCATGACTTGCTTTAGCAAGATTTGTTTGCTTTGTAAACAGACATAACAGTGGCTTTGCTCCCTCCCTTTGCCCTTCCAATGATGGAACAGATTTAGAGCTTTAGCTCTGAATTGTCTAACTCATTAAAAATCTACTCTGCTTTCTGGAGGAAAGGTAGGAGGGCAATCTTAAGACCAAGAATTGCCTTACTGGAACATAAGCCCCAGAACACAAGTGAAGAGCCCGGGAGCAGGACTTCTGCCAAGGTCATGCATGACAAGGACTCATATCTCTGATTTTCATTCCTGTAGAGTTATTCCTCTGGCCTTCAAAAGAAGAAAAGGCCAATTAACTCAGCTGCTTATTAGCAGCTGCATGTCTCAAACTACCCTGCGTGAGTATTTAAGTATGCACAAGTGGGTGTTCTTGATTGTTCCTTGTAGGGAAGAAAAACCAGGAGGACTTGCAGTGTTAAAGCACAGAGTGCTGAACACAAACCTTAAAGCTGGTTATGAGAACTCTCCAGAAGAGTATTATCTGCTACCCATGTGCTTTATGGAACGATATTCTAAACCCACCAAGTGCCTAAACCTGTTGCATTAGTGATATTGAACAATTGAAGACATCAAAAGTACACACAGCACAGAACCTGGGTCAATGCCAGCTATTCAGAGCAGGATTACAGTCATGAGCCACAGAAAGGCTAGCAGCACTTTTTCCCAAACAAATCAGTTGCTCTAGTAACTACACGCCAGCAAAAACCAAACAGTTGCCATTTGACCTGTTTCTACCTGGAAGATGAAAAAAAAAAAGCAACAAACCCTCCATGCTTAAGTTATCCCAACAAATCAGACAAGTCAAAACTAATAAGCATAAGACTATCATAGAAAATAACCTGTAAGTAGAAATTCTAAATAAACAAATCACACAGTTTTGAGAGAAAATCTAAAGGAAGTTACCACATTCTTTCCATTTAACAGTAATGAGGCAACTGAAGTAGTCCCACCCCCTGCAGAAGAGAACAATAGAAAGTTAATAATCATACAGATCTTCCAGGGCCATGGCCATAACAAACATTTTGCTTCACACACGAGCTCTCAGTCTCCTCTTCTTCCCAATACTTCACCACACTGGTACACAAATACAAGGTGACTGTAGCTTCAACTGCATTAAAATTTTAAGCAACTCAAAATTATATATTATAAAATACAAACAAGTTTTAAGGAGCAATTTCCGAGAAGCAGGATGTGTAATGAATAGTAAAGACCTTGCTAGTTTGGTATTATCCCTTTTCTGTTTTATCTTTTTGTATGTTAATAGACATGCAAATATTAACACAAACTGTGTTTTGCATGTCTCCTCTCACTGCTAACAGAAAAGAGAAGGGGGCCTTACCTAGTATATGTATTCAAAACCCAAGAGAGAAGGCTAACGATCTCGTTTGCTTCCAGATCCTCTGCAGCAAGTTCTTGCATTCGGGTGGCCAAAGCTTGGTGGTACATGTTTAGCAACCTGTTGAAAATGTCATAATGTGGAGGAAAGCATTGATCCAGCAGGGTCTTAGCCACAAGCAGGTCATCAAGGACATATTTACGGATGATTTCGAGATGCCGCACAAGCCACATTTTGTCAGATTCTCTGGTGTCTGCCTGAGTGCCTTCAATCCTTGTGCTCACAGTTCTCTCCAAAATATTGAACATTTTCTCTTTCCACTTCTTTGGCCTGCCAGGAGGTATGAATCCAGTCTGTTTTTTCCTGTCTAACATGCGCCTGTCAATTTTCTCCTCCCTCTCAATTATCCTCACCACAGAGACAAGCAAGGTCGGATCTCGACGGACCGTAACGAGAGATCTCTGAACCACCATCCAGAGCTGCTTTGCCAATTCCTCAGACAGTTTCTGCATATCCCCAAAGTATGTGTGGATGAGGTTCATGTCATGCGTGTTTTTGCTGTCCATGCGATACTGCTCGTACATCAGGTTATCACGGGAACACTCCAAATCCATCAGTTTCCGGTGAGCCTGCAGAAGTTCCCCTCGCTCGATCAGGTCGTGGGTCTCCCTGACTATCTCTGGAACTGAAAGGCAGGCAAAGGAGAAAGAAAATCACACAGAGTACAACACTGCTACCAAAATACATACAATTAATACAAAACAATAAAAGTACTAGACAACAAGCTGGAAAACAGCTGTAGGAATTATTTTAAAACATTTTAAAGGAAGTTATTTTGAAACATTCAAAATTTGTTAGTAAATGTTATATATCTTTATACATTATTAACTGTAATGTCCATTTTGATCAGTGACTAAACAAAGATCATAGTACCAACAATTTTTCTACAATTTTTTCTCCCCCTTCTGATGCCAAAAAATAAATAAATGAATCCTGGAAACACTACTATGAAACAAACTGCAGTGCTGGCCCTCTTATACATTACATAAAAGGCTTTTAACTTGCCTGACTAAAAGTCACTCACTCCACTGAATCTGAGGCTGCATAAACCCAACAAACACCAAATTTTACCTCCTTCTTGAACAGGTTTTGCCTGTTTATGGCACAAATGAAGGATAGGGACAAGTACCTATACTGCTAATATTTAGAAGATTTTTTGTCTTTATTATTTTTCAGTATTTGAGGAATCCTGCAGAAGCAGATTAGGATTCTGTGGGCTAAGAACCGAAAAATCTCCTCAGAAAAATATGTCACTGCAAAAATGGCAGCTAGTGATAAAGGCTGGCAGCCCACAAAAAGTTCTAATCATTGTATGTAACTGTCTTTTCATCCATGATAAAAACCACTTTGTTTGTAAAACATTTGATCATCTCTGAGCAAAACAACTATACTGTTTAACAGCTCCAGGGGGAGATGCTTCATACTAAAAACCTCTCAGAAAGCCTCAAAGGTTTATTGTCTCAGTCGCATTCATCTGTGTAAAACGAAACAACACCCCCAAAACAACTCCACATTGGAACATGCATAATTTTGCTGATCTTTGTTTTTAATTGCTAGACATTACATGTAAACTCTTTTCTTTACGTTGCACACTGTATCTGATACTGTAGAGGTTAGGTACACACAGAGAGTAAACTAATCAACCTGGATGGCTGGGAAGCAATTTTGCTTTATAGGTACACTTTGTGTTCTAGTATCAGAAGATAAAAGGTGAGAAAATACTGCTTAAACAAAATCAAATTGGTCTGATAGGTTTAGTCCCTGTTACAGGGGTAAGATACCTAAATTTATTTATAAGTAGAGACATTCTGGCAAGGAATTCACTATGATTCAAGATGGAATGCAGGGTGCATTCCATCTCAGCTACACAAAATGACACAGGTAATCACATTATCTTTACTGTATCCACTTTATTACATTAATCTTACTTTGTTTTGCAAAACCCTCACAGATGTACAGTGGTGCAAAATGTTTTTGCTTCCTAAAATCATTTTGTACTATTTGTACCAAACATGCTTGCTGTAGGTGTCCAGCTCAGGTGGCAACACACCATTAGTTTACAATTATTCTTCCTGTATTTGCTGCTTCCAGATTTCAGTCTTTTATACTAAACATGTTATCCCAGCTACTGATTGCTTGCAAGAAACTTTTTTGTGAATTGTGTGGAATGGTCAGACTAGAAGTTCCTACAGCACAATTTAGTCTTCACCTGTATTAAGTGGTTACCAGCTACTTCCCCATATGTGATGTGTAGCTCATTCTTTCTTAATTCTTTATTCCCACTGAGGTTTAAAGCTCTCAGCATTATTTGACAACCTTACAGCTGTTAGCACCATTTAAAGTGTTTTCAGTATGTGATGGATTATATAAAGAACAGTAGATTACCTGAAAATATATTCTTGAGATTTTCTACAGCAGCTGCCAGTTGGCTGTGTTGCACTACAGCATCCTTAACATCCTTGAGGTTTTCTATAGTGTTGATGCTCTGTCTCCAGTCCTTATTGACGTCTATCAAAGACTGCTGAATGTCCTTCACATCATTCAGTGCATTGTGCAGTTGGCTTAAACCTGTTCGTACTCCATCTAACTGTGATTGTATTGCTGCCTTAAACACAAAAAGACAAGGAACCCATATTAATCTTTGTAAGTTTCATATTTTCAACATCTCTCAAGATTTAATTTTCATTTCAGTATCTAACATTTTCAACAGAAAAAAAAGAAAAGCAAATACAGTTTTTTAGAAGTGTGCAAGCTTGCCTGTGCATAACATTGTGTGTGCCCACATATCCTTTTTTTTAAGTTCTGAAGCTGTATCTAGTTTTGAAGGACCTAGATACAATTAGTTCACCCACAAACTAACATGGGAGCTTAGGGAGACAGACTGTAAACTTTATAAATCTATATTAAACCAGGATCAAAGGAATGAGACTTCTTTGCATTTCCTTCATAAATTAATTTCAAAGGGGGATATCAAAGAAAATTGGTATTTCATCAGAATGTTTGGTATGTACAGATTCTCAAAGCATTTTACTAAAGCAATTACAAATTTTTACTCATAACAGAAAATGTTCTAAAAAGGCCTAAAATTAATTCTGAAATGCTCTTAAAAAAAAACTTCAAAAAGCTCCTGAAGGCAACAAAAAACCCCTAAAGAAATTCAGTCAAAACAAACAACAAAACCCCAAACTGAATACAATTTTCATGCTGTAAAACATCAATGACCAGACCAACAATGCAACTACTAAATTATTTTGGCATAAAGACAGGTTATTGATATGGATGTCTTGTGACAAGTGACACTTGAAATCATGACTCATCAACGAGGCTGCTAGGCCTGAACATCATTCAGGTGTCCGGACACCTTACAGAAAATGCATTATAGTGCATATCTAAGTGAAAGAAATCAGATCACATTCACAGCACATTTTTTAGATACATAGTTTTAAACAGATGTGATGAAGATATAATCAGGGGAGTGGAAAATGCAACTAGAAATAACAGGCTTCAAAAGACAAGCAAGCATCGGTGGAAACTCATCTGCATAACTCAGGGACTTGAGGCAACCAGTAAAGAAAATGAGGCACTAATCATTTTGCTAAGCTCAAAACATGTTTTTTTGCCAGAAAAAAAAAAGCCCAAAAACTTGGACAGTTGTGGAACTTTTTGTCAGATACTAGAAGCCAAAGAGGAAATCCTGGTAACTGCAAACAACATTTACTGTGTTTTAAATGTACTGGCAAAGTCCCCCAAAATGCAGGGATTTTTAAACTAAGATTATTTATGCACTTTCAAATTATGACATGCTGATTTTGATAAAAATGTATTTTCCTGGCAGACTCAGCACAATTAAGCAGTAGTAAGGCATTTTTATACTGTTTCTATCTATAGAACTGCTGCATTAACACATTTTTCCTCTACAGGAACTGAGATAATTAGGATACTCAAACACAATCTTGTGCAGCTGACCATAAAGTATTTAAAAAATCACATGATCATTAAATGTTCAATACTTCTTCTTCGATAGTTTCTTTTGAGGCAGATCTTCCAAGTATTACTTATTCCAATTTTTGCCTATTTAGAAACTTAATAATGTTGAACTGACAGTCAGGGATCTCAGTCTCAGACACAAATGGCCAAGGAAAATTCTAACACCAGACATCCATCCATGTTCAGTTTGTCTTCAAATAGTCAGCTGGGGCCAGGGGACGGGGTGATGGGGCAGGGAATGTCCCAGCCTAGCATTGTAGACTTTGCTTCCTAGAATGCATATTCATCTTTGACTGGACTGATTATGACTGAAAACAAAACTAAACCATCCCAGAAAAAGAGATCAAAAATTCTTTTTTCAGGTCTTTTCAAGTGACAGCCTTCAACATGAAGACAGAATCCTCATTTCTTAGTCTCCTTATGGCTCAAATTCACAATTGCACAGAAGCTAAAAATCAATCAGGAGAGGATTTATGCATGTTTATATTCTGGAACACCCACAACCTAGAAACTTCCCTAGGATGTGTGTATTTATACAGTGCTTCTTCACAGAGAGGTTCTTCCATTGATTAAGAGCACAAACAAAAATGGCTGCCAACAATTATAATTTTACAGGTTCTGGAAGAGATTTCAAGAAGCTCTTCTACATTCTGGACTACAGAACCCAAAAGCACCAGTCTACAATGCTACCTGGTGCTCTTCCACATATCCTTTCAGAGTTCTGCTACTGAAGCCCAAAAATACTGCTTCACTGAGTGCCATCAGTCTCATACACAAAATACATGAGTTTGATATGTTCTTCCTCTAAGAACTTATGTTACATGGGAAGAAATGCAGTGAGGGATATGAAAAAATGGACACAAATATACAGGAGAGGATTTAGAGAGGATATTTAGATTCACCTGAAGAAAATGATGACAAGGATGGCAGCCTATCCAGTCAGAAAGAAACACCTAACGTTCACACAATGATTTCCCATGTGTTCATTCACTCAGATGAAGCAGTAGTCCATTCAGCCTGAGAAGTCTGCAACTCCTCTGGCTGATGACCTGATGTCTGTCTCCCCATCTTCACACCACACAGATACAGTCTGAATCCACAGCAAGAGTATTTCCTACATCCTCTCTGTGCTCCCATCCATTAGAGTAATTCTCATGGGAAAATCAGCACTGCTATCCATTGCATCACTAACCAGCACCTGTTCCAGCAATGCATCCTGACTGGATTAAGGGGTATTGAACTTCTTTTTTGAACAGGTATTTCCAACCACCTATGAATGACTGAACTAACTTAAGGCAAACAACAGGGAAAATAGCTATAAAGTGTATTTAGGCATTTACAGGACTTACAAAGTTTAGTCACGACTGTCTATAGAAGCAGCCAGGCAAATGGCTGTGCTCATATATTATAAATAGATCACAGTAACTAAACAGCTGATCCATTATTAATAGACTCTATATGCTTCTTGACTTAAATCTGAAAGGCCCAGTCCAAGTTGTCAGAAAAAATTGTTTCTATGCTACAAAAATCAACATGTACTTTGCTATATATAAATACCTTTTTTTTTCACTGTGAAAGAAAACTGGTTTTCTTCTACTTCAGACTCCCACAGAGGAGGAGTCATTAAAGAGCGTAAGATACACTAAGTGGAATATAAGATTAGATACAGTGTATACCAGCGATTTTGACCCTAGAAAATGTTTCCCAAAACACTCTTGTATAACCCTTCTCCCCCTGCTTAACACAGTAGTCTAAAATGACTGCTGGCAAATACCAGTTAAGGAAGAAAACACAGAACTCAGTAACATACAGACAATAAACACAGGATGACCATACTCCTATTTCAGGCTAAGTCCATGTGTGAATGTGCATCCACTCACAAGTACACATGCGGAGGAGCAAAATCATGGGGTCACTTCCACAAGAGACAAGAATATGAGGTATTTTAGCTATCTTCCCTAAACCTCTGTAAAAGTCAGAGGGGCAGCTAACTGATCCCTTCTCAGATGCAATCATCCATTTTTTGTTGGAAGTTCAGTAATCAAGCACTAAGACAAAGGACTGTTGGCTGACAGGCTACATAGCAGGGTAGCTGTCTTAAACTGCAGAAGGTATAGGACATAAGAATACCTGAAGTGCTTGAATAAAACATTAGTAAGATGTACAATATTAGTTTGGATTACTTTCAGGACACAGATTTCCTGCTTTGGCTACAAAGCAAAAACTGAAGTCCCCATTTTAAAACTATCCATCTGGTTGAAATACAGATTTAAAAAAAAACACAACCAAAAAACAAACACAAGGAAAAAAAAGAAGTACACTCATGCTACACCACAGACACTCAGGTTTATCCAACTTTGTACCTTGAGTCGAGCTTCTACTGAAGCCTTCTTACGAGCTTCCCTTCTGCGATACTGTTCCACTTTATCCAGCTGATCAGGACGCTGCAGCATTCCTGCTACTCTCTGAACAGCTGTTGCAACTGCTTCCCTATCCGTTTCCTCCATGGTTGATTTGGACCTCAGAATGCCTTCATTACTTAACAGGACTGAAAAGAAATACAACGTTTTTTAAAAACCCACCTTTTTTCATTTGACATTTCAAAGTTAACAACCAGAGAATTAGTTCGGCAATTAAAGCAGAGAAACTTTACAGAAGCATCATTAAACTGCATTCTAAAGAGAAACAATTGGAATTCTATAAGAACTGCAATTAAAGGCACTTAACTCAGTCTCATTGTTCACCTGAAATGTTTTTGGTTGCTGTTTTTGCACTTACCTTGCCCTAAGCTTGAATTAAAAAAAAAACAAACAAAACAAAACACCACCAAAAAAGCACCACCACCACAAAATCAGCAAATCTTAATTAAGAGATTCTATTTAATCCAAGGGTAGGTTGGCCCATTAAAAGGGTAATAAGACAAGCATAATGGAATTTTGTAGAAAGTTAAAGCCAAAGTCCTAACTCATCCTGAACTACAATTGGGTGGAGTTGAGAGAACCACAGTCCTCCTGCAGCAATAGGTCAAATTTGCTACCAAAACAGGAGAAACACAGCAGTGGGAACTCCAAAGCCAGAGACCTAACTATAGAGCCCTTCCATTTAGCCTTCTGATGGATGATTTTTTGATTTCCTTGTTTTCAGTTCTTCTCACAGTATCAGTCCAGTCCATCAGTGGTGTAGGGGAAATTATTCAAGTATTTCACCTCAGTCTCCAGCAGAATTTCTAGTGAAGCCAAGACACACAAGGAAACAAGTATGGGGATAAGGTAACATCTGCTGTCCATCAAGGCAGACCTGTTCTCTCAAACTTCATTAGCCACTAATAAAAAATAGGGAGGATGCCATCACCAAAGATGCAATACCATGATGTCCACAGACCTCTGAAGAACCTACTTGGAGCTCCTTGTTGCTTCCAAATTATTCCCAACATTTTATGTCTTTACTGTTGCAACCAAATAGAATATTTTAGGTTCTCCTGCCACAGCTAGAGATTATACTCTCTCATACCCATATTATTACTTGAAATTAGATATCTATTTTCAGAGCAGTCTGCATTCATAAATCCAGCACATCACTTAATCTCAGCAGAACAGTGATCTAAAAAACTGTTTGAAGAACTGTTTAAAAAATCTAAAGAACTAAAGAACTGATCTAAAGAACTGCACAGCAATGAAAGAGCAAAAGCAAGAAAACTCGTGGGACAAGAGAAAGAAAATTTGATAAATGAAAGAAACGCCTCCCACCCAAAAAGCCCTAAGAAACAACCAAACTAAAGAAAATTGCTCACCACCCCTCACAGGCAAACCAATGCTCCAGACAGTATCTGAATAATCACCACTCTGGAAACAAACCCCCCATATTTTATTGCTAAGTATGATGTGCACTAGGGAATTTCCCTTTGGCCAGTTTGGGTCAGATGTTCCCACTGCACCCTCTCAATCTCAGCCCATCCCCAGCCTGGGGAGCAGGAGGGCAGATTAGGAAAAAGAGAAAGCCTTCACTCTGTACAAGCCCCCTCCAGCCATAGCCAAACACCACAGTGAGAGCTGCAGTCTTTTTGTCACAAACCCAAAGCACAGATTGTACAGACTGTTACAAAGAAAGTTAACTACATCCCAGCCAGACTCTGTAGAACAGTAGCAAAATTCCTAATTTTAGAACTTATCATGTCTAAAAAACATTTGAGGTAAGGTTTGCCCGTGTGTTAGTCTGTAAGAGCCTAAGTCTGTGTTTCAAGTTCAGTATCTCTAGTACCCACAAGAATTACATGCACAAGTATGAACTTATTCCAGAGTTATTTCTAGAGAGTAAACTCCTGTACATTTTTACTACTGGCCTGGTTAACTCAAACCATGTTTGATTTCTCACTCTTCACCTACACATGCAAGACCTATTTCCATCACTTGTGTTTTGGAATGAATATGCCAGTTTTGTTTGGCTCAATCCATTTCCAAGCTATAAGGGCTCCACCAAAAAAAAAAAAAAAAAAAACAAAAAACCCCAAACAAAAAAAAAAACCCCAAAACCAATTTAAAATATGAATTTACTACAGAAACGGTATTCTGCAGCAGAGAGCTTTATCCTGAATTCCTGCCCTTATTAAAAACTCTGAATACATCCCGCAGTTACAACACCTTTAGCTCACACAGCCACTACCCATGCACATCAAGCAGACCTCGTCAGCAGAATCAGAAGCCAGCACACTGTAACTAACACGTCGAGGCAGACAGGCTCTTGTAGAACCACCCAAAAGGAGCAGCGAACTTTAGGAAGCCATGTCAAGTTTATACAGAAGCTGTGAGTAAAAACTACATACACCTTCAGCGCAAAATAGGGGCAGAAGTAAACAAAACTACGTCCCGAGCTGACTCAGTTAGGCTTCAGCTGCAATCGCACCCTTATTCTCGGGACTCACGCCCCCGAGCCGGGGGGGCGGACAGGCAGGGAGAGGCCCCTGCCCTTCTGCAGAGGCGCTCCTGGGCCAGAGGAACGCAGCGAGCCCTCCGAACAGAGCTCGGGGGAAGCAGCGGCGGCAGCCCCGGCCGGCAGCCTCAGACCCGCCCGGCTCCTCCCCGCCAGACGTGGTTCAGCTGGAATCATTCGCACCGACGCAGGTGCCCGTCCCTCCCGGGCAAAGGCCGGAGACCTGCCCGCGGGCACGCCGAGCTCCTTCGCCCTCCGCCGCGGCCCCGGCACAGGACGAGCCCTCAGCACCCCTTTGGCCCCGCCATCCCGAGGGGCTCCCCGGATCG
>WEIU01019741.1:719-11591 GCA_013389925.1 Aegithalos caudatus | reverse complement strand
CTGTCCTGTGTATTCCCACACCTCCTCTCTGCTGTGGTGAGTTTCCAGCAGATAAGTGGCAAGTTAAAGTCTCCCACAAGAACAATGGCTGATGATAGCGAAACCTCAGAGCCACTTATAGACTAGTTCATCTGCCTCTTCATCCTGGTTGGGTGTTCTATACTAGACTCCCACCAGGATATCTGCCTTGTGAGCCTTCCCCCTCATTTTTACGCGTAGGCACTCCTACAGCATAAGTAAATACATTTTAAAGGAGGTCACTTGGAGATTTTAAGTCTCTGCTTTGGTAGACATGCAACTTCCTCACACTTGTCAGTGAAACTGTCTGGGGATCACAGCACACTGATGGTGAAGTAATATAATTCTAATATAAAATAACCTTTTTTGTTTGGATTCCTCTAATTCCCAGTTTATTAGATGAGGAGATTTTGGTTGAATTAAATAGTATAAAATTGTGGTGGATTAGTCTTGGCTAACAGCCAAATGCCTACCCAACTGCTCACTTAGCACCCCATCCAGCAAGACTGGAGTGTGTGTGGGGGGGAGAAACAGGATGAAAAAGCTCACAAGTCAAGAGAAAGACAGGAAGATTGCTTACGAGTTTTTGTCCTGGCAGAAAATCTGTTGCTAATTAAAATAGGTACACTTAGTAGGAAACAAAAAGACAAACACTAAAACAACTTTCTTCCCCCATTTCCCAGGCTCAACTTCACTTTTTAACTGCAGGCTCCTCTACACCTCTGCTTGCTAGCCCCAAGGAGTGCAGGGGGCTGGAGGAATGGAGGGTTGGAGGTCAATCCAAAACATTTAGTCTATGCCACTTTGTCTCACACTTTTCCCCTGCTCCAGCACAGGTCCTTTTCAGGGCTGTAGTCCTCTGGGAAAACTCCTCTTCATTGGGAGTCCTCCATGGAACATGGTTCCTTTAGGAAATGTCCCTCTGCACCAGCATGTGGTCCTTCATGGGCTAGTGTGGATATATTCTCTGCCCTGAAACTCTTCCTCATTATTCTCTTCTGGCCTTGGCATTCCCTCTATTTTTCTCTTTTTGTTCCCTCTTCTCTCTACCTGGGCTGTTTTTTGCTCTTAAATACATTTTCACAGAGATTCCTTGCATGTGGTGGATGGGCTCAGCTATGTCCTGTGGTGGGTCTGTTTTGGAGCCCATTTGACACAGGACAGCCCCTAGCCACCTCCCTCATATGCCACTCCTGCAGCCCCCCACAACCAAAACCTTGACACCTACACCCTGCACAAGAATTTAAAGACAGCAGTTGAACGTATTCAGACCTTTGCTAACACTATTTATTCCACTTCAGTTGTAGGGCTTTTGTTTTGTTTTCTTCACCTTGTTTTGCTGACTAAACATGGCTCTGTAAAAGTCTCTTCTATAACTATGAGACTGAGCAAAAATAATTCCTCTGTCATCTGATAAATAGATGTAGGAGGAGAATGATGTTGATGTGTGTACTCTTGGGTTTCTTGAATAGATGCTTATGCTGCTCTGAAAAAGAAATAAATATTAGAAGATTATAAAGTTCAGAATGTTATCTGAGAGGTTAGAGGGGAAAATTATATTAAATTGGGCATCCATTCATGTTTGTTTTATCTGGGAGGTTTTTAAAACTCTTGTAAGTCAGTCCAGTGTCTGTAAAAGACCAGCTAGAAGAATTGAAAGGTGGAGCATCAAGTTTGTCCTTTATATATCAGCAGATTCACTATGCAGGCTCTGTGTTGTGCAGGTGTATCGTAGTAAGAACAGGATCTCTGTCAGTGGCTAAAAGCAATGAGTGCTTTACAAGTTGTCTAAGTGCCATTGTAATTCAGCTTGCTCTCCTTCCTTCTCCAGCCTTGGCACTTCACTAGCTTCAGAACCATGTTTTACTTGGCAGAAAACCACAAATGTGAATAGTGGGAGTCCTGCTACTTCACAAAACTATACAACCTCCATCTTGTAGAGGGACAGTTTAGCCTTCTCTACCTTGTAGGGAGTCAACAGCTCCTCCCAGTTTAGTGTTGCCTGAAAACTTGTTCAGTATCATTGTCCTGCATTCAAGTTGTTTATGAATGTGTTGAAGAGAACTGGCCCTAAAATAGACCCCTGTGGAACGCCACTTGTGACTGGTCAGCAGCCTCATGTAACCCCATCTAGTACAAGCCAGTGTGTGATGTGTTTATCCGGCTGTTTGCTGAACATTTTATCCAGAAGGATGCTGTGAGAGAGTATCAAAAGCTTTATTGAAATCTCAAAAGATTACATCAACTGGCTTCCTTTGATCAACTAGGTGGGCTACCTTGTCATAAAAGGAAATTAAGTTTGACAAGCAGGACTTTTCCCCTCATGAACCTGTGCTGGCTGTGATCAGTGACTGCATTGTCCTTGATGTGTTTTTCAATAACTCCCAGAATATTCTCCATAACTTTTTTAGGCACTGAAGTGGGACTGACCCTCAACAAACCATGAATACCTATGATTAAACTACATACCAGATTTTTCTTGCTGATCTAGTTTATTCCATGTGACTTAAAGAAGTTATGCTCAAGGAAGCTAGCTTCTCAAGCTTTGTATTATATATGCATCTATAAGGGCACATATAATGCATGCATTCAAATAAAATCAGAAAATCAGAACCTCTGCAATTGTTCCTTGGGAATAAAACTTATACTGATCATTCCATTTATTATCATACTGACTATTAGTCAATATATTCTTGCTGCTTTAGATTATCATGTAATTTTACAGGAAATAGAGAAAAGGAGAAGAATTGAAGAAGCATACAAAAATGCTGTGACAGAACTGAAGAAAAAGTCCCACTTTGGAGGGCCAGACTATGAGGTACAAATTCTGCTTTTGAAATTTTTAAAAATGCTAAGGCTTTTGAAGATTAGTTTGTTTCTCAACGGAGTATGTATATAAATCAAGGTCTTTGTGCAATGTGTTCATGCCACTTTTTCTGCCTTGGAAACTGAAACTAAGTGAAGAATCTCAATCCTTCAGTGTTCTGAGAATAGAAGTCTGTCTTCACCTCAGGTTTCCTATTCTACTTTTGTCTAAAGCATTTTTGCTGACTTCTTAATTATTTTTATTGTACATTTTATACTGCTCATTTAAAAGTTTTGTACTCTTACATTTTAATTAGTCAGCTGACTAAATATGTAATGCAAATATGAAAGCCCTGACTGCAGAGGCAGTCCTAGAATCTGAAGTTTAATTTTAGTTGATTTTTAACTTGTCACTGCCACTTGAAATGCGTTGATAAATTCAGTTATTTTAGGTTCTGCTTCATCTGTTAAATGGCATATTTTATCAACTTCCTCCTCAGTTTGGTTATTTAAAGTCTGAGTCTCTTAAACTGCCTTCTGAACAATAATGTAAAGTAATGAACCCGTACAGCAGTTTGCATAACCTTTAAGAACTTGATTCTTTCATTTATGTTAATTAAGCAGGTTTCTACTTGCAAATCATATCCTGAGAAATAGTATTAATATGTTGAGATATTTAAAAGGTATTTAAGCTTATGTTCTCTGTTGTCGCTAAAGCACTGTAAAAAAACTACCTGGTTATGAACCCAACTGCTTCTCCCAGATATCCCTGATATAAAGTAGATATTTGAAATTTGCTGGAGTAGTTTGTTGTACAATATAATAAAAACAGTAAACCTAGTTTTCCTAAATTACCATTTTACTTAGTGCACACAAGTTTTTAATAATTGAATCAACTCTACCTGCTGTTTATTGTTAAACTCTTCTTTCCAAGAATTCTCAATAGCGATCCACAGGATTTTGTCTTATGCTTTGAGCACATATCTAAAAGCCACCCTAAGGCAATGGAATACTTGGAAGGTGTCTAAATACACAATTCTGATAATATATTTACTTATGTACAGTAAACATTTTTAAGAAAAGATATCTGTTAATTAAAACCTAAATCTCATATCAAAGCATATTGACAGTCTTCAGTTTCCTGGGGTATTTGCTTGTTTATTTAAGTATCCTTAAATTGTACTTAAAGGAAATAAATTCCTTTAACAAGTAGAGTTTTCAGATGAATTCTTATATATGAATATTGGTGAAAATATTTAAGGTCTATGGAAGAAATTTCCTTCTGTCAGTTATACGCATAATACAGAAATAGCTATTTCTAATATTGAACTTAAGTGGAGCTCTCATGTCTCTAAAATCTTGAACTAGTTTTGTTTCTTATGCTCTAGGAAGGTCCTAATAGTCTGATTAATGAAGAAGAATTCTTTGATGCTGTTGAAGCTGCTCTTGATAGACAGGATAAAATGGAAGAACAGGTATTGATAGTTGAAAAATGTGTTAATGATGGGCACTTCATGGAAGGCTTCTGTGACTTAATCAGTCCTGGGGTGCATCTTCTGAAACTCTAGATATTTTAGACTGACACTTATAAGTAGGATTCACTATATAATATTTACAATTAAATATCATTGTTTAACACTAATTTGGAGAAAGTTACTTGACAGCTTGCATAGAAAAGGATAGTATAAGTGTTAATTGATTGTCTCTGGTTTCTAACTCCTAAATAAATGTATTAGTCCTGTATAAAACTTATCTTTATATGTAACTGATGCCCTGGGCAAATAAGAATATCTAATGATGTAGCTATTTTTCAAAACTTAATTATTGCTCTGAAGTTTCTTTTAACTGTAGCAGTATGTGAAATAAGAAAGACAGTTCTATTGGTGTTGGGTTTTGTTTAAAAATTGTGTAGGCTCTATTTCTCTAATTTCTTGAATACACTTCAGAGACAAGGATCAAAAAGGGATGTGTGTGATGAAATATATAGACTATGACAAAATATAGTAGTGTATAAAATGAGTAGTAGTGTATAAAATGAGAGGGAATAATAATATGGTCCCTTGTCTTAAAAGGTTTTTGGCTTATGAATATAGTGAATACAATGACTTGGTTTAAAACTATAAGACTTTGTAGTGGACATATAGTACTCAACAGAGTTTATCTATGTTGGGGTCTCTTAGGAGAAGGTAAAAATTTTGAGTTACTGTAGTACTACTACATGAATGTAACATCTGTGATGCTGCCAATCTATTTTGCTTAACCTGGAAATATACCTTGAAGTATAGATAAATGGGTAATTCAGTCTCCAGGCCCATTTGTTTCCTGAGAATTCCAGCAGGATGACAACTTCATGTCTGTCATGGACAGCATTAGTTGTAGCCACTATAAAGATTGAAGGTGCCTCTCTCTTTCATAGTCCATTCAGTAGCAGCTGACTACCAGTAATTAAAGTTATTTTGTTGCAGTCCCAAAGTGAAAAGGTCAGATTATACTGGCCAATATCCTTACCTCCTGGAGATGCATATTCTGCTGTGGGGACTCATAGATTTGTCCAAAAGGTAAGATAGTTCTCATGATCTCCTCTGTATAATTGGCTGACTTGTATTTGTATATACTATTTTATATGGATACATAAGATTTTTTTAGATGTTTCTAGAATAACTTTCAGTTGTTTCCTCATTTTAATTGAAGTAGCTGGAATTTGAAAAGGAGTGTTTTCTGTCTTGGCTAAAAAAATCCTGATTTCAGTATCTATTTAGAATGCTCAATTTGTATCAAGCTTGTCAGCTAGACATTATAAAGAAAAAAAAAACATCAACTTGCTAACCTTGGTGCTTTTAAGATACCTTCACCAAAATTAATTTAATTGGTAGAAAAAAATACAGTCTCTTGCATTAGGATCAATTGACTTCTTTTAGTGTTACTTGAAGCACTATACCTTTTTTAGGGCTACACTGGGAGCATAATATATCATAGGTGCATGAAATCAGCATTTGCCACTGTGCTTGCTTCTTATGGTGCTTTTGTTTTCATTTTCTTCATTATCTTGTGCTTGCAAGTTGGTACTGAATGCTCTGTTGTGCCTTTGTTCTGATTACTTGGTTTTTTCTTTGTCTGTCTCTGGTAGCCCTGTAGTCGCTCTTCCTCCATGTCTTCCATTGATCTAGTCAGTGCCTTTGATGTTCACAGATTCAGCACCCAGGTACTGTATTAATGTGTAGAGTGGGGGTTGTGTATCTTTGCTGCATTTCATCCTCTTCTCTAGAACCTGGGATTTTTGTTACATAAATCACTGTTTACTCTAAACTAGTATGTTGAAACAAAAAAAGTTATCTATTTTTATAGTAAATGGTTGTCTTTTTACATTCTGCTTGCATGCATCACTTATGCAGAGGCCCAAATCTTGTGAACTGTTGGACTGATTTCATTAGCTTTAATAAAAATACCTACAACTTGAAAATTTTTCATTTCTGATTTTAAAGGTAATAAAATAACATCTGGTTTGTGTGGGCTGGAGATGGTCTTTGCTTCAAATTGAATAGTTTTTCTTGTTTTTAAATCAAAGGTTTAATGCTATCTTTAAAATTTGTCACTTGTAATAATATTAAGACACCAAATTTTAAGGTTCTCTATTATAAATTTTACCTCTACAATTAGTTTTATTACCAAAAGGTCATAAAGCATGTCATTAAAAATGAGATTGTGGATACGAGAACTTTTACTGAAGAGTTCCAATATATTCAATTATGCTTCAGAAAATGTCTGACATCCTGAATAACTAAGTGAATTTCATTGTAGTGACATATTCCAGTAATGTGCAAAATTACTCTAGGTGCTTGCTCTGAAGAACATAGTTTAAAGTTGAATTAGATAAGTGAATTCATGTTTTTTGTCTTTAGTCTCAAAAAAAATTCATTTAAACAGCATTCAGGCCATTACTTTCCTTCTGCTGTGGTCCATGTGATTGTGAATATGGGGCTTCCTTCTGGGGTCTGTTGGTCTTGGGTTTGTTTGTTTTTAAATTATTAACTAACACTGTGTAAGGCCCCAATAAAAGGACTTTACAGTCGTTCGTGTACTCTGGGTTAGACACACAGGAGAAATACTGACCAGATATTCTCAAGAGGTTAAAACAAGACAAAAGTTTACTGGCAAACTTGAGAAAAATCAGAGAGCTTTGGCAAAAGGTTTACTACAACATCCAATCAACATAAAACACTTCTCACAGCATTAATTTTGTCCATTCAACTTAGCAAACTTTAAACCCGTGCAATGTTAAATTACTCAAAATGTTCCAAGAAGAGGGAATTAGAATAAGAAAGAAAGAAAGAAAGATGGACAGAAAAGGTATAGAAAAGCATGCATATAGCTGCCAACTCCTGGGTTCCAGCAGTGTCCAGGTAGAAACTCTAAGAAGGTAGGGTCAAGCCATGTGCTGGCCTCATGCTCAGCCTTAAATACCTCTGGCCTTTGTGGGCCTTCCGGCCACTCAGAAGATGGGTTAGGTGAGAGGGGAGCTCTGCCTCCAGTGTTCCATGATATGCACCATTACAGGGCTGGGATACTGGCTCTAGGGGTGGGGAGTGGGGGACAGTTCAGTCTTGCCAGGGCAAGGCCCAACCTTCCCCTCCCCCACACACACATGCATCCCAAAATGTCTTGAGACATCGATCTTTCCAGTCTCTGACACACTGCAAACAGCCTGCTTTTTCAAATAAAAGGAATGGATTTTTCTTTTGAGTAACAGAGCCTGGAATCATACTACCTGCATAGCTTGCCACCAGCTTTGTGAGCAGAACCCTAACACTTAAGGACTTGCTTATTGGACTAAAATCCCAACACTTGCCTTGATTTTTTGCAGTCAGTTAATTTCTGGAATTTGAATTTTTTACAAGGGGAAAAAGTATGCAGGTCATATTGCACAACACCGATAGGCTGATCAACTGGTACTCCAGTCGTTAATAATTCAAGTTTGGTTTTGTAGGGGAGGAGGGAGGAAATCAATTAATATAAAGCACGTTTGATTCTAAAGATAGAATTAATTGTCTATCAGGTTGCATTGCCAGTTCAATGTAAGGGAAACAGTCATTAAAATATGTGAACCTTCTCATTTTCACCTCTTAGGTCTGTGATAACATTTGTGGGTCCATATGGTAAACCTGAGTATCAGACCACTAGTGTGGCTGAAAACCTAACCACTTAAATCTGAGATTGACCAGGTCCTTATCACAATAATGCAAATTGACATTTAAAATCAGGGTCAAATGGACTGGATTATGGGGTCAAGGTGTTGCTCTTTCTAGCAGCTGCAGGGATTATCTTATGTAGAAGCTACTACCCAGTGTTTTAGGATGTGGTTTCAAGTTAACTGACTACAGAAGGAATGATCCTGCTAACTCACAAGAAGCCTACTCCCCTCTGTCCCATTCTTTTCCCATATCTTCTCTAGAACAAACTTGCCAGTTCATTAAATTGCTTCACCTGCTCTGGAGGTTCATTGCTAGTGAACAAGAAGGTGAAAGACAACTGAGAGCATGAAGAGGAAAGCAGCACACCTTTTGGTGACAAACTGCTGTAGACATTATTAGGAAATTGTCCTCTGTCCCCAGGCTGAGGATTTGGATTTTGGAAAAGCAAGATAAATCTTGATTCTGAATAAATGGGGCTTGTTTCTAGACTTCATTTATATGAAGGGGATCTTAGTAACAGGTCAAGTAGAAACTTGCAACTTTGCTTTTAAGATGGAGATGCATAAACATATTCTGACAGGAGCTGGTTCTTCAATGTGCCTTCAGAAAGGCATTGATTTGTCTCTGCCAGTTGAGTGAGAGGTTGTGGGCTTAAAATGCTGCAAATGTGTTGCAAATAATTTTCTCCTTTTGAAGGACTATCAGATTTTAAAATAGATTGAGCTCTTCCGAGGGCCTTTTAAATGAATATCTGCCCATTTAATGTTAAGATCAAGGCTGCATGGGATAGAAGTATTTTTGCAGATCATTCCTGTAGTCTGCCAGGAACCCAGAGGTAATAGTGTGGTCTCCCCACAGGGAAAGAAGCTGTGAATATTGACTCGATGTCTAATGTGGTACATGAAATAGGTTCAGGCTGACAGCAACCAGCAGGTAGATCAGAGTCTGGACACATGTATGCACAAGGCAGTTGTAGACACTGAAATTACTTGGTCAAACAGAAGTAATTGCTGGTTAGCAAAAAATAACATTCTCTTTCCTCTGAAAGCTGCAATGATAATACCTCTCCTTACCCAAACCTAAGGGGAAGCTGTCTGAAAGGTCTATTAGCAGGAATGAAAATTTACTGGGAGAAGAGAGGGAGAGAAACAAACTAAAGATGCCTTTCAAGTTTTCAGAGGAAGTCAGGGGGGTAAATGATGAACAATTCAAAGGCCTTAAACTGTTTAGATTGTACTTAGGCACATTGTATGATTCTTGGGGTTGTTCTGTGCAAAGCCAGGGGTTGGACACTGCAGGTCCTTGTGGATCCCTTCCAACTCAGGTATTCTCTGATTCTCTGACACTCCTGTTCATGCCTCATTCTCTTCTTTCTTTACTGTTCTCCTCCCTCTGCATTTGGCACAAAGAAAAATCAGAAAAATACAGAACAATCACATACAAGTCAGCTTTGTCCTGAATAGATTAGGAGCTAGGGGATGAGATAGGGTGATACAGTCTTACATGCAGCCAGAGTGTAATAAGCCTCGTGAAGATGTATCAAGTCTGAAGGTTGACCTGCAGCCTCCCAGAGTGGCTTAATAAGAGTGAGACAACTTCTCTGGACATGCTTTGTAAGAGAAAAGGTTTTAATAATGACAAAAATAACAAATAGTATCAAACAAAAGAAATATAAACCGAACACAGTGTAGCAAGAACGCTTGTACTGGCTAAGGCAGTCCAAAAAAGCGCTGAGCACTTCTGTGCTCCTTCTTATATGTAATAAACAGGCCAAGAGAGCTTCTTCTCCTTTTAATAAAGCCTTTATTAGTGATCAGCTCAGGGGGGGCCCGACGGGTTGTCGTGCACACGCCACGGCTGCTCCCAAGGACGACTTGGAGGAGGAGGTATGCAGCACTTACCCATTAGGGTGTGCTGTAGGCAGAGCCAGGACTTCCAACCTTACGGGAATCACCCAAAGTCGCTGTTCAGCTCGGTGTCTAGGGGGAGTGCCCTCTGAGGCTGTTCCTAAAGGTCATGGCGAGAGTTACAACTGGTTTAATCATAGGGGAGGGTAGTCTTACTGGTGCTTTGCCCATCTGTGTCTCTTTTGTAGCTCAGGTCGGCAGGTTTCCCCACTGCAGGTGGACTCCCTGCTGGTTTTCTTCCCGGTAGGCATTGGGCTTTCCTCATTTGCATAGTCGAATTCCAGCCGCCATGTGGGGGGATGCTACGCCCACGGTCAGGGCACACACACACCTCCAGCCAGGCTCAGAGCCACTGCCGTGTCTCTCGGAGTCACAGCGTGGCCACACACATGAGGTTTGACCGCTGCAGCAGGACGCGAGGTGCTGGCCCGGGCGTCCCCAGGTGCAGCACAGCTGTCACGCTGCCGCGTCACCCCGGGGTGGCCAGCGGTCCCCACGGTGCCGCGTCTCTCCAGCACGGCTGCCGTCTCTGCGGCACTGCCTTGCTGCATCACGGCTTCCGGAGTGGGGGGGTGGCCACAGTCTCCGCCATCCCCGCTGCACATCGCCGCTTCTGGTGCAGGAGGGGGGCTCTGTCTCTGCCGCCCCACCGCTTCGCGGCTCTGCCGCCGGGGTGACCGCTGTCCCGTCCCCATGGTTCCCGCGGCACCGCGCCGCTGCCCCTGGCACTGAGCAGTCGGCAGGCTTCGTCGGCGAGAGACAACAGGCGAAGAAGGTAAACAACTGAGGGGGGGGGTTAACATTTTCAGGACTTAAATTGACATGGGGAATTATTCAACTTTATTCATTCATCACTGCCCCCCTCTAATTCTTTGATCGGGCTCTAAGCCCGCATCAATTAGCTGTTTCAGAATCTTTGGCATAGATTTCCTTTAATTTTTGAAACTTTACAT
>WEIU01019734.1:1755-15671 GCA_013389925.1 Aegithalos caudatus | reverse complement strand
AGAAATAATATAAAATGGCCCAGGCTCCTGCCAGCAGCTGCCCTGCCCTGAGTAGAACACATTCTCCCTATCTTGTGCTGGCAGTTATCAAAACACTTTGCACTTTGCAAAGGAAATACCAAAGGTGGAGATAAGCACTGGGTTAAATTCACCCCCCACTACATTCAGGTTTCCATTCTCCATATCACCTCCTCCTCTTTCCCCAGCTGAATGGCCATTAATCTTAAAACCCAGAGAAAGCTGTGCCACTGGAAGAAAGCAGCTTGTTAGCCAAGCTGAGCAGACTTCAGCCACACCACCTGGAAACGGGCACTACAGGGCTGCATCCATCACACTGCTTCCACAAAACAAACACCTCTCAATACCCTGTAGATAATCTATAGCAGTAACCTTAGAATTCAGAGAAAGTTGTGCCACGGGAAGAAAATAGAAGGAATTAAGGTCATCACTGTTTTCCTAGGTGTCTGTCATCACCAGGAATTAGTTAACCACCAAAAAACTATTATTCACACAGACATTTAAATGCCAAGAGGAATGATCATCAGATAACAACCAAGAGCAGGCCCTTGTCTCCCACAGTAGTGCTAATGGTTAGGGAAAATACAGTTTTAACTTCTGGCCAAGTATTCCCTGCTCCCACTGTTGCCAGAAGGAAAACATGTCTTTTCCCAACACTTCTTCCTAATGTGCTCACATTGGTTTCATATAGAAGCACTAATAAAAGGGGAAGATGTCAGGGATTGTGAGGAACATATACCCCATTTTTCAAATCAGTCCAACTGAGTGCAGCCACAAATCATGCAAAGTTTTGTTAAATAGAGAAGAAAGCTGTACTGAGCTTGCCTGGTAAGCACAGGATGAGCAACCATGGCTCAGAATTTTATTATGCCTCAGTGAGGCTAAGCTGGCTCTGTCCCATTGATTGTAGAGAGAGGTGGGCAGCTATCAGCTGCTCTGATGAGGCTGAACAGAAGTAGAGCAAAACCAGACATATTTAGCAACAGGGCATTGATACAAGAACCTGATGATGTAAAGAGTAACCACCACCCTGCTGTCAAACCCAAAAAAGCATTTGGCTTCCTGCCTTGAGCATGGTCCAGGCCTCAAGGGGCACAGTGCAGACATCACCACCTCCCTTCCACAGCTCTTAGCCTCCAGAGTCAGCTGGGGCTTTTGATTCTAATTTCATGATGTGAGCCTAGACTTCAGTGGGTGAAGTGCAGGCCCCCTGCAATCTACAGCTCGGCAAGTGGATGTGAGAGGTGGGAACAAAGCATTGTCAGCTTACAGAGGTGGCGAGGTGATACGTGAGAAAACACTGCAAAGTACCACCCCTTTAGCTATTAACTAACCTGAGCCAGCTAAATTCAGGGCAGCGGCTAAAAGCAGCCCTGCCTGTTGCTGCTGAGGCAGGAGGAGGCACATCCTCACTGCACCAGGCACACAGCGATGCATGCTCTGCTTGCACACAGCCTGTGCGTGCAACACAACACCACCCACGCTGGGAGCAGCAGGCAGGCTGCAATCCAATGAGCTCCTCCTGAAGTGCCAGGCAATGGCATGTCCTGCGGGCTGGGAATTCCGTACCCAGCACAGAAGCAGCAGCCAGCCCCTCAGGGGCTCTGGCACAGCGTTCCAGTTGGCAAGGCTGAGGGGCAATCTTGCAAAAACTGAGTCTCATCCTCGATCTCCTGCTACTCCCCAGGCTGCAACCACAGCATCGTCAGGGGTTACAAGTAGCACAGAGGGGAACAGCCTTCAAAACAGGGTGGTCACAGCCAAATCACCCCACAAAAGCAGACAGCAGTGGTGTTAACTCCCAGGGGACCAGGACCTGACAGGGAGGACAGAGTCATGCAAAAGGAAACGCTGCTGAACTGGTCAGTCCTCTCCACTCCTCTTCTGAGCTATGGGATGTAATCCAGGCTGTGTGTCAGGGACAGTGCTGCACAAGGGACATCTTGGATACCATCAGTGACATGTCCTGGTGGTAAACCCTGGGTTTCCCAGCTATGCACCACCATCACTGTCAGGTTTTCATCCTCCCTCAGTGCCTGATATTGACTGAAGAAGCAGGATATTTCCACATACATCTGTGTTTTGAACTGTGTAGAGTCAGAGAAGAAAGCACTGCTGGCTGCACCCCTGGGGTCTACTCGTAACTCCAAAAGGTGACACATTAGATGCCCGTGTTTGAGAGGTGCTCATGAAAATCACCATCTGCTCAGGTAACAGAAAACAGTGACTTCTGCCACCAAACTGTACAAATGTTTCCCTGCTCTGTGTAATCTCCTTTTCACAGGCTCCCTTCAGTGCCATTTTATGAGCATATTTTCAGACAGCTTCTCACTGTTAGTTTGAGACAGTTAAATTTCTTATAACATTGTACAACCGGTTAGGGTTGTTTTACATTTAGTTTGGGTTTAGCAAAAGAAAAAACATGGTGAAGTTGCGGGGTTTTGTTGGGTTTCCAGGACCTAAAGCTACATTGGCCTCTAGGCAGTGAGCTAGAAAAAACACCCACGTTTCTAATCCAGAAAAACTCCGTGGTCTCTATTAGGCATTAAATGGTTGATTTACTCACCAAGAGGATGGTGGAGGGTTTTTCATTCACAACCCTTTCAAGATGAATATCATTCTACTTAAAATGCCTTCCAATGTCTGCTTTTGAGTCTAATCCATGTTAAATGAGCTGGTAGAAAGCTTTCTCTGGTGAGCTAACAGAAGCTTTGTTTCAAACTCAAATAACCTCTTTATGGGAAGCTCTTCTGGAAACAGTATAAAACAAACATTGATGGAAAAAAGAAGGAAAGAGAAGAAGAAATCATACCTTCCTTCTTCTCAAATCAGACCTCTGCCTCTACAGTTACCCTCTCTGTTGTGAAAAGGGCATTTTTGTGATCCATCCCCCTTAGCTCAGGCCATGAGCAAATCCCAATCCTACATGCATTTAGTAACAGGCTCAGGTATTTCAGGGTTAAAAGGCTCACTTATGATAAGGTGAAAATTAAGTATATTGGGATTGCAAAAGAGCAACAGCTTGCTTAGAAATGCCTGTACTCAGCAGTCAAAATTAACAGCCATCATACAATTATTTTAAAATACCAGACATTTCCTTTTTCTCATTTTTAAATGAAACTAGATGAAAAACAATTGAAATATTCAGTAAAATGCCTGTCAATGCCAGCTTGTGTTTGTAATATAATGTAGATTACTAAGATGTTGGTTCAGTATGATTAATAGTATTTAAAATAAAATCTACGAAATAGCCACGTTGGAAATTCACATAGAAATCTGAATATTACCCAAAAAAGCTTAAGGAAGCTAAATAGAAAAATCAAAGGACTAAGAATTTCTCATGTCTCACCAGGTGATATAAATTTAGTTCCCCTTATAAAAAGTTATTGAATCCAACTTTAAAAAGGTCTTTGTTCCCCTTATGTCTTAAATGACAATTTAAGGATACATCTGTAAAAGCAGCACACTGTAAAAGTCATTGCATGACTCTTCTGGCTAATAAAACCAAGGTAACCTTGGTACAGCATTAAAGCAGTTAGTGTTAATGGATTACAGGGTTTCAAGCAATCCTGCTGCAGAGGCATCCAAAGCACTGCAGGAATGTGGTGGTGTTCCCCTGCACCAGGTTTGGGTCCAGGACTTCTCCATCTCAGTAGGTGGCAGATCATTCAGATTCTGCCTGTTTGGATTGCTCCTGCCATGGAGAGCCAGAAACACTGCAAGAAGCAGGCAGAGACAGTGACTGAGGCTTTCTGTTAGCCTCTATGTCCAGCTGCCATGCTGGGCAAGGTCACTTCATGCCAGTCACACCACAGAGTGACCCAGGCATGAGCAATTTCCTCTTAGAGGGGTGCAGGAGGCATCACCACTTGGTCACAGAGGGACAGACACAAGTGCACAGGAGGGCCTGGTGCTTGGCATGTTCTGCCTGCACTTGTGAGTATGGTCTAGCATGTGGGTGCATCTCCCAAACCCAATGTGCAGCCACACCACCACTGAGTGGCCAGGAGCTGCACAACTTAAACTCTGTCTTCAGTGGGCCCAGCAGGACCCATTCTGCTGGGTGCTGAGTTTAGATACAAGGAACACACACCTGAAAAAAAGAAAGATAAATTCAGTTGCAGAGCCACTTAACAGGAGAATGAAGAATAAAATCTGATCTTCTCACTCCAAGACAGAGACCCATTGCCAATGGTCCCCATTGTATGTTTTCCACAGACCTCAAGAATCTTCATACTATTTCAACAAATCTTCAAAAATCAACTAAACCAATTGTCACACCAGGCTGAGGCTCATACCTGTAAGATAATCATCCTTTAGGGACCCCTCACTTCAAAAGAGAACACAAAGATCTGCTGCATTCAACCCAACAGCTCCTGAATCACTGCCAACTGTTGAGCAGAGGCTCTTTATGATGCTCTGGACTGACTCAGCTAAAGGTGGCACGGCATTACACTGCCTTATGGGAAATGAGCCACTGTCAGCACAAAGGCAGTCCAGCACAAGGTTATAGCACACAATGTGCTATTTCCATCCTTATTACACCAAGGTGTCAAGCAAGATCCTGAAGATGCAATGGCAGCAGTTAGCATGCTAATGGCTGCACTCATTTTCAGCATCCTACAAACCACTAAGACTGGGAAAAAATTGCAGCCTGCTTTGGTGTTAGCACTTTGCAAATTAAATTCTCACCTTTCCATCTCTTGCTTGGAGCACTGTCTTGCTGGAAATACTGCAGCCATGCCTGGCTTTCCACTTTTCTCACATCTTTATTATTCCAGCTGGCTGGGGCCACTTGGTTTGTGAGGGCCAGCAATTCATAAGCCCTTACTTTGCTCTGTGGAAAGCCATTCCATGATAGCACAAACCCCACACTGGCACTGCTCTGTTATACACAGGCTTTGGAAGCTTTTCAGGGAAATCCATTAACCATGTGCATTTAGAGGAGACACAATTACTGTGCCTGTAACTGCACCTCGGTGAGTGATCCTGCAGCAACACCACGGACATTCACTGGCAGTCACCACTCTGGGCCTCCATAAAGCACAATGTGATCTCTTCACTCAGTTGTGCAGCACATTGCCACAAAGGAAAGTATAGGCAGCCTCTTCCACAGCCTTTGTAAAAGAAAAAAAATCAAACCCGCACAAAACTTTTAATTAAATAAGTTACTTCAAAACCAAGACCTACCCACATTAGCAGGAGAATTAGCATTAAGTTCTTCTGGGGATGAAGGAAGTGTTTACACCAGCCAACAAAGCACCTCTGCACTCTCTGCTTTGCCCTTAGAGAGAGGAGGAAACCACATCCACCCCAGGAGGGGCTGGAAAGGTTCATTAACTGATGGTTACACAACACTTTCACAGGGAAGTCATGTGTTTACAGTTTCATTTTGTCATAATTAGGGGCACATACTAAAGCAGTGTCTCCAGGACTTTAATATCCCATTTGTGTAAGAGGCATTTCACAAAACTCAGAAAAAAAAAAAAAATCCTTGCTCTTAAGCAACCTATTATTCCCACATACATACACTCGTGTCTTACAGATGCCCTGACATGTCTCAGAAGAAGCAGGCAGTAGGCAAAAGTTTTACTTGCTCATGACTCAATGACATTAAACCAATTGGCTTTAACTAACTCTCTGATGCAGGGAGTACTATTTACCCCACTGCTAAAAAAAAAAAAAAAAATGTTTTGCCTTCATTGAAAACAAGCCTGGTTCAGGTGGCTATCTGAACACAAGAATGGGGGAAAGGCAGATGGATTGGTGTCCTCTGGGCTAAATCCAATACATTTTTCAGGACTGTGCTGTTCATTGTGTGACCTGAGCTGTGACTTCCCTGCAATGTGTCACTGACCCCACAGTGAGGCTTTGGTCTCTCAGGGGCCCAAGGCACCTGAGCAGATGTGACAGTGAGCTTCCATATGGTCTGCTAATGAAGGTCATTAAAGGCTTTTAGCAGATACATGTTTTGATATCTCTTGGACAAAACCATGTTTTCATTTCATCACTGTCAGATGGTATTTAAGTGCTAATACCTGGAAATACCTGAGGCACCTGACCTCCTTCTTCTGGGAATTTCACCCTGTGTTTTGAAAACATAGACTTGACTTCATGCCCTGATGAAATGTTGCTGACATTTCCTGACATCCTGGAGCTGGCTAAACAGGGACAAGAGCCCTAGAGGAAGAAAAGGAAGTATTTTTGCAGAGATGATGTCCTGGTGGTATTGTACACAGATATTTAAAATCAAGGGCATAAAGGGTTATTTAAGGTCATGGCTGGGGTCATGGTAATAAACAGTTCAGGCCTACAGAAAATCAGACTACTGGCAGAAGAAACGCACATGTGAGATTAAAGGTGATGAGTACATCATCTCTAGAACATCTCAAATGGTTCTGTTTTCCCATGTGGAAATTCAGTTTGCTGGAGTCTCTGCTCTTCCATGAGCTGTAAAAGAAAAAGTCTTCCTTGCCAGCAGTACTGATTTGCCCATCTCCATTCCTGGTGAAGCTACTCCATGTTTGCAGATGTCAGAAGAGATGCAGTCACTGAGTTTACAAAACCCAAACCCTTGGATCTGTGACCCATATTTCTGGGGAGTTCAAGGGAACAATCCTATGTGTCCTCCTTTCCCTTTTAATTCCCAGTAGCACAAAGATGAAAGTAATGCCAATCCCTGAGTTCCCATACCTCAGGCCTCCTTCTGGGAAAGCACAGCTTGACATTTTTAACTACATGCTGAAAGGTACATTGTACATTAGCTACAGTCTGTAGGATGAGCATTTGTATAAAGGAAATGTTTTTAAAAACTTCCTTGCCATTAATCTTTTCAGATGTGAAATACCAAAAATTGTACAAGTTCTTTCAACTAGAAGAAAGCTAAGGCTTCCTCTGAGGTAAAAGCACACAATTTTGCACATTAAAGACAAGGTAGATGAAAGGAAGGTCTCTTCATAAGTGATCTCCTCCTGTTGACTCCACCCTTTGCAGATAAAACCCTGGGAAGTCCTGCCCTGCCTCTCCCTCAGGCCACCCAGCTCTGGTCCCACCTCCACTCCATCCAGGAGATGGATATGTTCTATCACAGCCCAGCTTCAGAAATCTTTGTAACAAACACACCTTGTCTCTGGGACTGGTTAGGAGACACAGGCTTGCTAGCACCAAGATAGGTCATGCATACCATGCAGGGACTGGGCAGAATCCCAGCACAGCCATCAGGATGTTACTCCATGGCCTGTGCCATGAAACCCAACATTACCCAAATACATGTCTTTATCCCAGGTCATCTGTGAGGCATGGATGTAGCTCAAGTCTGAAGTGTGCTAAGGGCAGAGGGACTGCCTGCACAGCCCAGCTCTCAGGGGACAACCCTGAGAGCTCCCATAACTCAGATGTGTCTGAATGCCAGGTGAGTTTTATTACTTGCTGGTAAGGCATTAACCTCAGATATTTTCTTCCCTTGAGCAAGTTAAACCAGTTTGATTGCATCTGTATTTGGTGGTCCCTCTCTATCAGGCTTCCCTGCAAACCAGGGCTTGGCCTTGGCTCCATAGAGCAGAGTATTTAATGGCAGGAGTCCCGGTTTGGTGGTGATAAAGGCTGCAGAGCTGGAGCTCAACCAATCGAACAGTGTCTCAGGTCTCAGGAGTTTACGTCTGCCCTTGACCCCCATTGCCTCTCTTGCAGGGAGAGGAATAGAAAGCAAAGGTGTGGGTGTCAGAGAAGAGGTGTCCCTGGTCACAGACATCTGCAAAGCTCAACTTGGCTAAGTGGACCAACAGCAATGCCAGATGTCACGGCTGCCTTTTGTTCTCTGGACAAAGCATCGCAAGGCTGCAGCAATGCCTGTGCTGGGCGGGCAGCTGGGGAAGTGCTCCTGTAGCCCCTTGCCTTCTTCCAGGCTGGGACTGGGCAAAAGCCACAGAAGAACTGGGTGCTGTCCAGGCAGCAAAGCAGTTTCTGCTGTAAAAAGCCAGGCCTGTCACCTGCCTGCTTCCCTAACCCTGCCTGCTGTCACCCCAGGCTTGGGCAGGTCTGCTGAGGTCTGTGCCCCACAGCCCTGGTCACTCTGCTGAAGTCTGGGATTTAGTACTGTAGCTGAAATCCTGTAACCCTCCAAACACTGGGAATGTCAGCCTGTCCAAGGTCAGCCAGTCTTCAGAAACTTCAACCCTGTCCTCACTGAGGATGGGAAAAAAATCTTTACAAACCTGGAACAAGAACAAAGTTTCTGCAGGAAGGGGAGGTTCATTTCTTGCTGATTAGTTTCACACACCCACAGGATCTCTGCAGAGCCCTCCTGCTTCCTTACACTCTCTTGTGTTTACCAGAGCTAGAGGCAGCCATCTCTAAGGGCCACATACCCTGAATACCAGGACAAAGAGAGGAGAAAGACATGGCTGGGAGCCTCAGCAGGACAGCCAGAAGGGCTCTCTGCAGGAGAGCAGCCCACTGGGGATGGAGCAGGGGTGTGGAGTCCACAGGCAATCCCTGTTCAGAGATTTGCTGAGTGGGAAAGGCCAGGGGGAAGTCAGAATTGAAACAAGAAGGCTGGGACAAACTCAAAAGGGGCTGAGTCAAGGACAGCATTTATGCTACTGATGATGTGAGAACACCATGCAGACAGCTTGAGTCGTCCCCACTTTGGCAACTGCATCAGTCCTGTGGCCACTCACTGACTGGAATTTGCAGCTTGAGTTGTAGGTCACTCGTGAGAATACAGCACTACCAGATGGACACCAGCTCATCTGCACTGTGCTGTGTCTCACCTTCTGTGGAGCTTCCCCCCTCCACTGCAGCTGACAGTGATTTTGGCCTTTTTCCTCACCTGGCCATAGTCTGAGATCACAGAGGGACTCAAAAGAAAGGGCTGTGTTCTGAGTACACAAACTGCTCACAGGGGACATGCTGTCACACTCCAGCTGTGGCACAGCTGCCTCTCTGGCATGCAGAGACACTCGAGCCAGCTGCAGCTGCTGCTGCTGGAAGTGCTCCCATGGCCTGAGCCCTTCACGCTCCCAAAGGGAAGACAGCAGGAAGACAGCGTGGTGAGAAACACTAAAGATAACTCTCTGCTGGGCTGGGTCTTTATTCTTGTGTTTTTGAACAAAGCAGAGCCCATCCCTTGAAATGTGGGAAGCAGGGAGAAAAGTGTTTACTGGCAGTGCTTAGGTTGCAGTAAAATCCAAGAGGTGTTGAAAGGACACTCCAAAAAAATATGCTTTTATATTTAAACATCTGTTCTCAGCAGGTTTTTTGTGAGTTAGATGAGTCAAGCTCCAGCCCTGGGCCAAAGCCCAGCCCCATTAATTACACAGGGGCAGCCTCCCTCCCTCCTCCAGCTGTGGCTTCCCCACTGCATCCTGGCAAGAAGCTGCTGAAGGATGGTTCTTCAGTCAGGGAATTGGTCTCCCCTGCTGCAAAGCACCCACCTTTCCAGCTCATCTCAGCTGGGAAAGGTGTATTCAGTGTGAAGCAGCACCTTGAGGAGCAGAGATGGAACAGGTTAGGAACATTAACTCCTAACCCTCACCTTCCAACTCAGCCTCATGGACCTTTATTCTCTGCATCTCCATGGCCTCTCTCTTGCAGTTATTTTTCTCTGCGGAACTTGTGGAGGCAAAGCGAATTTCCTCCTCCCACTCTCTGTTTGAGTCCCCAGATAGACAACACTGGCTCTGTGTTCTTTTTCAAGTCCAGCTTTTTCCATCCACTGAATTTCACAGCACATCAGCTCAGGACATGGCACAGTCCCACCAGATATAAAGTCTCTGCATCAAAGCAAATACCTGAAGAATTGTCAACATTAGAAATAATTTTTTCGGAAGGTTTTGGGTCAGAACTGCAGAAAAACCGAAGTTTATCTGGGTAAATGTTTGGAAAGTCAAATGATGGATGCTGGCTCTGCTTTGAGCAAGGTACACATTGCCTTTGCTACACACAAGTTAATGTTAGAAAGGCAGATTAATATATAAACCTGTTCACTGAAGGGTAACACAAATCCAGCAATTTCCAGTGGGGAAATAAAGGTTTTCCTGCTTGTTTCATAGAGACTAAATTTTGCTGTTTTCTTCTCAGAGCATGGAAGAAGCTAGTTTGAAATATAAGCTAGTTTGAAATATAAACAACTTTCTGATGGACATTTACTGGACTTGTAACAAATCCACTGTGAAAATCTGTACCAAGATCTCCAGGCTCTCTCCAAACATGCCATGGTGTCCTCATGGTGCAAGGCAGGAGTGTCCAGGTTCTGGCAGTGGTCAGCCAGCACCTGTGCTGTAGTGGAAGACAGCTGGGAAGAGGCAGCATCTCCCCATGCTACATTCCAGAGAAGTGGATACCATGAAGGATGCCTGGGAAGCATGGGAGAAATCACCCCTTCAGTCAGAAAGCAAGATAGAGAGGTCCATTCTGACATTATGTATTTTAAGTTTGAATTTTAATCCTTTTGTGACCACCAAAAAACCCTCGGAGTTTTCCTGAACTGTTATGACAAGGGACTGCATCTCTCTCTGTTGAAGACTTACTGAAAACACAGCAAGTACTATGAGAGAAAACTAAATCTAAACACATGCTGTGATATTTATTGTTACAAGATCAGCTCCTTCAGTGAACTAACTGCAAATAGCTTAGAAAATTTCTGGTGGGAACAAAAACCTGGGAAAACCAAGCTCCCCAGGTTTTATTTTGATTGTGTTGGAAGGAGCCTGTTATTTTACCCAGCAAGTAAACTCCTCATGTTTGGCTCTCTGGTGCTCCCATCATAACTCTAGGTAGTGCTGCAGCTGTCCATCACACCTCACCAGGGTGAACAGCAACACAGCCCAGCACAACACCCTTCCCAAATTCTGGTGCTGGGACCTCCTTGGGGTGTTTTCCTTGCCAAGGGAATGTGTCTGTGGCACGTTCTTCCATCTTCCCCATCCCTGCCTTGTACCAACGCTGCCTAGTGCAAGGGCCAGGTTGGGTTGGGCTGGGCTAGGCTGGTCCTTGCACCGGCTACAGCCACAAGGATCTGTCCTGGGACCAGAGAGTTGGTTGCTCCAGAGGTTGAAGACAAGAGAGCAAAGACCTGAGGAAGTGAAAAGCTCAAGTTCTGCACCACAGAAGAACAAGAATTCCTTGGCTTTAACAAAGAACAAGTCTGAACTAGGGGGTCTGCCTTTGAGGTTAAAGTGAGGTGTAGAATAGGGTCTGTGAGATCATCCCACAGCAACCATGGACTGGGGAGAAGGCAGGGAACAAAAAATGCCTTTGGAGATGGCTGTAATTTTTCACATGCCCTTTCTCTTCACAGATGAAAGTCTGTCAGGAGAGAGGAGTGACAGTCTTGCCTGTAGTCTGGGAATAGGATGAGACATGGCATGGAGGAAAAGTCAGGTATGAGTTAACAGTATGGTTTAGTCTCATGCTTGGGGAGTGAGCAATCTGAAAATAAGATCTGAAAGTCCCATTATGTCCAGTCAATTGCATGCCTCAACTCCACTTTGGCCTTTGATTATAAAAGTCCAGTCAAATTCTATAGCAGGGTAAATTTAGTGCTAGGGGCTTCAATGGATAATGGTAATCTTAAAACAATCCCACATTCCTCAAATAAATGTGATGGTTTAGAAAGACTTGGATGTTATTATGTACAAGTACACAAATGTGTGTGTATATGCATGTATGCATTTATATCTCTATTATTAAATCTTTTACTAGAAGGCATGATTGAAGAGTGCTAACAACGGGCATCCATAGCATACATCCTTTTCTTTCCCAAAGCAGAGGCTGAGAGTGCCAGCACAGCAGGAGTCAGAGGAGGCCATCTACCATGTAACTCCAGCATCACTGTCCAGAACAGCTCCTGGGCTCCCACAGGATTTGGGAGAAGCCAGGAGCCAGCACTGCTGGCTCCCTCAACACTGTGCTTTTGATGTGAAGGATTCTGGCTCCTTGATGGCCTGGCTGGGTGCCATGCAAAATTGATCCACATGCCATATTTGGCACTTGTACTATACACTTCCACCCTTGCTCTTGAAGATCAGCCAAGATAATATCCAGTGGCCCTGCTGGGAAACGGTCTTAAGAGTCACCAGGCCATCATAAAAAGGAATTTGCCAATTTTCATTGATTTTTCTAAGGAGTCATGTGCTTATCAGGCCTTTAGCTTTTGGAAATTTTTCTCTTTAATCTCAGCAGTCCTTTAGGGGCAGGGAAATATCATTGAATGGCCTCAGAGTCCTTCAGTGGCCCTGCTAAACCACAGCAGCATTTGAGATCACTGCTGCTCAAACACTTTCCTGGCTCCAGCAGTGATCTGCTCCAAAACACAAAGCGTTTGGCTCATTTTGACAGCTGGTTTATGGAGCCAGCACTGCTTCCAAGTGAATCTGGGGAACTGTCCTGGAATGAACTGTTTCCACGCGGGCAGCCAGGAAACTTTCCAGGAGGCTCCACTCCTTCAGAGACAGCCTGCAGGGATGGAGGAGGAATTTGTTGAGAAGAATTTTTGTCTCTGATGCTTGCAGAGCCTGTTTCCTTGAGACATTTTGTTTGGGGCTATTTAATCCCATATTCAGCTCTACCATCTCCTCCTCAGCAACCAGACCTCATCATTTCTCCTTTCTCCAAGATCTGCCTCAGATCCAAAACAACTTTGGAACTGGCCTGGCTCTGAACCCAGGGCTCTGCATGTGATACCACACCCCCACACTCCCAGATGATCTGCTCTTCCAAGAGAACATCCTTCTCAGTCACAGTTTGTGTGGGAAGGGAGCTATAAAGGTCACCTAGTTCAACACCCTGCCATTCCACTACACCCAGCCTCCCAGAGCTTCATCTATCTGACCTTGAATGTTTCCAGGGATTGGGCATCTGCAACCTCCCTGGACAACCTGTCCCGGTGTTTCACCACCCTCATTGTAAAAAATCTCTTCCTTACATCTAGTGTAAATCTGCCCTCTTTTAGTTTAAAACCTTACTCCTTGTCCAATCAATACATGCTATGGTAAAAAGTCGGTCCCCATCTTTCTTATAACCCCCATTGCTATAAGCTCAGTCTTTCTGGCAATGATCTGACCAACTCATTGCCTTCTGTCCTCCAGCCCCTCCATTACAAACTCTTGGGCTTTAGCTCAGTGGTTTAGGAAGAACAGAATGAAGGACTGGTAGATGAAATAACTGCAGTCAGTGCCGAGGAGCAGTAAGAGGATTTACACCTCTGTGCCTCTGGCCTTTATCAGCCTCTGGTTTGGGAGGAAGAGAGGCAGAACGGGCTGGACAATAAGCAGCCACTGTACTCCCCTGCCCTCCGTCCCTGGAGGCAGTGACAGTCTTGCCTTTAATATCTATAATCTTCCACAGTCGAACAATGTGCAAATATTGCACTGCTGGAAGCAAAGAGCAGCCGATGATGGTTGCGGGATCAGCTCCACAGGCTTGACAGGAGGTCGGGAAGCAGAGTAACTCCGCCTGTGGGCATCGGCTAAGGGGGTGCCCGGCTGGCCCATCCTTCGCCCGGGGCTTCCCTGTAAGTCCCGGAACATGGCTGGAACCGCACTCAGCGCCGCAAACCTGCCCCATGGGGCATCCCCGGGCTGGGCGGCTCTCCAAAGGACTGCAAGACCCGTCTGCGAGATCTGTGCTTAAGTGTAGTAGCCCAGGAGCGCTTCTCCTGCTGGTTTCCGAAGATGACAATGTCCTCCCCCCAGCTCTGGGAGATGTATGTAAGGATTTGGTGCTTGGGAGGCCCGAGCTAACGGGCTGGGCTGGAAAGTCTTGGAAGGGACGGGGAGCGCGGCAAGCTGCCCAAAACCGCGATCAGAGACAGCGGCGCACCCCTCCCCTGCGCCGCCGCCTCCCTCCCCTGGCCCTGGGGCGCTCCGGGGTGGGATTCTCCCCCCGACAGGCTCCCG
>WEIU01019730.1:0-25483 GCA_013389925.1 Aegithalos caudatus | reverse complement strand
CTGCTGGAGCTGCCAATTTTGACAACAACCCGAGCAGGTGATGGTTCCAGAGGAGGGTCATTTGAATTTGTGAGTTGAGGCTAAGGAACTTTCCAGACTCATTCTTCTTGCCCACAGAAAATAGACAAAATTCACTGAAATGATGCACATAAAACACCTTGAAACTCAGCTGAGAAAAGAGGTTAGCAGAAAATTAGAGTAGAAATTAGCAAATTATTGGCTGAAGTATTTTATAAATGTGTTGAACAAATAATTTGTTTCTAAAGACCAATTTTCCTTTTTTTTTTTAGAACTTCAGTTGTCAAAGTACTGCAATGTAAAACTTTTTAATGAGTTCTAATTTAATGAGCAACATTTCAATACCATGAACAATTCTGCAGTCAAGATACAATTACAGGCTCAAGTGTCACATTTTCTGCTAAAAATAGTAATCATAATGTTTCTTTGTTGGTGCTGTAATAACACATCTTTGCTTATGTTTCAGTAGGTGTAATTTTAGAATGTAATTTTGAAATGTTACTGTTCTTTACTTCCAAACCCAAGTATCTATGGTCATGAATATATACTTCCATTGAAAGCACTTGCAAAACCCTTAGAGCTTCAAAGGGCAGCATTTCTATGGATTATACTAATGCCATATGTGTTGTCTTTGTTTTCTTTTTGAAACTGAATATGATATTAATAAAATAAAAATGAAATTTTTGGGACTGTATGAAAATAAAGGCCATTGAAGAAAGGAAAATTCTTTGAACTAGCTTTATTTTATGCAAGCAAGATTTTGTTCTATATTCGTGTTTATATTCTGAATTATTCATGAAGTTTGAGGAGAAGCATTTATCAATCATAATCTCACTGGCCTCACTACATAGCTAATGTCACTTGGACTGTCATGGAAGCAAGTATTATTCAGGATGAATACAAATAAGAGAATGAGAGAACCTTCATCCAGACATAAATTCTCCAAGAAAGAAAAAGGACCCTTTTAGATAAATGGATGCTATTTAGCTGATTACCCTGAAAAAAAAAGAAGTTTCCAAAAGGTTACTGTGCAAGGCATTCTTTGACATTCTAACTTTTTCTTGTGCTTAAAACAATGGTGATCCCTGTAACTGATTAGTAAGAACTACAGACAAATGCACCTTGTTATGTAAAAGAGCCCTTCATTTGCCTGTTGTAATCCTACTTATGCATCTGTATGTAATTATAGAAGTGGCACCTAACTTTGAACTCTGAGTCCCATGGGAAGTGCTGGTTCTCCAAGGTGCCAAACAAAAATAAGGATGTCAAACATATGTTGGCACAAATATACCCTTTCTTCTCTTTGTGGATCAAAACTATCCATTTTGCTAGTGGCATCTGGAGACAAGAAAAAATGCATTTTGAAGCCAAATTTATAATACTATGGCTCCAGTTTCTCCAGCAATATGTAATTCTACCTAACCCCACCTCTTTTTTCCTCTTAAAATCTACTGATTGCACACTTAAATTTAAATACATTAAAAAAATCGCATCCTGCATTTTTATAAAGTTAAAGCAGACACTATTTCAATATCTGCTTGATACTCTTAGAAAAGTATAATCTTGAAGGGGGAGACAGCAGAAAATGGGAGTGATTTTTAACCTTTATTTTGATCCTTATTTATAATGTCTTATCCATTTATTTAGTTCTGCAAATGTAAATCTGTCTTTCTTGTCTGCTAATTTAAAGATATCTCTGCCACCAGAGTGGTATCATTTCAAGTGGATTTGGAAACTGTCCATTCTTTTTTGCTGACTGTGTTGTATGCCAAGAGTACCAGAAAAGACAGACCCATGGTTACTGAACAGATTAATCTTAATCTGTCTATAGATCTTTTTATTACCCAGTACTCTCTAGAGGAAAAGGAAGATTAAATAAATCTCCCTTCTAGATAGGAGTGTTAAACTTGCACAGAAAATTGCACATTTGCAATTATTATGCCAAAACCTCCCCATTTTTACCCTCTCCCAATTCTTTCAAGAGGATTATGTCTACCTTTGAAGTAGCTTTTATAAGGGCGGAGTCCAAAACGGGTTAAAGTTAATGCTGCTCCAGCTTGAAGGATTTCTGTCTTTTTTATTACCTTCCTTAAGAAAATGTCCTGACATAACAGGCTTGCTTTCAGCATCATTAGCTCTTAACAGGTGGCCAGCATTTGCCACATGTTTTTAAAGCATAACCTCTTTGCAGAGGTTGAGGATCACAAGGAAAGTGCTACAGAAGGCTACATTTAAAATGATGCTTATAAGTGAAACGTTACTCCAGGGAACATTTAGAGAAAGCCAACAGTCCTGGCCAGTGGTCATTAAGGTGCTGCTTTGGAAATTGAACATAAAATGCACGATCACATAGTTGATCACACAAAAAAAGTACCTTAAAAATCTATACTAGCTCTAGTTTTAACAAAGTGAAGTGATGCTGCCTCTCAACAACATTTGAAGATTTAATGTGATTTTTTTTCTTGCTATTTTACAGCACAGGCAATGTTTTGATAAAATATTTGGTAAAATTTTTATTTTTTTAAAACAAATCCTACTATGCAAGGTAAGCATCACCTTCCCTCAGGGCTCAGTATCTGTAAAATATTACTTACATAAAAGTTATTTATTACACATACTTTGCTCTAGTGCTGCTTTTCATGTTTTCTCATGCTATATGTAGTTACTACCCACGTGCTGATATTAACACCAGTGCCTAGGGCCTCAATAGGGATTGTTCTTGGATGACATAAAGGCTTCCATTTAAACTGACTTCCCAACATCCCTTACATCTGTATTGCACTGCAGTCCAAGCAGCCCTCCACAGAGCAGGACTTCTGAAAACAGATCACCTGCTGGTGAGGACTGAGGAGCTGCCTGCTTGTTTGGCCATGACTGAGAGCTGCACACCACCCAGCACAACGTGGTAATTCTTTCACAGAGTTGCTTAACGACACACAGAGAAATCTTAGCAAATTTCATTAAACCCACACAAGTTATGTGTGTCTCCAGGGAGAAGAGGGAGGAAGAATTAATTCCAACCATCTTTCCCCCAGGAGATCTTAAAGAGTTTTAGCTTTCTTGATAACAACAGGGACATAAGGAGTTTCAAGAGTTTTCCAGCTATTATATGCAATCAGATAAAAGCCAGGATGACAATCTTATTGTACAAAAATTTTTATTGCAATTTAGAGAGAAAATCTGGATAGGATGATGAGGTTGACTATCGTACAGAAGACAAAGTATAAGGCCCTTATCATTGAGCATGCTTTCCCAGTATATCCGAACAAATTGGTTTTTTCAGTTACCAAAGGAAAAAAACAAAACAAAAAAAAAACCAAAAAAAACCCTGTCCTATTTTTTTTCTCTTTAAGCTTTCAGCTGCAATGAAATATGTCTATTTCAGTGGGTGAGTACATCCTTGCATGGGTGTTTCAGAGACTTCCCGTGACACAGTGTGCTGGCAGCACAGCATCAGGAATTGTGGGAGGGAATGCCCTTGAACTTCCTTCTCTCTCATTTGACCCTGAACACCTGCATCCTGGATGGTGTCTCTCCAAGCCCGTCATGACAGTTCAATAGGAAACGGTGATCATAGCAGATTCACCAAGTCCTGCACACCAAAAGGAAATAAGGGCAGGTCTCACATGAGCAATAGCTCTTTATGCTACACTCTTCAAAAAAGAATAATGTAATTCTGTGAGTAAAAGAACTTATATAATTGGTGTGAGTTTAACACAAAGCAGTGTACCATCCCTGTTAGCTTTTTGGTGGGTTTTTTTTTTTTTTTTTTCAGATGCTGGCAGTTTGCTTTAAGAATACAGCTACATATAACTATAGATTTTGCTTTTATATACATTATATATAACTATTTACTTTTTTGAATTAAGGCATATATAACTTTAAAGGTAAAGTCCTTTAGGCTTTATGTGAAACATACTATTTACTGCAGAATTATTTATCATCTAGTAGATCTGATTCCAGTTTCTGGCTTTTCTGAATTTAGAAAGTGCATGTAAGATTTCTAAGGCTGATAAAAGGAAATTGCACAGGTAGTTAAACTATCCCATTGGAGCAGGAAGTGAGCATGAAGAGGTCAAGGAGAAAATACAGGACAGATGGATAATAGCACTGACTTTTGCCCAAGGGGGCAAATATAAATTTGGATGTATGCGCTGAGTGAGCTGGAGAGACAGAACATTTGTCTACCCTGGCAGTCTGAAATTTGCCAGTAAAGTAACCACATGTCTGGCCAGGGAAACTTCAAGGTGAGTGACAGAGTAAATGACACCTACCAAGATCTTCAATCATTCTCCTGAGGTTCAGGGTTCCACTGCAGTGGTTTGATGCTGTCTTTGCTTTCAGGGACTGGCCTTCACTGATCATGGTCTGCCCTTGTATGTAATAACTGTCTAATGGTTTTTGAAGATTGTAGGATAATTTTGATTCATAAAGCAATAATTCAGTCTTCAAATGTTCTAAATTGATATAAAGTTTAAAACAAGATAAAAACATTTTCAGGATATTTTCTGATAAAGGATATTAGACAAAGCGTGAATACTTATTACATGATTAATGAAGCAAGAAACATAAAATATCCCTACTATTTGTAAGGATAAGTAACTTGCACTCAATCTGTTAAATTTTAATATTATCAAAAATATTAATATTGGCAAAACATCCCCAAAAAACCAGTGTCATTTTGAACTTATTTAAAAGCTCGTTATTTTGAAAAGGATAAATACTTTTCTTGAAGGAAATAAAATAATAAAGAACAGTTGTATTTCATTTGTTCTGACCAGAATCTTCAGTTACATAAATATTGAAATTATAGAAATGCCTGAAGCTCCTCAGGTGTGGAGCTCTTTTAATTTAATCTTCAGTCCAACCTTAGCTCACTGAGAAAAGACTTTGAAGACCTTTGTGTGCTAATTAAACCCTTCAGAAGCATTACCTATGTCTGGGGCAGTCCAAGCACAAAAACATAAAATAGAACAGTGCATGTCAATGTACAGTTAGATTGTATGGCTGGATTAATCCTTTCTTCTTGCTTCCAAAGGGGCAAAATTCTACTTCCTATCTTTCCCATGTTTCCATGCTTAAACTACTGATACATCTATATTCTTAACAATGGATGTGCACTGCACACACAAAGTTGAAATTTACCTTAGTAACTTATATTTTAGTGTTATGGGTATTCCTTGTATTTAATGGATTTACAATAAAGTGAGCCAAAAGCTCTCTTCAAAGTTCCAGCCAAATGATTTCATAGCTTCATTCCCATGCACACTCTGAGAAGAGATTAAAAAGGGATGTTCATAACATGAGGTAATTCCCCCCACAATGGTAACCCTTAATGAAGAAAGGGGTAACAATGAACTTGTGAGTTTACACTGAATAGTCCAAAGGAAGTTTGAGATATTACCCAGGTCTAGAGGAAGCCAAGCTATTACTGAGGAAATTGAAAATTACAGTGCTTGCTCCTGCTCTGCAGGGTGTGCATGGATCTCCCAAGGGAGATCAGAATTCACACAGAAGATTGAGCTGCTACATGGAATTAGGTACTGGGATATGGCCTGGCTGAACACTGGATGGGAGGAGCATTTAGATGTTCAGATAAAGGAAGACAAATATCTCAGATGTGTAAGCAGGATAAGGGAGAATTTTTCTGAGTACTCCCCTGAATACTGTTTCTTCCATTCCTTGCCAAGAGTGTCTCCTGTGAAAGTTGTTGAAAACAATTTGCATATAAGCTGGTTTTTTTTCCTTAATTAAACACTATTCTACTGAAATAGCTTCAATTTAGGATTACTTTAGAAAAACTGTAGCCATTGGGAAAGAAATATTTTAAAAAATATTTTATGCTTCTCTCCTTACAGAGCTAAATTTAGCTTGCCTCAGATATTTTCCTCTGCAGTTGATGGCATTCTATATACCTGGTTCTGGAAGGTTTCTGAGAGAAAAAAACCAGGCAGAGCAGCAATGAGAAGCTGCAAAGCCAAAACATCAGTGAGATATCAGAATTCTCATCCTAAATCCAAACCACAGCACTGTGCCAGCTACTAGGAAGAAAACTAACTCTGTCTCAGACAAAACCAGGACAAAACCTCTTCACTTCTCTGTGCTGAATCAGGGAAGGTCTCACCAACTCAACTGATGTGTTCCTGAAGTTTTATCTGTCACAAATTTCTTCCCAGTTGTTAGGATTCTCTCTGGGTAAGAAAACCAACAGTCTTGAGTCAGGGCATGTATCTTTTTTTTTCATTCTACAACTCCACTATCTTTTTACCTCATTGCCATTATTAGAAGCTTTGTGACTACTTTATTTTTTAAATCTATTATTTCTTCAGGCTGTGGTTTCCAAGTACTTCTCAGAGATGCTCTACAAGCTCTCTATGAACTCTTCCATTCTCTATCCAGTTTTATAAGGTCTTATACTTTCTGCATATATCAAATAATATTGCTTGGTTTATATCCCACAAATTAAAAAAAGCTACCAAAAATCATTCAAGATAGAGCCTTGAATAATACAGAGCTGGAAATTCTGCTTAATTGAAATAGCCAGACTTTGCAAATATTCTCTACATAAAACAAATCTTGTGATAAATTCAAATGCAGACAGTCTCTAAGAACCATTATTAAAAAGCCTGCTATGATTAACAGAATACATCTGTAGTCCCTGTCACATTCTTACTGTATTACAGTAATTAAAATAGTAATGGGAAACTGATTAAACTTGTGAAAATGAAAGACTGCCGTAACACAGAAACTGAAGTGAAAGCACAAAGAGCATAAAGCTAATAGAAGTTCGATTGCAGTTACAAGTGGAAAATAAATTCCAAAAGAATTATCAATGTGATCTAAAAATATTTAATTTTAATTACTCTTAAATTTCATTGAGTACAGTAAGTGACAAGTATGAAGATTAAGGTACATAAGTGAAGATTTAAAGAGCTTGCATTTTAAAACTAGAGGAAAAAGAAAAGAATCTTATTACACTATAATTTTAGTTTTACTGTTTTCCTTTTGATTTTCACTGCTTCTCAATAAATAGTCACTGTTTCTCTATAAATATTCAATATAATATACTTAACCAGTAGCTATTTTCCCACTTTAAATGTAAAAGGCTAATGTGTTTTCTTGAATGTCTTGTTTCTTGTACATTTTTTTTCACATGCACATACAATTCATGAAATATTCATACTGTATCTGACACATCCATGAGAAGAACAGAATCCTACCATATGTTTAAAATACATTATAATACAAAAGGTCGTGAAAAGTTGTCAGTTTTTTAATACTGTCACTTTTTTAAATGTGTGCAGTACATTTCACCAGACATGTAACATATGTGGTATATGGAAAACTTACATTGTTTCCTTATGGGTATCTCCACACTCAACAATCTTCAAAAAGATGACTCAAATGACTTAAATGTAATAGATTAGGATCATTTTACAGACTGGCTGGTAGCATTAGGAACTGGAGCAGACACAAATGGACTGCTACATAAAGTGGCTGAAATTACAGCTGCTATAACTTATAATGGGACCCCAGGAATCTCAGTGAACCATTTCTCCCATGAAGGCCAAATGCTGCAAGTCATTTTGTATCAAGGCTCTTTAGACAAGCACCAGGAGAAATGAGATAAGCACTACTGTGCTATGGAGGCCCAATGCTCACTGCATTTTGAAGTGCCACCCCTCAAAAATAAAGATATACCAAAGGATAGAAAGCTTAAATATTTTAAATTCTGTGCTAGAGGACAGCCTTGCACCTCCATGGGAAGCAAGGTTTAAACACAACTACTCTGCACCTTGTTCTTCCCTCCAGTCTTATGTAGGAAGTTATTGCTTAGGGAGGACAAGGGACCAGAGCCAGTAAAACCCTTGGCCACCATCATTTATGGTCTTTATGGAGCACCACTGCCCTCTTCTGGGACTCACCCTTTGCAGGGCTGTGCAGCACTGAGGCCACAGGCACCATGTACTGACTTCATTCCCTATTCTCCTTTAGAGACTATTGCCTGCTAAGTGTCATGCTCCTCTTGGATTCCAGTATAAGTAACTGTCTGATTAGAACCAGCTATTTCTATAGTCCCTAGTTCTATTTTCCCTAAATTGCCTCATTATCAACTGCTTAATTGTGTAATTGATTTCAAATACTTTAAATTACCACTCTTGCTTGTTTAATGTTTAATTACCTTACTTGTTGCAGAGCTGATTGCCTTCACATTTAGTCATTTATTCCCTAATAAGTTTCTTAGTTGCCTATTTCCTTGAACCCACTGTGTTCTATCTTTTAATGCCCAGTCCCTGTCCTTCTATTGTACTTAACAATTCCTTTACTGCATTCCTAGGTGTCATTTTTAACTTTTTTTGGTTTTTCACCAGTATAATTCTGATCTTTGTTTGCTCCACTGAAAATGTGTTGCTAGCTCTCAAATTTACTTTTTTGCTGTCTGAGAATAATTTGTTGTGACCTCTGCAGAATTCTTGAACTCTTTCATTGTTAACTCATTATTGACTTTGATGACCTTCCCAGAACCTCCCTATTCTCATTATACAGTCTCAAGAGATTATGTTCTTGGCAAATTTTCTTCTGGTCTCCATCAGATTAGGTGCTTCTATCTCTTTTCCAGGATCGAAGTATCAGGGGATTTCAGTATGCCAGACCATAAAAACAGGGTTTGACTACCAAAAAAATTTGTTAGCCCATTTTTTATGAGCTGACAAAGTTTGGCCAAATTTCCCATTTCCTTGGCAATTACAAGTTGCAACAGCAAAGCCTATTTGCTTTGTGTGCTACATGAATTTCAGAAACTTAAAAAAAACACTTCAGCAAAGCTTGTACAGCATAGAAAGCTAAAATAGTATAAACTGGAAGATTCTCACATAGCTTTATAATTAATTAAAACATGAAGCAGAGTGAATGGTCAGATTTTGTAATGAATAAAAAATTACAGTTGTTTTCTGAATGAAATTTTGTGGTTTTCCTTGTAGTTTGCATATATTCATAAACTATGTGTAGAAAGAAGCAACTGCTGAGATGATAAAGTTTACTGATGGTTCTAAATTATTCAGGGCAGTAAAGACAAAAGTCTGTGGAGCAGAATTGCATGAGACCCTTACTAGAGAAAGTGACTGAACATTAGAATGGCAGAAAAAATTCATTGCAGATGGATGCACCAATTCATTAGTGGTGCACATGAGGAAAACAATTCTGACCTTGTTAATAAAGTAATGGTCTCTTGTCCCTCAGGGGCAAGATCTTAGAAGTATGATATGTATTTTATGAAAATAAGGTGTTGTGATCAGAAGTAGGGAAAAATATTGATGTTATTAGGGAATAGATAGATAATAACCAAAGATAAATCCTAATTATAAATCAAAGTAATATTCAAGTTCCTTTCTCCTAGAAGGACAGAAAAATAGATTAGAATAATATCTGATAGAAAGAACTAAATAAAGTAAAACATAAGAAGTAAGACAAAACTCAGCATCATAGAAGTCTATAGAAAAAGGGGTGAGGAAATTCTGGAGTCACTCTTTATTGCATTAGTGTGCAAAAAATGCATTTTGGCATAAGAAAATTGCTGGCTAAAGGAGTCCCTGATGCAAAACTTGCTTAAAGCTGTGTGGCTGTTCTGGATAAATACTGTATTCTCCTGCAGGCACCTGTGAATTAGATATTAATGAAGACAGGTACTGGCCTAGATGGACTTATAATCTAACCTGATTTAACTTGTAGTTACATCTTGAAAAGCTTCCTCATCTTATTTTATAATTAAAGTTTGAATTTTTGAATTTGAATTTCATAGATTCATTAGTAATGTATTCCCACTTTTTCTGGTTAGTTTTCTCTCTTTTAATTTTCTGTTTAGGTTAGGATCATGATTTGCAAGAAAAGACACAAAAATGCTTCATATTTTTATACTTGACTACATTTTGTGATCACTTCCTTTTGTGAGGCTAATCATGGACAGGATTCTATAAATGTCAGAAAAAGCAAGCTCTGCAGAATACTTCTTTTTGTCATTGAGATACCTAAGACTGAATTTTAGGACTTAGCTCCAGGCCTAAAGTGTTTGTGCTCTTGATTTTGAAAACGTGTGTAGAACCCACAGCTATTACTGAAGTCAATCCCTGCTGTGGGAATTTAGGACTTCTCCAAGTTGGTCACTGGATATTATGATTTTGCAGGGAGAGGCTGATCTATGCTGATCTAAGATACCAGGTCTACTCATTTGCTCTAAAGTTAATCTTCACCATTCTGACATTTTTTAAATGTTCACATTTCAGTTTCCTTGCAAAACGTACTAAATACTTAATTCTGCTCAGCAATTCATTGGCATTTTCTTTAAACAAAGAATTCTGAGCTCCATCTAAATTGCATAAATAATCATCAAAATGCCAAAGTAATTTTCCGTATTCTTTCATCATTACCTGGTGATGCCAAATGCAGTTTAGGCAAAAAGAACCAAAAGAGATTAGGATAAACTCTGTCCTCTATAATACTATTACATGCCTGTAGTGTTTCTGCTGGTCTTAACTTGGATACAAAACAGAGCAAAATTTTGGCCAATTGATATAATGATAATATTATAGCAATGAGTTCAGGAAAGCTTCATGTTTCAACACAGCTCAGTGCAAATGGATGGATAAGATTTATGTTGATTATGAAAGAAATCATTTTACGAACCATACCTGAGACCAGATTTCTGAGTAGATGGAAATTCTACCCTTCATTTCTCCCTTCCTCAAATCATTTACAAGTTTGTATTTCTCATGCTTTTTAATGGAAAACTTCTCTAAATAATCCTGGGTTTAAAAACCCATAAAGATTTATAAACCAGGATATTAAAAATGGATACATTTATTCTGTTTAAAATTTTAATTAATAGCAAATTGCCTAGAAACATGATAAAAATATGACTAATTGTGCTGGAAAAATAATTAATTTTAATTTACTTTTCTGAGGAAACTCCAGGAATATGTAGCCATTTTTGTACCCATTTATTCAGTCAGCAGCCTGAAGATGCTCTGTCCTATGTGACATTGCTATTCCCAGCTGTAGACTCAGCAAAGTTCACTGTAATGACTTTGGCTTTCTAAGACACATACTATTTCTGATTAGTGAATCTATTTCTGAGCTGGTCTGGAGCCAGCTGAGAGATAAGGACAATCTTTAAGCCTGATCCATAAATGAGAGTTATGGCTCAAAATTTGCCTGTTAGGTGAGTTTCCTCCATTGTTCCCAGGGGAAGATGCAGTTACAGAGGCTGGTTCCAATCAGAAGGATTGTCCCTACAATGGTCCCATGGATATCTTGTCACCCAGAAAAACTGATTGTGTATTAAAATAAGTTCCAAATAAAAAAAAGTTTCAAAGAAAGCATCTTAAAAATGTTTTAGCTTGCAGATGCATTCTCTGAAGCATCTTCTGATATTGAGATAATCAATATTTTTCTACTTCATATACTATCTTGCTGAAAGATAAGGACAAGGGAAGAAGGGAGGAAGGGGAAGAAGGAAATTCTAGAACAAACTGTGCAAAAAATAGAGTGCTGACACACATATTAAAAGATAGAAGGAACTAATATGACATCACCCAGGCAACTTTAAGTAATCCAAATGTTTGTGCTCAACAATTAAACACCTGTGCCCAATCATTGCAATTATTATCTGGAATCCCTTAGAGGAAATAATTTAACAGTAGGAGGTTTCATTCAGTTAATATGTATTTGTGAACCCAAACTGAAACAAGAAGAAAAACAATACTTCAGTTTTGACAACATATATGTACTGACAGGGGTTTTTAGTTTAGGACCTCTTTGAACTGAACTGTTGAGCTGTTTTCAAAGTCCATTTTACCTTCATAGGAGAAAAAATGTGAAAATAAGCCTAGTAACACAAATGTGTGAAACATGATTTCTTCTGCACTCCTAGATGAAACTGGTCTGGAATTATGGCAACAATTTTAGGCCCTGACTGATATACCTGGTGAGGAGCTTTGAGACAGAAGCCTCATCTGCCCCAGGTCCCCAAAAGCCCAGCAGAGGCAGCCACTCCCTTTCCCATGGAGAGCCGGAATTATTGTCCTACTTTATGGCTTCACTGGCTGCTCATTTTAGGCAGGATTGAATGAGGCTCTGATGTCTTCAATATACAGAAATAATTAACTTGCATGTAGGAGTTGAGAACTATTTCACAAATTCCCCTGTCTCATGTACCATGTCAGGAAGTCCATTGTAATGATAATTTTGACTGTTTCGAGTGGTAAAAATACTTAGCTAGTATAGTGTTTAACTACCCCACATATTTAATGGATCTTTATTTTAGTTAAAAGTATCTTACTGTGTTGCCTTGATCTCATACTTTCAAGATAAGGAAATTAGATTTTTGAAAGCTCTTGTAAGCTTTGCCCACCTCAATATCTGACACTCGAAAATCAAAATAATGAAAGAATTTCTATTTTTCACTATCCTGTTCAAGGGAATATTCTTTTCTTGCTCTTGATGACTTTCCAGACACAAGGCAAAGTCATCTCAAAGAGAGTGGCTATGGACAAAGCTGAGAATCTGGATGACAAAAAGTAATTTTCCACAGTAAATGCTGAATCATCAGACTGCTGTGTTGAAGTTTGGAATTAACTGGCAAAGTATCCCTAAGTGCATAAAACTTGGGAAAAGTATCTATTCACTTATATCTATTTAATACTATAAATATATATATTTAGTTTACTTTGAAAAGTAAATCAATTTTATCTAATCAGTGTAAGTAATAATAATATCAATCTATATTGGAGATGATGTGTAGAGTAGCACTTTCTGGGCTGGGTTTTGGGTTATTTTATATCGTGCAAATTTTCAAAGAGATATGCAAGCATTTTTTTTTTGCCTCTGTACCTATCTTTGTACTAGGATAAATACCATGGGTTCGTTGTGAATGCTCATGCATGAAATGACATTTTTTAAGATGAGAACTTGGCAAGGGATGTTCTCAGGCTTCCTTTACCTGCATGGGTTTACGAAGTGATCCACAAAAATCCTTCCTTATTAGTGCCAACTTTTTTTTCATTTATAATGATAACTGAGTTTTTTTAAAGACCAAATAAGAAAGAAATGTTACTTAATAACAAAAGTCAAAGTTTTCTGAAAGCCATTGGACAATTAACAAAAAGAATTTCCATCTGGAAACAAGATAATTTCATCTGATTATTAAAAGATTAACTTTATCTTGGTATTAAGGTTAAATTAATTTTAAATGCTAATTGTCTTTAATGCAGCAACATTTTGCTTCTCTTTATGAATTTTCATTGGAAAATGGTAAGTTATGTACTTGGATTTATGTTATTTTATTTCTATCTAATAATAAAAAGCTTATGTGCCCCCTGTCTCTCATGCTCATTGTAAGTGAACTGAAATATTTAGTATGTGACATCAGTATTTTCCAATTAATTCTGCTGGATCCTTGTGCTCTGGTAGATTTTATTCCTTTATTTATATATATAATGTTACATTTTTCTTTAATTTTCTGATTTTAATATCCTATGTCTTTTCTTTCCTTCTTTTTCTTATTTGTTCATCTTTTTTTGTTTTAATCCTTATTCTCTGCCTCCTCATTGCTTACAGGGAGCCTAAAATCTCATACTCTGGGCACCTGAAATACTCTGCTGTAACTGAGATCATTCTCCTGTTTCTTTAAATTCCATGTTATCTTCCTCTATATCTACATTTTTTGTGTCTTCCCACAGAACCCCAAAATGTTCACGTCTCCCTTTGATCCATTTCATGCTTTTCCATCTCCTGGCATCCTTACATGTGTAGATGAATGTGTCTGATGTGTGCACATAAATCTTGGCTGGCAGCTGATGAAACAATAGATGGTCATCTCAGCATTTTCTTGCTACCAAGAACACTGCATGGGTCAGTGGGATTTTTTGTCATTGTGGTTTTTGAGGTTTGTGTGGAATGGTCTTATCACACAGCACCTTCACAGGTGTGTCTTCCAGGGTGTGTGACCTAAAAGAAACAAAAAAAAAGAACCAAAACTTTGTGCATTTTTGCATATTTTGTGTGTTACTTCTGGTTAGGAGTCACTATTTAGTCATTTGCAAAGACTTCCCAGTCTCCTCCTTTCCTACCTTGCCACCACAATCAATTATGAGAAGGCCTGAGGTAAAGTAAGGAGGTGGATCTGGGGGTCTATAAGAGAAGAGATATCATGGAGCTCATGAGCCTGAAAAGAAGGGTGGTAAAAGCTGACAGATTAGCACCCTTTGTCACCAATTGGCAAGATATATAGAAGCACTACAGTGCTTTTCTCTCATTCTCTCCCTTTATCTCTAGGAGTTTTCCCTTGAAATAACTAGAAGGCTCCTAGAGAAGGACAGCAAGCATTGGGTCCTTGGGTCCTCAACTCTGACTAGCAGCAATGCCTAAAATAACGTTTTTTACTCTTTCTGGACCAGAGAATTAAGAATTGGCAGCAGAATTATGGAATGTGATAAGAATATCTAAAATAAACTTGGTGGTTGAAAAGAACAGTATCATGTAAAACAATACATACAAGTGGAAGATAATAATGCACTTTATGGAAATGCAGTTTTGCATAGAGAATTTTAAAATAGAAATAGTGTAGTTATGCCACCATTAAGATAGAAACCAGCTGGAGCTTCCTGAAAAGAAGTTCAACACATTTCTAGGCATAATGTTGTTTCATAAAGCTCTTAGTATTCCTCAACATGTCAGTAGCTCCAGAAACACAATAAAATGGAATACACTCAGAGGTAATGCACACAGAACAAAATTACATTCCCAAGCTTCAAGTAGTTCTGTATATACATAAAGTGAGCTACAAATGAAACATTGGTTCAGCTTTATAAGAGTACATAAAAAAAAAAATTGTTACTTAAAAGGCAAAATGGTCCAGAAAGCTTTACTGCCACCATAATTTATTATAGAATTAATCTATTATGTGTTTGCACCAGGTCAGGCCACTAAAGGAAACCTGTGTCTTATCGAAATCAGATTGAGAAGTACAAATCGAGAATCCCTAATGGAGCACTAAGCACACTTCAAACAGCCAGCCATATGGACTGTGTTACAGCCTGGGGATGGTTTCTTTTGAGCCATAAACTTCAGCAGCAGAGTGTGGAAGACTCTTTATTTGATATAGGGTCTTCAAGAACAATGATGCATTTGAAAAAATAAGTTAATGCTTGGCTCTGAAGTCAAGGATTCAGACCTCCTCCTGAAGACATCTCCTTCCTATTTCCTTCCTAAAACCTATCCTTTAAAATTAGGTCTATTTCGAAATAGCTTTTGCAGATAATGCACTAAGCTTCTGAAGTTAAAGTGCTTAAAGAGGAAAGCCTGCCTAATCATGGCATGTGAGACCAGAGATATCACATTATCAGTCAATACCCAGAAGAAATTCATATGGGAGCAGGTTCCTTCCCGGCGTGTGCACAAGTGGCACTATTTGAAGGTCTGATTTCATGATTAATATGCTTATGGGCCGTTTTGACTTTTATCCATCTACAAAACTTAACCTTAATTGTAAACAAGAGTGTTCATAGCAGACAAATCTTTTTTTTTCTGTGGAATCATGTCAGCATAGTGTGTATTTGTCCTAGAAAGACACCAGCATCACATTCTGGTAGCTGGAACAAGGTTCTTACCTCTGAGATAGATTTCTGCAGGAAGTTAAGCAAATTGCTTTCATTTATAGATATATTGTGGTCATATGGGATTTGACAAACTACCTGGATAAATGCAGTTCCCTGTTGATTTCCTGTCTGTGTTCTGTGTATGCACCTGGAAACCTTGCACTCAGTTTTTGTTTTTCCTTGTGCTGTGCCTAGAAACTGAAGACAGTATTTTCTTTCTTCAGCCTCCTACATAACTGATTTATATTTATACATTTTCAACACAGTAATTGTCTCCAGCTAGGAGATAAAAATATATCATATTATTATATATACTTCTAGATCTATTTATAGATCTATTTCTATATATAATAAATTTTAATATTTTTATTATATTTTCCACATCACATAGAATTTTACATAATTATTTTCATACAATTTTTTTTCATATCATTGAAATCTTTTGAAATGTTAATCTTTTCTTTAAGTAATACCTTTATAATAGCTTTTTGTTTGTACTAGCAACTAGCAAAATTATTTTTGACATAATATTGAAATTAGATATTATTTATTGTATTTATTCTGTATTTACATTATAAAATAATTTGAGGCATACAAAACTAGAAGTTGTTCTAATATTCAAGCTCATGACCTCTATAGTTTTAACCATAGTATTTCTGTTAGATGAATCAAAAGAGCAGTGTGTTTTAATAGGAATTTTAATGTTATAAGCTAATTACTTGGCCAACATATATCTTTGTCTAAAATATTATCCAAAAATTTAGTCAGAAAGTTTATCTTTGTTATAAATAAAAAAGACTTCAGCATTACAATAATCTGACTTAATGATATTGCTCTCTTGCATTCAATTTTAAGAGAAATATTTACAATACTGATAATTTTGATTTACATTGGCTATGAACAGATTTCTCCAGAAATTTCAGTATTTAAAGAATATCATGTGCACTAGCTAATCAGTAATTTCAGTGCGATATGTTAGTGAAAATTAAATTTACAATACTGATAACTTTGATTTGCACTGGCTATAAACAGATTTCTCCAGAAATTTCAGTATTTAAAGAATATCATGTGCACTAGCTAATCAGTAATTTCAGTGCGATATGTTAGTGAAAATTAAATTTGAATTATATGCACTTATTACAAAGACTGATGCATTAAACTACGTAGTGGTGCAGCTGAGAGGAAAACCCACTGCCACTTGGAATTCTCAGCCCAACGTTTTTCTGCAAAGAAAAGGAGCTAAATGAGATCTTAAACAGTGATAAAAATCCCACAGGGACCCTCTGTGTTTAGAAGACCTTCTAGAATAATAACACAAAATTAAAAGCATGTTACTTATTGCTGGTGTGTCATACACCGCTTCTCTGTGTTATATTAGTTTTCTGAAAAGATAAAAAAATCAGCATGTCATTTATAATAATAGTGACTTCCAGCATTTTCTTGAGTCTAAATCAAAAGATAATGAATATAAAAAAGTATTTGCAATGTATGAAACTGTCACTAATTTTCATTCAGTATCTTTAAATCAATATGTTTAAGCTAACTTTTAAATTAATTTTCTACTTTTCAAAATATTGTCTTTCCCAGTAAAGAAGAGAGCTTTACCCTGGGGAGTAGAACAAAGAAAAAGGAAAAGGAGACACCTGTAGTAAAGTTTTCAGGTGGCAGACAAAAATCAATTGATATTTCCTGCTGGTTTCTACTCTCAAATCATATTCATACAATGATCAGTTAAGAAGAAGAAAGCAAAAATCTTCAAATCTGAGTAAAAGAGTTTATTCTTGTTATAGTCAGTTTTAAAAGCATTCTTATAGAACAACATTACCTCTTATATCTAAGATATTTTCTCTGTTATGTGCTTATAAATATTTATGCATATGATATGGTAAAAGGAATCTATACAAAAAGACATGGACATTTTAGTAAGAAAGCAACACAATTTTATACAATTTCTATACAGAGACTAAGTACATGACAAATGGTTGAAAAATTATGTATGCTGAAATGGGGACTAGACTAATGTGAACCTGCTGTGTCATTTTATTGGTTCCTTAACATCTGACCTACCTCCCAGCAGCTCTCATCACGGGCCGTCATGGGCTCAGTGGACCGTGGTCTGTGGTTTTGTAAGGAGCCAAAAGTTGTGCTAGCATGGCATGAGAACATCTATGGTTCAGAGTTTTAAATCAAGTCAGTTGTCCATTTCCATGAGGTGCTGAACACAGATCCCTGGTGTGGATTGCAGAGTGACTACAGAGTCAGCTTAGACCATCTGTGACCAAATGAGACAAAGTTTCACTGTGAGTCTGTCTCTGATTATTGTTCATCTACAAAAGTTATCTCACTTTTCAGTGTTTTTAACCTTTTTTTGGTGACTTTGATTGGTTTGATTTAAAAACTAACATGTCACTTCTCTTACCATGGCATTGGGAAATCACTGACAAAATTCTTCCCTGTGATTGACTTGAACTCAAGAAGAGTTTGTTGCAAGGTTAGAATTTCAGTCTGGCATAATGAGATGGCAAGAAGTGGCATATCAATAGCATCATAATGCATTTAAACTCAACACAGCATTAGTCTGCAGGTTGAGATTATGGAACTGTTTACACAGTGTTTATGGATTTTGATTCCATCCTCTAAATTGTTGCTGCAATGGTGCCAAAGTTTTTGGAATATGCCAAATCAAAACAGGGATTGCCGGATTTTCTTTTCCAAGACACATATTTTGAGAAGCTATTTTATCACATTATCTACAGTGGGCATTGTTATGCCAATGAAGTGGAGTAGTGTTAACATAAAAGGAACCAGGCTAACACTACTAAGATATTGAAAATGTCCAGAGTACCACAAGTATATTTCTATAAAGCTTAACACTCCCAGGATAAGCTATGTGCAGTGCCTCATTGCTATGAAAATGCTTACTGTTCTTTGTTCATACCTTGCACCCTACAGAGTAAACAATATAGATATTCTCTATGTTTTTCCAATTTGTTAAATACTTGGGTAAACTGTTGTTAAAATACACATGCATGTAGTTGTTGATTGATGGTTTTACAAACTCAGTAAACACGTCCTTATAGGATTGATATTCCCAGAGAAAACTGTCCTTTTATGCAAGAGCATTAAACTTTACTTTGGTAAGACAAAGCCCTAAGTAGGATGATGGGTTTCCTTTCCTCCCTCCCTTTCCTCTAGTCAGCCAGACAATGCATTTTCCAAAGACATCGGTGCTTCGGGAATGTTATGTTTTTATCATTTCAGTGGGGATGAGGGGTTTTCCACCTTTATTTATAGTTGTCATTTTTATGCTTTAAACCTCACAAGCTTTCTCTGACCATGAACTCATTCATATATCCTGAAAGAATTTCAGATAATTTACTGTTGCTGTACAGAGTTTTCCTCACAATTGCGTGAAGAATTACATGCTCTACTCCTCTTTTATTGCTTGTGGGCCAAATCCTGCCCTCATTTACACCACTGGAATAATAAATAACCCCCTCTGAGAGCATTAATGTGTGTTTTTCCATTGTTTGAGGATAAAGAACAAGTTACCTAATGTCAGTCTAAGTTTTCAAAGGTTACTGCTCTGCTAACCTGTGGGTGCAGAACATCCGGTGGTTTTAACAAAAAGAATAAAAGATGTCTGTCGAGAGAACACTAAGAGAAACCATGGTTCACACTTAAAGTGTCATTTCTTTATTGTTATCTTTCAATTTTGGAGAAAATCAGACAAAAATTAGAAGGATACAAAGGGTTTTAGACTGGTTAGCAGTACCAGAAGCTGCATCTACCTCTGTGATTTTGCATCCTGACACACAAAACCTTGATTAAGGCCATTAGTTCATATTATGACTCCTCCCTAAGTTTGAAAATGATGGCAACCTCAAAATCTCATGTTTCAGAGACAAGTTACAGCTAAGGGCTACAAGGGAGGTGTTTTATTTTTTCCCCCACCTGTGGTGTGGGCATCCCTCTGTCTCTATCACCCCAGCTACATCCAGACCAAGAGATATCTTAGCAGCAGCTTCTGATGGTTTTGCAAGGAAGCAGGCAGGGGAGTCAGGTGTGTGCAGAGATAGTGTGAGGTCCTGGGGAGTTCCCAAGTGCTCCCAGAGCCCACTTCTAGGTGGAAATTAATTCATGTACCAATGCAAGTGTGAAAAGGCAGCTCTGACTTATTAGAGAGAAAATGGATGGAAATGGGGAAGAAAGAAAGGATCCTTGAAAGCTGAAGGGAATTTGCAGTGGCCTATAGCTCAAAATGGAAAGGGAGTTGAGAGAAAATGATACAAGGAGTCTCTGATTTATGCAGTGAACTGAACTACTGTTCTAGAATAGATGAGACTTTAATAGAGAAATGGGTTTGTGGACCACAGGGCTGTGTTCTCTCCCAGTCAGAGCTACATGAATCAATTCCCTGTCCCATTCATCATTCTGCAGTACTATGGTTACAATGACAGCAGTTGCTCATGATGAAAAATACCTTTACAGGGGATTCTACTTTATTTTTACATAACATGTGATTTAACAGGTGTAAAGAGTAAGAAAATTACCAATCTCTATGAAATCTTCATTGTAAAATATAACTTTAAGGGCAAGAGAAATCCTCATTTCAGCTCCCAGCAAATAAAAGTCACTTTCACAGGAAGGTATTTAAACACTCAGGCTCAGCTGGTATAAGTAGTAATAAGCCTTATTGACAGGTGAGGATCCCTTATCCCCTGGGTCACAGATTGATTAATCCTTAAGCAAAGTTCTTTTGCACAGCTCTTTTAACTTTTAATGCACTAAATGTGTAGCAAGTAGCAATGATTTTCTAGTGCCTTGTTTGAAAGGAATTGTGTCTAAATATAAATATCAACTAAAAGCTACTAATGCACAAGTATTAGACATGAGGACAAGCTGGGCAGACCATGAGAACAAGTTGCTTCATGGTCTAAGGAGTAAATGAAACTGTGAGATATAAACAACTGTGTGAAACAAGCAGCCACGATAAGTTGTTTTGACAACATTTTGGGGATATTTACTTGGGAAATAAGATGTTTAAAACATTATAAAATTACACGTTGAAAACAGAAACTTATTTTCTAAATGAGGTTATTTTTACAAATGCTTTCACCACGAAAGGTTTTCAAATGCAAATTATCACCAACAATAATTAAAAAGGAAGAAAAAAATAATATTTACAGACCTATGTGGCTAACTTTTCACATCTGATGCACCAAAGAATGGGTCTGCATGCAGTGAATATGAAACAAAGCATCTGGATGACATTCCTTCATAGCACCAGCCTCTACTCAAACTTAATCCTTTAAAAACCTTGGCTCACTGTCTTGGGGGTTTAAAAACATTCACTACACTTATGTTCAAGGCTATGCTAGAAGCATTAAACAAAGTGAAATAGTATTTAAAACTTTTAAACTTTGAAAAGCAATTTTTTCCTTTCCAATGGGGGAAAAAAAAATGATCCCTTGTTTATAATACAATATTTTCTAAATTTTCATTACCACAAATAGTTGAATACATTTAATCTGTAGTTGAAATCAGTTTGTGTCAAAACAGAGGCATTTCATTCTTTTAAAAGACACTATTTCAATTCATCTGTGAAGGCTGTATATGGTACAAACTGCATAAAAGATCTATGGAATCTCCCCCTTTGGAGATACTCAGAATTCTGCTGAATGAGGGCAGGAGTGACCTGATTAACTGGGATCTTAACCCTGCTTTGAGCACGGACTAGGACTAGATGTTCTTCAGCCTAAGTCATCTTATTGCATAATGATATCTTTTGCTTAAATAGAATGAAGAGAATTTGACAAGGAAAAAGTACCTACAGCCTGAATCTACTGGAATGTTTGTAGCTAGAGTCACAGACCCTTCATGAATGACACCAAATATGAAACTGGGCCCCCAGGTGATCTCACCACGCAGCAGGGAACAGTTGTTTAGGGGGTGTTTCAGTATGAACTCAGCCAGGACATGAGGAGTTCAGCAGTTCAACCCCTTCCTTACTTTTTCTCTTCTGCCTCTTATTCACAGTTTTCAGTCTTGTGAGTAAAATTAATTTCTCAAATCTGCTTTCAGCAATATAAATATTAACTCTGACTATCTATCTAAACAAAGCAATATTCCTAAGCTTCTCCATGAAGAGTCTAAAAATTCTTCTCATCATGTAGATAGTTTTAATTCATTTACTCTTGCTTAACTCTGGTAAATTATGAATGTACACACACATACAAAGTAAGAACAGCCAGCCAGAGGGGAGAAGGGAGCTGGATACCACTCCCTATAATTAATTGCATCTTTTCTTCTGCCACAAAGGTATGTGTAAGTAAATGCTTCACCTCGGGCTTACAGCTGGTACTCACTAGCACCATATTCTGCATTTGCTGAAAGACCCTTGTAAGACCAGGGAGTAGGATTTGAAGATGTAAGAAGCTTGAAAATTGCAATGTAAATTGAGGAGATTTAATTTTTTTTTAATTCCTTGCTGTCATATATTTGGAAAAAATAGGCCACGCACATCTCAAAATTTTCATTATATATTAGCAAATTTTTTTGACCTTTAATCTCTCCATCCTCACCCTTCTGATCTAAAACATATGCAAAACATCATTCTCCTGGCTCAAAGATTCTCAAAGAAAAGTAATGTTTGTGAAGCATTAAAAAAATGACAGAAATAAGTATCATACATGAATCTCTGGAAAAATCTTTGTGCCTTTAGTAGTGAGAAGTGAAGATGAGGAAGAAAAAGTAGTTACTCTACGGCTCTTAATTCAAGGTCATGGCTCAGAGGTATACAGAAAAAGAGTAGGCAACCATTCAATCAAAGATTAACACTGCCTATGTAAACCAGGAGCCAAATCAAAGTTGTAAAGACATCCTATTCTGCCTTGCAACTGTTTGACTTTACACAGTTTTCCTTTATTAATGTTTCTGAGTACACAGAAGAGAAAATCCCATGTTGCAGCAGCAGTACACTACACTAGAAGTTGACCCCACCAGAAGAAAACATAAGTAGAGCAGATCTGTGAAGAAACAGAATTCTGCAATGTGATGTAAACTCCATTTTTAATATCCTTTCTTTAGAAGATCTGAACAGCAGAAAGAATTATTGGGGAATGGAGACTTAAAGAGATACACCTGATCAAAGCTTTAACATCTTGATTTTGTATAACATATAATTGATGGAAATTATATGAAAGTATTTCAGAAGAAAGAGAGAAGCTATTTCTTCTTATGACTTGACTTTTATGTCTTTTATTTCCTGGACTGAAAAACTGAAAAAAAGTAATGAAAATCATTTAGTAGGAAAAAGTCAATTACTCACTTCCTGCCCCAGAGTCATAGGACAAGGAAAAACTGTTTTAAACAGAGGAAGGCACACTTAAATAGGATATAAGGAAGAAATGTTTTTCATAGTGAGGGTGATGGGCACTGAAAGGTTTCCCAGAGAAGTTGTGGATGTTCCATCCCTGGAAGTGTTCAAGATCAGGCTGGATGGGGATTTGAACAGCCTGATCTAAGGAGTGATGTCCCCACACATGGCAAAGGAGTAAAACTTTGAGGAGCCCTTTTAAGCCAAACCACTCTATTCTACAACTCTATGAAATTTTCTGTTTAAAACAGATTAAATAGTGCCAAACAGTGAGCTAAATAATTTGGACATTTGGACTAAACACTAGCAATGATAATGTAGATTCTTTACATTCATTCATTTTTTGTGCTTCTTTTGTTGGTGTAGAAGTATCTCAGTGCAACCTTGAAGCTTAAGGATTTTGAGCATTAGTGAGGAAAAGAATCCTTAGTTATCTGTTTGCCAGGTCTTCTTCTTAAAAGACTTTACCAATTCCTGAAAAGACAGTCTTTTGTTTTATATGTTTCTGTACATTTATACACTCATCTACCAGAAAAGTACTACAAGTTTGGGGAGTTAATTTTCTGCTCATTTAACATGAACTTTGGTAAGGTTAACCATCAAGTTCACAAGACTGTCCTGCACCTCATGGATGACTCCCAGATTGTGTCTCTACCTTTGTGTTCAACCCAGGAGGACTGTGCAACACTCTGCTTCTGAAAAACACACAAGTCTTAGACCTAGTTCTATCCCTAAGATTTTCTATCTTTAGAAAATGGAAAAGAGCAACGGGTAAGGTCTCTTCAAGATTTTCTGTAACAATTGTCCAAGGACCTATAGCTTGTGGCTTTTAATTTCAAATAAAATCACTGTTTAAAGAGAATTAATAAGGAAGAATAATACCTTTAATCAGTTCAAAACAATAGAAAAGACCTGGGGTTTTGAGGGTGATTCTGTAAAGAAAGTTAAAGTTAAGTAATGCAAGAATTTAAGTCCTTAAACAGAGAAAAAATAAGAACAATAAAAGTAAGAAAGTGACATGGCAAAGGTCTTACTCCTTTTTTAATATTATGAAATATGATTTATGGCAGCTTATATGTGTTTCATCTCATGAAAAAAAAATAAAATAATAGAAAAGGATTTATCCAGTCAAAAAGTCTACCCACACCATCTCCCACAGAATCTTTTGATTACAATGTACTGCCTTACCATTAATGCATACCATATAATACATTGAATGAAATGCCAGATTTCATTCCCTGATTTTTTCTTTAAAAACCACAAATGTTTAAAGTAAAATGTGCACAACGATTTGAGAAATCATTTCTGAGTGACAGATAAATGCTAGGAGGAAATCTGACTTGCAGTAATCAATCTGGTAACAGAAACATATTCAAACCGAAGGATATACTAAAGTGAGGAACCTGAATCCATCTGAACACTACACCAATTCCAAAGACACAGTCCTACTCATCACAATTATTTTATTTTTCTTAACCATTTGGCTGTACCAGTTACTATTTGGCAGCTTTCAGTAAAGCACCAGCTAAAAGAGTAGAAGTGTCATTTCTTAAAGTTAAATGTCTAGTCATGTAATGTATGAGTGGAATATTTAATGACATCAGGAGCCTCAGTGTCCCAAACATTCAACATTCAGAACTGGTGGACTTCATTGTCTAATGGAAATCCTGAATGTTGGCCGTCACTGAACACTAGAAACACCTTTGATTTACGTCCCAACTTTGAAAATATTCTTCTAAAAGTGAAGCACCTAGATTGCCACATACCTAAAAAGAGGAATAGTCTATCACATCTTGAACATATTTTTGTTTTATAAAGGAGGCTATTCATCAAACTGCAGAACAATATACTCTATGCAATGAAAGTGCTATTGAAAATCCTCCAAGTGAGAAAGCAAATACTTTTTAGCAAGGAGGAACCTTTTCAAAAGTGACTTCGAAGCTTGAATCAAGTAAATCATTTGAAGGACTTTTAGGTGTCTTTGTGTTTGGTAGGCTTTGAAATTGTTTCCGTCTCCTGAATAAGGAAAGGTCAGATTTATAAACACCAGTAGAGGGGCTCTTAATGTATGTTTACACACATGTGAGATAGAAATCTATGTTTGAGATAGTCATTCCAGTTTCCATTCAAATTAGCAGAGAAGGATAGGATGATGTTAGGAAACCTCTTACCTCTGCATGGCATTGACATCAAAATAAATCAGATTAATTCCAGATGAACTTCTGCATAGATCTTTGCCTTCACTGACTATCAAAAACCTATTTATACATCAAATAAAATTATCTGAAACCTGTTCTACATTGCTGAAGGTGAAAATAAGGTTCTTAGAGGCATTTACAAAAGAAGTTATGTACCTAATTAGCTTTCACATACTTTATACACAAAAAATAAAGCACTATCAATGTCAACTTTTCCATGTCTGACATAAATGCAATTT
>WEIU01019725.1:385765-415094 GCA_013389925.1 Aegithalos caudatus | reverse complement strand
ATTTTCACCGTGTCATTTTCTAAGCACACCCACGTGCACATGTATAAAATCTTGATTTAACTCCCTGTTTCCTTCTGCTACATTTTCTTCTGTAACCGTGGCAGCAGTTGTGCAAGAGATGGTGGTTATCACCAGCAGTGTTGCTATCTTTTAGTCTTCAGNAAGAAATCTGTATCTTGTCAGATTTCTTGGCTGATGTGCTCTTTACTGTGACCTCTCGCTTTGAGATGTGCCAGTGACATTGAGTTCCAGTGCAAAGTGTACTATAAAGTTGTGGGATCACCACAATGTGACACCCGTGCAGGGCTCTTTTAAGCTGAGAAGATTTTCTTAACTGATGAGTTAACAAGATGATAGACCAAAAATACTCTGGGACAGATTCAGTTCCATATGCTGGCCTCTCTCTGCCTCAGGAATTCAGTTGTATCTGGCCAAATGAAAATTTCCCAGCAGAAGAGAGTGTTTAGTAGACATTAGATTGGCATAGTCCTGAATCTTACCAGTCACAGCCTATAAAATAAGAAAGCCAGAGGTTGGAGAGGATAGGACCTGAGTGTTATTATGCTCCAGAAATATTCCATCTGGCTGCCTTAAGACCACTGTCATCTTGTGTAAGTTGGACCAGCTTGAGAGCTGCCCTAACACACACTGTCTCTGTGGCCAGTGCTGGCAAAGAATGAGAGGGTCATAACCAAATATTTCTGATTGCTCCCTTTCTCTCCTGCACTGGTCAGCTTTAGGCCATAGCAATGATTTGCCTTTATGTGTTCAAGAGTTGCTTTCCAGACAGTTGTAGCGATGTTCAGTATAGTGGGTGCAAATCAAAAGTGGAGCTGGGTAGGAAAAAGGCTTTTTCATCTTGCAAAAAGAATTAATCAAAAGACTTTTTCTACCCCAAGAAAAATCCAGAAAGTTTTCAAATGGTTCATAGACAGTAACATAACTGACAGTGTAGACTAGACTGGACTTAGGGCACTCATCTGAGATGTAGGAACTTAGTTTTACATGTTTCTGTATAGGAACATGAAACAGATCTTTGCTTCTCTGAATTGAGGTGTGTTTCTCTCTTTCTTTATCAATAATTGGAATACTGTTCAACAGGTGGGAATCTTCCTTTCACTAAAAAAGAGATCAAATTATGATGTTTCTGCTGAAACTTAGATTTAATGAAAGTAGCATGTTTCAATATGTGCACATAAAAATTGTAAAACAAAAATATTCTAACTTGCTTTAATTTGAAGGTCTTGATTCTTTTCTAAGGTCTAATTTATCCCATGGTGCTTGCCAAGTTAATTTTACTTCAGCTGCACAAGGGAGAGTAGAGATGCTGACTTTTCTCTAATTGATAAAGGGATGGTGCATATTTTTTATTTTTGTGCACTGAGTACTGAAGGAATCAGGTTAATCCTTTGAATGAATAAAGTTCACAATCATAAGTGCGGCAATGGAAAAAGGTGAGGAACCATCTTCATAAGCTTCCACTTGTTTAGATAACTGTGATGTATATTCAGAGGAGAGATTGATAATCTAAATTTTTATCTTTCTTTCACTGATTCCCTGTATCCAGATGACTCAATTCCTTCCTGTCTTCCCTGTCATTTCCTAGTATGTTCATGGGGATACTTGGACTTCGTTTCTGCTTCAAAATGTATTTTGGTCCCTGGTTCTGAGCAACAAGAATTTGGCCAATACATTTTGGCTGCTTTAACATCTCATGGCTCTTTTATTACTACTATGTATGGCTCACGTTTTAAAGCAGGCAAAAGCCTTGGAAATGGAGGGAAATAAGCATTTTGTGCCTTACTGCTTTTACAGTCTCTTAGCATAGGAAGCATCACAACCTACTTTATTGGGCTGGGAAGTCCATCATTGTGTGAACTGAGCTGGAAGGTTTCTGTGTCCAATTACAAAGCAAGCAGATATGCTCTGAAGAAGATCTGTAGTAAGAAGGGACCAGTTTTCTCTGCTGTTAATGCTCCAAAGGAATGTATTAGGTATTCTTCCCTTTCTTCACAGTATGTAGGAGGACTACCTGTGCTTTCAACCCAAAACTGAAAAATGAATATAACATATTGCTGCATCAGCCACTTCTAGTTTTATAACACATTCAACACCTAACCTAAGGCTTTGTACTTCTGCATCCTCAGTTGGCATTGCAACAGTAGCTTCACGTCTTTATCCAAAATCTAGCAAATTTTATTGGGAGTCCTTTTCAACCAATCATGACACAGGCTGAACTTTACAGTTTATTTTTCAGACATTTAAAATCTGAACAAATAATGACAGTAATAGTGCAAAAAACTATAGATTATAACATCACAAGTCAACAATAAATGGGAAATAGGTACTTTAAACTAGATTTTTTTTCCTAAATAGAGCTGTGCAGAAAAATTAATGCAGAGTGAAAAACCAGAACAAATTCTGTTTTCCTGAAGAGATTTTGTATTATGTTTCATGCAGCTGAGAAACATCTGTTCAGCTGTTTGCTTAAAGAGAGGGAAATCATGCTGTTGTATGAAGCAAAGTGAGCCTAGAAGCTTTCATTTGGTCATTCAGAAAGTGCTTGCTTTATTAGAACAACAAAGTCAGATCAGGATAATACCATATACCTACAAGAAGTCTTAGGGGAAGTCTGAATGTCAAAATCAAAATTTCTGTCTTATAAATTGAAATTTTAATTGACTTTAGTTGTCCGCATTCCCAAAACTACACCAGTCTTGACAGCCTGCTTGATGCTTAACTCATATCTGTCCCTTTTCCATGGGCAGACTAAATATTGCAACATCTATGTTAATAAATACTGTGTTGGGAATGTTCCTGGACATTAACTTGGTCATCTAACAGTTAAATTGTTAGAAGGGTTCCTAGTATGATTTTGACCTGGACCAGCTAGCACTATCCCAAACAATTGCTGAGTACAGTAAGGATTTCCAGAGGCCAAAGGTCATTCAGAGATCACAGGCAATTTGGCTGCTGCTAGCATGTTTTGAAAGATGAGAATTTAGGAACAGGGATGCTGCTCCATGCCAGTTGGACTCAGTGACAGAAAACAGTTCCACACTCATTTGATTTACTAGTATGTATGTAGCCAATGTGTTTTCTATGTCTCCCAGAGAGGCTTAGTTTAGTAGGTGTTGTTGAGAAAACGAAACACTTCCCAAAGTCAGGATTTTCAGAAAATGAAGTTATTGTTGACACTTTATGCCCATCCACAATGCTTCATTTTCCCCTCTCCCCTACTTTATCCTGGTGTAAAATACTCAGTTGCCTCCTGACTGAATTCCTAATGGAATACCAGTCTGCGTTTCCAAAATGTTACAACCCAAGCCAACCCTCAAAACAGCCTTTAGGGGAAGAAATTGAAATACTGAAGCTGAGGCAGACATCGTGAATTTTTGTGTTTTTTAGAGCAGCATCCCAGTGAAGAGAATTTGTTCCATCTAAAGAGAACATAAAGGAACATAGGCAGAAGGCTGACACACAGCCTACCAAAGGACAAAAAATCAGTGTGTGATGGGAAGACTGGTGTTCCAGGCCTTGCTTCCAACATCATCCGTTTGTTTTTGCAGTCATGGGGATGTAAGACAGAAGCACATATCTCATTCCCCTAAAACAAACTTCTAACACGTAGGAGTTTCTCTTACCTCCACTACCTTTGTAGCTCTGGCTATGAGTTAGATGTGAAGCTGTGTCTGTCTTTATTTCATTGAAGAAAAATCTTCACAGAAAAGTATAGTAAGAGGAAAGTGGGATGTAGTTAAGTGTTCAAACCCTCTTAGCCATAGCAGGATATGCTAAGAACTGTTCAGCTTTGTGTTATCTACAATTAAGATCCTGACTTTGGTAGATCCAGTGTCACTCCTAAATAGTTTATATCAGCAATATTTTTCTAATAAATATGGCTAGGAGTTCAAAACTTAACCCCTGCTTTACCCACTTATCAGTTGCCTTTGTTTTCCTTATTCATGTTGGGCTAAGGTAGATGCTGAGTGTCTATATCCGAAGTTATAATCAAGTGCTGCTCTTTAACAAAGAAAGTGTGGATGTCACAGATGTTTCAAATTTATGTTTTAAGATACTAAAATACTTTTTAAACTTTTAGAATAATACTTTAAAAAAAGCTTTTAATATATTTTTAAAATTAAAACCAGAATTAAGTCTTCACATGACTTATTTAGGCTGTGTTTTCACATGCAGTCAAGAATTTTCTATTTGCATGTGTCTTTATTGAATAAATTCATCCTGAGACTACATATCCTCTTTTTATCTTCTTTTGCAGAGATCCAAAGCATCCAATATGTTGAAAGTTTAGTCTAAATGCCCACAATAGCTCAAGTGCATGCTTTAACACACCCAAATCATTCACCTTGAAATACTTTATGTGTAATTTTAATGTTATCTTGTTTAACAGGATGTTGGTTCCTCCCATCCAGCTAAAGCCTGGAGAGAACACAGCCTATGTCATGTTATTCTTTCCGGTAGACTTTTAGATCATAGAACTTGACTGCAAATAAAAACCACAACCTAATTAGTACAGAAAAAAACTAAACTAATTAGAAACTGTTCCTTTAAATAAAATTTGCTATGCCAGCTTTACATCATGCCATACTCTTCACAACATGATATCTTTATGTACACTATCTATGTCTCTGTGTTTGACCTAGATGAGGGTGCTTAGCTGCACCCTTGGGGCCCCTGGGATGGGCCAAAACAGATGATAAACATGCACCTCTGTCTCCTTGGTCACTTGAACTACTTTGCATCATTGGACCTTTGGTTTGAGAAGGAAAACAAATTCTGAAATGGTGTCTCCTGGATTTCTTCATCCAGCTCTGACTTCAAATAGTAATAAATTTGTGTATTTACTGAGGCCCATTTTAATAAGTGTTCACTCTGTGTTTCCAAGAAAAAAAGTTGTACAAGTGGTTACTATGACAAGCGCTGGCTCTGAAAAAGCTTTTAGCTTTATAACTTTTGATTCTCACTTTAATCATCCTCCCAGATTTTGTTCAAACCCTAATTTAATTTTGTGTGTTTTGAGGGCTTCTCTTCTGAAATAGATGCTTCATTTTGAAATGCAGTACTTTGTACATCTGCGGTGATGGTCATATTGCAAATGGTGACAGGTGTATTACTAGCTCTGGGTACACAGTTTGTGCCTCCCTCTGGTCAGATGGGATGCAGAAGATGTGAAATTTACTGGGATTGAAAAAAGAAAAGGAATGGCATATCTGCAGCAGGCATCCATTGCATTTTTTTTTATTCCAATGGTGGACTGTAGAGCTTTTGAAAATCCTCTTTTCAGTAGATTATATTTCTTTTAATCTCAGTTCTGTGCTAACTTCCAGTGTTTCACAGATGTGACCTCACAAGCACTAATCTCTTAGCCACAAAACAAGAAAATCAGAAAACCTGATGGTGTGCTAATATAATGTGCTGTTTTTAAAAGCATGCTAGGGTTCCAATATTTAATTCTTAAGCCAGAACCCACATTTAGGGCTAAGCTGGTGACTAGCAGCTTTCATCATGGTGGTATCCTTAGTATGGGTCAACAGCTGGAGTACTGCAGGTTCCCCCTGTGATCTCTGTTCTTCCTGGAGATGCCTTGGGTTTACACCTCATCAGGAGATGATGTGGCCCTTGTTATTGCTCTATAGCCTAGTTTTACTGCTGACTAGTTTCAAGTCACCACTGAAATACTACTTCTGACTGAGAGGTAGATTATCCTTCTGAAGGGGTGCACTTCCCTCTACCCTTGTACCTACGCTGTCTTGGATGTCTTCATTGTCTTGTCCTGTTTTCATCTGACACAAAAAATAGGGACACAGCATAAGAGTTTGTTCTCTCCTGCTATCTGTGCACTTGGTAACTAAAGGAAACCAAACCCCAGTCCCTCTGAAGCAGTTTCTCTGAAATCACTGGTACTGCCTCAGGGAAGAGACAAAGTATGTAACCATCCAGGGTATGCCTGAGCGTGTTTCGAAATAAATTATACTTAACATCCCTTAAAAGACTTATGGAAAGCTTTTCCCAGAGGATTCCCTCTCCAGTAAGTGAGCTTGTTACCTCCTAATGAGAGTTCAAGAGCCAACTCCTTTAGCATAAGAAAACCTTCTCTGAAGTTGCTGAACAAAGATCTGCAGACATTTCTCAAGTGTCCTTCAAAGACAACATCTTGAATCCAGCAGTCATGAACACAAACCCTTCCTACAGACAAGGACTTCCTTAAAGGGAATCCAGGGTGGTAGCATTAAAAGAGCAAGGTGACATTCAGGTAACCACATACAACCTAAGTAAATGAGGCCTCATCTCAGTGCTCTAGAGGAATGTATCCACACAGTGTTTTGTGTGTGTATTTACTCAAAAATTTACAACTGCTTCTGCTCAGATTTGTTTACCACACTGTAAACACACCAACATCATAGCTACTGAAACTAAAATTATTATGTGAAAAAGGGATTTTTATTAAGTGGCACTATTGTCATAATTGAGCATAATAAACTTAAAGAGATACTGTCAACATCATAGTTTTGAAAGAAAAATTCACATTTATCTCTTTTATTCAGAAAAATATATGGGTCAATTATTTCAAAAAAAGTTACTTACTGAAGGCCTGTATGATGCAGATTGATGATTTTCAGATTTTGGGACTATGATGCCACCAAAAAAGAAAGAATATAAAAGAAAAAACGTATCAAAGAAAAAAAATCAACACTGCTTTCAAAAATGTGACTAAAATTACAGTATCTTTGGGCAAAAATTTATATTGTGTGCTCGTATATGTGTGTATATAATATATATGTTATATATATTATAATTATAAGCTATGAATATAATTCTCAGAGCCCAGCACCCTCATCCACACCTGCCTCCCATTTCACTGTGAAGCTGTTCTTCCCACATCCCTCATGATGTCTGGCTCTGTTCCAAACTGAAGGAGAAGGACACTGCTGTAGTTTCATGGGGCGCTCAGGACCCAACTCTCTCAGCCCCCATGCCTTGGTGACTCTCATAGTGATACTGCCCAAGCAGTAACAGCCCGATCTAAAATAAGTGGATAATGAAATTAAAGTCACTGTGGAAGAAAGTGACTTGCTGGATTTATGTGTCAGAAGTGAAATCAGTTATGTTCTCAGTTTACAGGGGGAAAGAGGACAGCAAGAAAGTATAGCTCATCACCTTTGGAAATGATTTACTCTCCTTATCCCTGACAGTGAGACTCTAACTCACTGCCAAGAGCACTTACACTCCAGCTGTGCCCCAAGGAGTCTGCTCAACCCAATTTCTCCCCCCATCACCGTGTTTAAAACAGTCTTCTGCACAAACATGTATGCAAAATACTGCATGGACTCAGTGTTTTCTCTGGGAAAGAATATAAGATGGAAGACCATTTAATATAAATTGGCAGTTGCTTATTAGAGGCTTATTGACTGAATCTGGACACCAGCTTGCTTGCACAATGCATTCTGGCTTGTGCTCCCTCACTTACGTTAGGTTTTGGGCTTTTCTGAGTTATGCAAACAAGTTGTACCTGCTAGAAAAAAACTTATTATGATCAGATGTTCATAATTTCTCCATTACAACCTAATTAAAATCTTTAATTGTACATAAATGAATGGGCTCAGTGCCCTGATCTTCTTTTCCTCTCCCTCATCTTTTCTTTACAGTAAGTTGGAGATGTCAACCTTAGTAGTGTGTTGGTTCAGGCTGTCTCTTTGCAAAGGGTGTTAAAATTACCTACAAAACCTTGGCTTTCTTTTGCACTGAGAGAATTACAAGAGTTGCTTTAGAGCTGTTTGATCTTCAGGCATTTGTCACTATTGATTTAGGCCAAATGTACTGTTTTATTTGTGTTTATATATATGCATATAACTACTAATAAAAAACGAATACCATATGTCAAGTCCTCAGAATTGTTTATTTGGATAATACTGCTTATTTCATTAATTAGTAGACATTTATCAGCATTTATTGAATTTTTTTTATAAATGCATTATATTTTTAAGATGAGACCTTCTACTTTAGAACAAAAGAAAAGTAAGATTGTTATTAAAATACCCTTTTAAAATTATGTTTCCCAAAGGAAAATGAATTAAGGCTCCTGGAAAATGTTTCAGACCCTTTCTTGTACGATAATCTAATCCTGAAGGACAGTCTTTGATTCGCTTCTATAATACTTTTTTTCTTTCTTGTTATTTTATTTTACTTATTCCCACAGCCAGCTTCAAATGACCTCAAGAACATAGGGCAGCTAAGAGATTGCTTAAACTTCTTAATACTTTTAATCCTTACTTGTTATAATTTGATTACTGAGACAGATTTTCTCTCTGGGCCTCATATTAAATCACTTTCAAGTTGAAACAAACCAGAAATCCTTTCAACTTAACAGAGCTTGTATTCAATATGAGCTAGTCAGATGTAGCAGAGAGACTGTAAGATGTTGCATCACATGCTTACTGGATTTTAATGCAAGGAAAGCAAACTTCAATGAATGTTACATGATTTTACCTTTGTAGAGTGCCTATTTATCAAGAGAAAACATGAGTAAGTATAGTTTTGTAAGTGCATGCAAATGCATGTGTGTAAATGTGTATGTATCTGTACACAGGCAGACACAGATTTCTATTCAATATATATATAACTCTGCTGCTACTATAATCTCTGGAATTGTAAGATCTTATTTATTATGATAAGAATGAATCCCTAATAAGATTTTCTTTCATGCAACTGGTGCCTTTCCTCGTCAACTATATAAAAAAAGAAAAAAAATATTTTTCCAGGACAAGGATTTCGTTAAGTTCATAGTGTCATTTAAAAATGATAAATTCCTAATTTTCTCAGGAAAGATATGGTAAAACAGGAGGGATTGAAATTCAACAGTAAATATGAATGGTATGGTAGTATTGTTACTCCTTTGCAAAGGAAAATTGATGAATTTGTCATCAGCTTTCATTTTGAAGCTTTTGTATGAAAATATTTCTCAGAATGTGAGTTTCCCCTACTCAACCTCCCTGGTTGATCAGGACAACATGCAAGCACGCCTTGTGATACCCAGAGGCAATGGGTTCACAAGGTTCAGGTCAAGTGCTGATCTTAATCAAAATAGCATTCTGCTAAGAAAAGGCTGAGGAAAAGAGGTATCCAGAAAGGGGAGAATTCAATGAAAACTTAGGGGATTCATTTACTGGAGCAATCTCTGGGGAAGGGAAATGTCAAGAGTTGAAACTTCCAGCAGTAGCCTGTAGGTAAATTAGTTTTAAGGAAATTAATAAGGTACTCAGTTAACAATCACCTGAAAATAAGCCTTAACTGAGTGCTCGGGTCCCTCACCACAGCCTCCCTTGTCCACCTCTGACCTCCTCTGCCACCACCCCCTCCTGTGTAGGCTCTGGGGGCAGGGGATCACCATCAGCCTAAGCTCTTGGTGTTGATGACTACAGAGATTCTGATTATTGTCCCACCTGTTGAAAATCCAGTTTTAAAAAGCCATCAAGCTGTAGCAAGGACCTTACATTTCCAATAAGCTACCTGAAGGTTGAATATCTATCTCCCCCTGCTGCTGAGGGCACTGACACTGGTGCTGCAGGGGTGTTCAGAAGGGCAGTGCTGAAGAAACTTTAATGGATTTGCCATCAAGTTTCATTCTGAAGCTTTTGCATGAAAATGCTGTGGTGAACTCTCCTGGTCCTCTCTGACCTCAGGCTGCACCTGGCGTGGCTCGCTCTGCCTCTGGAGACTGGCTATGCTGGGGTGCTCTGCCGCAGTGGGGATCTCTCCGAGCTAAGCTGCTTCCAGAATTGAGGCCATATTTGCTAGTGAAGTCTACAGCTGCAAGAGAAATGCAAATCCCTGCAGCCCTATACTCTCATCTTGGCAGAAGAAAAGCCCTTTCACCTTTAAAATAAATTACAAGAAATGGGCTCAGATTAAATCCCTCGATCCAAACCCACTGAACTCTCAGAATGATTGAATCCAGACTCAGGCTTTGCTGGTTGGGCCCCTCACTGATATCTGTACATCACTTATAAACACACGCAGGTGCTCTGAGGAAAATGAGGGAACCTGAGGTCTGTTAGCAAATACACTGATCCACCTTTTAAGGGATTGCCATTCACTCATGAGTTTCATCAAGGCACCAATAAGAAAAGTCCCCTCTTGAATGCTGTCTGTGTGTTTCTTATGTCTCTATAACTTAAAGGAGGCCAAGGAGATCCCTTTGAAAATCTGAAGCACAAAAATTGTTTCCAGGCTCAAGAATTCTATGCCAAGTTCCTTCTGAAGTCTAAAATTTAGGCTAAAAAAGGAATTTTAATGAAAGCAATAACCAACTATTAAGTTCAATGGTGTTGGTAGGTGTTGCCATCATTTGGAATTGTTGCCATCCTATTTGGATTGAATTAGGAATATTTAAAGGAATTAATGACTCTAGGTAATAGACTCAGAAATTTAATTAGTTTATGGATCAAGTCCCGCAGTTTCCTCATTGGCAAATGAGCGATGGTAAAGGTCAGTGGATTTTTTTCTGGGTTGAAGGCAGTTAACAGAGCTTAATAGTGCTTGTTAATAATAAGAAAAATAAATCTAGCTTTCTCAATATTTAAAAAATACTGGAGGTTTTTTTGTTTGTTTGTTTGTTTGTTTTGTTTTTTGGTTTTTTTTAATTGCACTTGCTAACTATTTTGCTCTTAAATATGAATATACTTCCCCTTGTTTTGTGAAGCCAATGTACTCTCACACAGATTACTAAAATTTAATTAGAGACTTTTTTTTTGTTCCTCTTCTGCACAGGCCAAAGAGCATAAAAAATGTTTTCATGAAGGAACCTTCTTGGTCCCATTACTCACAAGCAGCAGGCCCACAGCTAGAGTGTAGCTGTATTGTTGGGAAGTACCTGAGCTGGACAAGGAAGCCTGGGAGCTGTCATCCCTAGGAGGACAGCTGTGTTTGTGTGCCTGCTCCAGCTCCCTGGGAATTCCACCTGGGAGCACTGATCACCCTCTCTGTGCTCTGAGTCGTGCCAAACCATGGATGGGCTGCTGGCACTCAGTGCCTTGCCAGTGCCCTGCACCAAGCTCACAACCAGTGTTGCTTTGCTCTGAAGGAGCTTCCACCATACTGGTCTCGTAACTGAATTAAGTGCTTAAAGACAGTTGGGATGAAACTTGGCTGAGGAAAGTCAATCCTAGGTGTAGCATCTACCATAGTACTTAAATTCTGACCATGCCTCCTGGGTCAGGCTTTGTGCAGTGGATGCCCTATATCTGGTGGTTATCTTTTTTTTCACTCCAGTGGCTCAGAATTATCTACTACTACAGTGCAAACATATGTTTTACACATTGAAGGATATTCTGGGCCTGAGATGTCTAAAGCCTTTTACAAATTTGTGTGAACAGGCAGCCATTTTACATTTGTGCCTTCTGGCAGTCAAGTAATATGAGCATAGCTATACAGGTCATTGGAATCAGTTTTTCATTTGAGGGAGAAGTCTGATCTCCTTCCAATTAATATTTAATTTCATAGATATTAAACTGTAATTTTCTTATGGCTCCAGATTTTTTTTTGTCCCTGCTTTCCCAAATGTGTATCTTAACTGAGCTATAGAGCTGGCTAGTTTTTCTTACTCCCTCACTAGCTGTATATGAAAGCATTTTCTCTAGTCCTTGGGTTGGATTTGTTTTACTTTCCTTTCCCCTTCCCGCTGTTTTGCCGTCTTTCTAAAATACGCACCAGAGCATTGTGCATCACTCTAAAATGAATAGGACATGTGCCATATGAGGGATAAATTAATATCCATAATCCCAAGGGTTTCCCCACAGGGCATTGGTTCCCTCTTTGCACACAGAAGGACTGCATTTGCTCTTTTATTGTAGGCTGTGTATGAAGTTCAGTCTCAACTCTCCACCTGCTTATTCATTGGTACTATTCAGGCACTTGTTTCTGGGATGCTCTTTGCCATTTTTGGGTCTGACTTATGGCTGCTGTTTTTAGAAGTTGAAGTTTTCCTGTTATAATAATCAAAATGTACAGTTGCTTTTATTTGTACCTTATTAATTTGTTAACTACCGTCTGAACTACTGAGGTTCCTTGTAACCACACTTAGAATGACATAATGAAATTATGACACCCCAATGGAAACTATATTTTGGAACGTTTCTGCTCTCTCATTCTTGACATATTTCTCACATGCTATTGTACTGGTTTTGAGACTTTTTCTACAGAACCAGCTGAAGAGTAAGGGTTTTATTAAGTTACTTGTCACAGATCACAGAATATACTGCATTAAAAAGAATCCACAAGAATTCTTGAGTCCAACCTTAAAGTGATTGGCCCATATGGGGATTTAACCCACAACCTTGGTGTTATTAGCACCATGCTTTAATCAGATGAGTCAGGGTACTGAGGAAATTGGTGAATCCTTTAAGTCAGTATGACCAACTGGTTGGTTGACATATATTTTTTTGTTAAAGTATTATTCATTAGTTCTTATGTAGATTCCTGGCCATTAAAAGTAAAAATGTCCCAATTCTTGTTCAATCAAATCCACTGACTCATTAAGAGCATTAATCTGATACCAAAGACTAATGCCTATAAATAATTTATTGTAGAGAATTGCTTTGGAAACAAATTCATGTGGTATAAAGAGTAGGACACTGCTGCTAACCTTTGTCCTTTAACATGCTTTGTGATAAGATTATGAGCTTTTTAAGATGTACCAGATCTGGATCTGTATGTCTGATACAACCTTTGCTTTCACTGACTTCTACAAAAAATTTGTCTCCTAAGTGGACAAAAAGAGAGTTTATGGGCTAGATAACATAGCAGTTTCATTTCAAGCATGTGTTTTTATTAGACAGGGCTAATAAAATCTGCAGTGGATTTTGTGTATACTTGTAGAAATCTGTAAATGCCACCCAAAATTATGAATCAGAGGTGATTAGAGTTAATGGGCTACTCCAAAGGAAACTTGAAACTAGAAGGTCTGTTTACATGTGATTTAAATTATTTTGAAACCTTAGTTTGAGAGAGAGAGGGAGCATGCAAAGGAGAGAGGAAGGCACAGATTTCTGGATGTACTGTGGGAAGGGAGTACAGGAGGGTGACTGAAGCCAGTAACCTTACAACAATATCTGGCATCACCTGAATTTATTCAGAAATGGCCAGGAAATTATCAGAGAGTTTCTGATTTGATTACAATTTTTTTTTTTTTTTACTCATATATTTCTCCTTTTCCCCACCTTTAAAAGCAACCTAGGCCCCTGTTCTGGCACTACATGCTATGTCAGAGTAACTTTCCAGCTTTTAACATTGTTCTGTGGGGAATGAACAACTCTTTTATTGATTGGGAAATCCATATGTGACTCACTGGTCTTGTGGTTCTGGTGAAAGTAAAAAAAATCTGGAAATCAAAATTTCACCGAGGGAGAAAAAACATATTTTCTGAGCAGCTACAGTCTAAAAGCAAAACACCAGGGAACTGAAAGATGAAAATATTGCATTAATTGAAACTAAACCAAATATTTACACAAATAAATGCAAACTGATGGTAGCAGGTTATCATGACTTTGAGCTGTCCTAGAATTTCAATATTATCTTCTGACCCAGAGAAATAAAATGAAGTTATAAAATCAACAGGACAAGTTTTTAAAAACCTGGCATGAATATATATCTAGATATAGTGTGACTGACAGAAAACATACTGAGTTGGAGTTTGCTTTCAACATTTGTGTGGCTGCCAGAGTACTATCCTCAGAGATATTTAGGCCAGAAGGGACATTAGATCATCTAGTCTGACCTTCTGTGTATCACAGACCATTGCATGTTACCTAACTGCTCCTAACTGTATTGAGTCCATCTAATCTGGCTTCAGCTGCCATCCCTGGTTCTTGTTAAACTTTCTTTACTAGCTTACAAAGAAAGTCTTTTAATGACAATTAAAAAAAAAAAATTTAGTCCTGATTTTCAAACTATAGGACTTTTAGCATGGATTTTTTACTGTGAAGGTTTATTTCCTTATACTAGTCACAAGATGAATACATAATGGTATCAAAAACTTCAGTACAAACAGACCAGGACCCTAAAAAACAACAACAAAGACATAAAAGGCTATACTTTGCCAGAGAAAGGACTGATCTAACTCAACGTGTTGTTTCCAACTGTGGCCTGAAGTAAATGTCCCCAAAAGAGTGAGGCAAATTCCCACTAGTTTCAGTCAGGAGATTTCTATTTCTTGATTCTTGGGTGTCTTTGTGGATTTTTTGTTGTTGTTGTTGTTGTTGTTGTTGTGGTTGTGGTTGTGGTTGTGGTTTTTGTTGTGGTTGTTGCTATTGGTGCTGGTGGTATTTTTTTCTCTTTATTCTCAACAGACCACTCTTCTGAGTCCAATCCCAAATAACTGAACAAGAGGCTCCATAGATCTTCCTTGTGCATCAAGATTCCTTCTTTTGCTATATTTGAAGCTGGCTCCTATTAGCTGCACTGGCTGATACTCAGTAAAAGAGATGGAAAAATACAGATCCTGCTTCAGTCATGAATCTGGTGGACCTTGACCATAACACCCTTCTATTCTTCCTCTTTTCCAAGCTGTAGAATCAACTCTGCTCAGCCTTTTTCCCCTCCTAGGGGCCATTTCATACCTTTGGTCACCTCTGTCACCTGCCTCTGAACATTTTGCCATTTCTACTCTGTGCTTTCTGAGGCAACAACTGCAGACAGCATTCAAGAAACACAAGTTTGTACAGCTGCATAGCTATGTTCTCTCTCTACTCTTTCCCTAATAATTCCTAACTTTCCATTTGCTTTTTTGATTGCTAAGAAGGAGTTGTTTTTATAGAACATAATCCCAGGGTCTTTCTCTTGAGTGGTAACCATCAGCTCAAAGCCCATTATTTTATATATGATGTTAACATTACTTTCCCCATATCACTTTACATATATATCCATGAATTTACACTGCTGTTTTATTGTTTGCTCAGTCTCACAAGTTCCTTCTGCATTATCTCAGCCTGACCATACAAATATTTCCACACGTGTTTTACTTCCCAGACAGCATGGAGAGATACTGACACAAAGGGAACAACCCTCGAATATAAAGCACTTTCAGAGCTGCACACATTTGACCAGCTTGAACTATGGCTAGAAAAAACCATCACAGTTTAAAGAAGCTGCCAGCTCATGATGCAGCCTCCAAAAGTAATTTAACCCAACCTGCCAGTGACAACATAAGCATAGGTAAATTTATTGTGTCTTGAGGTCTACAGCATACAGCATGTTTGGACTATATGAAGAAAGACCCAGGCTGCTCACAGTGCTACATGATAGAAGGACAAGAGACCACACATATAAATTAAAATAAGAGAAGTACAGACTGGATAAAGGGAGAAACTCTCTCTCCTGAGGCCGGAGGGCAGAGGTTCAGACTATCCTGGGAGTCTGTGTAGCTCCACTCTGGGAGGTTCCAACCCTGAAGGGGCACAGCCCTGAGCAGCCCTGTCTGACCTTGGTGCTGAGCACATCTGACTTCCTGAGCACCTTTCCAGACTGAGCTCTCCTGCAACCCATGGATGGTAAATGCACACTAGTAAAGGTTATGGCTAATTTGAAATCTTCTTTTGGAGGTAAAGCTTGATATAAGGGTGGTTTTTCCTTATTTTTTTTTTTTTTTTTCTTTTTAATAGACATATATTGAAAGAAGTGATTATCAGCCTCATTCCAAATGGTCTGGAATAAAGGGATCACTGGTTTAGACTTGATTTAAACTTATGAAGACTGAAGCAGAGGGCACGTTTGAGAATAGCACTATGAAATTTAAATAAATTCACTTCTTTTCCAAAACTGCTCTTTATCTGGTCCATCATGACCCCAGGTGGACAAAGCAGTTTGTTTGTCTTGGTACCTATCTGTACAGAAATACCCTATATTAGCCTAATACTTGGAAAAAGGTAACTTCAAATTAAACCTTAGAATCTTATGGGAGTTTTTTAATTTTCCTTTCTCAAAAGTGGTCAATCAGGATAAAAATATTTACTGGGCCTCAAAGTGATATGTGTTTGCTGAAAGGAAAGACAGATATTTTTCTCCCAAATTTAAGAGCATATTTCTGTTGCTAGTGAGACATTATTGTGACAAGAGAAGGGTGTACACGTACACAGATCACATAACAAAACTTACCTTTCCTCCCAAATATCTTTGAAATGAATATCAGATGCAAAATGCAGAGACAGAAAGGCAATCTCTTTGTACAATGTCTCATTCAGCTACTCTCTCAGCCTACTTGGGACAGTCCTAACCTACTTTACGTTGATTAGAAAAGCCTGCATAATTACCTGCACTAGATACATCTTTCCTTAGTGTAGACCTTTGTATCTTTTATAAATTCATAGCTTGACTTCAATTATTTCTGCCCCTGGACTCCTCACCCAAGCACCCTTGGATCTGAGGATAGAGGAGAGATGGGAAATCTGGGCATCTTCCATAACCAGGTAAGGGTGTTCAAACACAAATCCCTGAGAAGAGTGCTTCACAGTCCTCAGTGTGAAGATATTACTGAGGTATAAAAGCATTGCTGAACTGTGGGCAGAATCTGCCAGGGCAGTGCTTGCCTTGCCAGTGGTTGGTCAGCCCAACAGTTTAGGTCCTTTTGCAGGAAAGGAGTGGACATCAGGAATGCTTTGACCTTGCTTCCTTAGGTGGTGAAAGACGGTCATAGAGAGAAAAGGAGGCTTGTGTGGGACCAGCACAAGGTTTCATTGCTGTGGGGCTGTGTAGTCTCATGGGGAAGGCTTTGTGGCTATCTTCAGTGAACTGTTTTCCTGTGAGGCTGCAGCAGGTGCCTCAGCAGGAGAAGTTCCCTTTATCCAGCACCAACATATCAGGCAGAAAGCCACCAAGCAAGGGTTCAGGAGCAGGATCTCTTATCCCATCCCACTGTATGTGGATCTGAGCCCCTTACTCACCAACACTGCATCACAGGCTGTGATGGAAATGAGGGGGAAGAGGAGAGGGGACAGCAGGCGCACCTGGGATGAAGAGTCTTGGAGAACAAATTAAAAGAGTTCAGTGAAGGTAGTGGTGGTATGGGTATTTTATTTAATAGCAATGTAAATCCTTTCTCTGCCTTTCCAGCTTGATGCCCTGCTCATTTCTACCTCCAGTTTTTTTAGGACATTTTTATATACTGATTCAAAGCTTGCAAATATGGAAGCACTTACTTGCAGATGTGGATGCACAGATATATTTCATAGAAATATAGAACTGTTTTGGGTTGGAAGTGACATTAAAGGTCATTGGTTTCCTAACCCCCTGCCAGGGACAGAGTGACCTTCCAGTAGACCATGTTGCTTAAATTCCCCTCCCTCCTGGCCTTGACACACTTCCAGGGATGGGCATCAGCAACTTTTGCCCAGATTTCTCTGGGAAGCATACTGATCTTGGCAAGTTCATTATTGTTAAGTGAAATATTTAAAATTTTAAACCTGGCTTTTTTTTTTTTTTTTTTTTCTGGCAGGAGGAGTACAGCTGTAGAAATAATACAGCTATAGAAATCTATCCATGTCCTAAATATCCACCAAAAATATTTGTTGTGGTATGTACAACCAAAGTTTTCTGATGGGAATTTAATTCAGACCCTAGTCTAGGAAGCAGTCTGGCCTCATTTCTAGTAATTTCTTATGCATAAACCTAAACAATCTGGTTTTTATTGAATGCCAGAATGTAGTGATTAATTTTTAATTTGGCTATGTCTTCTCATATGCAGTAATGTTACAATTTAAATTGCAGAAAGCAGATAAATACAAGTCTTTTGGTTCACAAAACACAAGCCTTAAGGCATATTATTGCAGATTCTGATTGCAAAAAAAAAAAAAAAAAAAAAAAAAAAAAGTGCATTTGAATGGAGGAAAAAACCCATTGTCCAGTTTATTTTACTAAATTTTTAAAGAAATTTTGCTTTTGAAGTTGCTTGTTCAAGAATGTTGTCAAGAAAACAGATCTTATGCTGGAGCAACAATAAATACAAGTAACGCAAATTTGGAATTTTTTTGGTGAACTTTAAACCAGAAAAATAGTTACATGTAACCACTCAGAGAAAGAAAACATATCATCTGGTAATTTTAACTTTCAACCTCAATTAAGGTAAAATAGGATGACAAAATCATGCTTTGGAATGATGAATATATTATGTAAAATAAGAATCTCTTCACCATCATCCGATTATGAAGAGAAAAAACCCAGGTCTATCAGATGACAAGTCCAAGGAAATACAAGCTGCTTGGAAAAGAAGCTTGTGTGAAGAAGAAAGAATTTCTCTGTGTGCACAACTGATGTTGCAGTCTAATCAGTCTGGAATACATTTAGTTGGATGTGCATCTCTGCAGTGTGCACATAATGAATGCAATGCCTCCTGTATCACCTGCAGTGCATGAGTTTGCACAGTGTGTATGCCACATATGGCTGCAGTTCCATCCAAAATTCTCACCTCTGGGAACCCCAAGAATAGAAACGAAGAAAATTTTTACACTGGCATTTTTCTGTAGTGAGAGCATGCAAGCAAAGTATTATTTTTTTCTTTAGGGGCTGCATTTTGTTGTTAGTACTTCAGTGAAACTCTCTCATAACCTGTTGATGCTCACCAAATCACTTTTTTTTCAGGTGGACTCACATCAGTCCTTTAGGATTTCATTCTGTGTATCTGAACCAAGTAAGACTCTTACATTAAACTGTTGAGTTATAGAAATCTGCATATCTATCATCCATTAATTTTTGCATAATTTATTCTCCTAATGAACATGAGATACACTGAAGCTGCTTTTCAGTTATTGTTTAGTTTAGCTTGTGCTTCACACAACTGGGAGCACTGTAGCTACTTTTTCTAGTTAAATGTTAATACTGAGCAATAAAACATACTTTGCAATAGAGAAACAAATGATTTCCATATGCATACAAAATCCCTAAACAAATCCATCAAATATGTTGTGTCAACTATTTCTCTTCCAGCACTGAGAGACCACTGGCACACAGTTAGTATACAGCATCTGGTTAGCTGAGAATACATCAATATCTCTGAAGTTTTAAAACTTTTTATTTGAAAAGCAAGTCTTTCCCACAAAGTATAAAACCATCCATCTACAGCTTTTGACTGTGATACTGATTCCTCAGACTTTTAGTATGCTTGACAGGCATTTTAAGTAGGTTTACATGCAGAAGGTAGCTAAGATATTCTTTCAGAATTAGAAAAAATGGATGTTTTTGTGATTTGCTCTTTGGAAGTTATAAGTGCCATACTAAATCTTTGCAGTTCAGGTCATATATATATATAGTTTATAGGGGGCTAGAGAAAATGGGATGTTCTTTGCTAAATAGACCATTTTTAAAATAATTTAAAAGTGTTCCCATTCTAGCTCTCAATAGGAGCTCTTGGAATTGCTGAAGCCAATAGTGGAATTCCCATAAGCTTCAGCAGCAATTAGCCTCTATTTAAGCATACGAATTTCAGATTGGATTCCGAATGGCATCTATCTCTATGTCCAAAATTCAGATCCTCAAAATCTCGGTTCAGATGCCACTCTAGGCATATCCATTTCTGTTCTACCATCCCTCCATCTGTCTGTCAAAGTCTCCAGCTGTTACCTTTGCCTGGAGTTCACCAAACCATTTGGTGACTGTTTTAGACCTGCTCCTCAGAAAGAATCACATATAAGAGTTCTCCAAACCCACACTGCTCAGCCCTGGTAGCAGGGAAGACCTGAACTTTGGTAGACTGGATTGTGGATGTGAGGGTAAAGGTCCTTTGTCTGCTTCTCCACTTACCTTTGCTGCTATTTCTCTCACTTTCTAGAGATACTGTAGCTCTAGCTTACGGCCATCTGATCATGACTTTGTGATGAGAGGACATGATGAGAGGACAGAAAAACAGGGAGAGCACATGGAAACATGGTGTTGGAAGGACACCTGGCTTCTGGTTACTCCCTTTGATCTGCTGCATGTATTTTATTCAGGGAGGTTTAACCAAAGACTATGCACACTGTCCTTGGAGCAGGGACAGGAATCTTTTCCTGAGTCTCTGATGAGTGCTTGCTAGACTCCAGAATTGCACTAACAGCAGCTGTCTCTCTCTTGCCAAATTTTTATTTAATTATTCCCTGTAAAGTAAAACAGCTTCCTGTCTCTGAGTACCCAGAAGCTTGGCAGTTAATAGTTCAGGCATTTTTGCAGATGGAGTGGGAGTTCAAAGTACCTAATGGATGGAAGAGGAATAAACTTCTGGCTCTCAGCCTAAGTGTACCTGTGGTGCTACTGGGAGAAAGTGGCTTTTGCAGTGCTCAGGGGTGCCTGGGTCTCCCCCTTGCCCACTGATGCAGGGCCCCAAGGGCTTCTCCCCATCAACCCAGTGCCCTGTCCTGCTCGAGGCACTACCTGAGGAATGACAGCTGTGTAGTAAATTAACAGTGGGAAATTATGGAGGAAACATATTTATGGAGGAGACATGTTTGTGGAGAAACAGCACTGTGTGCTAGGAGGTGTGGGGGGAAATTCTGCTGGAAGAGATGGTTGGTGTGCCAGCTAATGCTTACCAGACTGTTAATTCTTTATATTTCTGACCTTGTTGAGATCGCAAGGCACCCAAAAGACAAATTTTGGAAACTATGCTGTAAGCTGGTACCTTTAAAAAGCAAGCAAACAATGAATTATTGGTCTAATTAGACCAGGAATTTTTGAGACTTTTCAGCTGTTATGTAAAACATTTTGCCTCTCTAATAATTATTATAAACTTCTTAACGAGACTGATTTGCCCAGGAACAATAAAGTTTAGTCTAAATTTATATGTTATTCAAAGGAAAGCAGCTCAGGGACTTGCTGTTCAAAGGGAAATTTGTAGTGTTGTTTAATACGAAGCTAAAATTAAAAAGAAAGAAAAGAAGTCTGTGTTTTACATTAAAACAAACCTTTTTGATAAGAATGCTGGCCTGAAGCAATTTAAGCCATGAAAAATGAACTCCCTGAGCACTCCTGTCAGAGTCTAGTGATGGAAGGATCCCTGTAAATTCTTAATCTGCCTTTCTTCATGGCAGGACAATATAGTTCTATAGAAAGGAAGGTCAAGGAACTGAACCCCCACAGTAGGTATCCAAAAAAGCAATCAAGCTAAACTAGCAGGGAGTGGATTCCAGCTGAACTCTGTAGTGCAGAGCTTTTCTCTTCCACCACAGGTACCTTATAGAAGGGAAGATTCCTGGGACTAGTGGTTTAATTTCTCTGGCTACCATGCTAATCACATACGTCCCATAATTACTGTCTTTCTTTCTTTTCCCCAGACTGTCATTCTTCTGTCTCTCAGCTCCATCCAACAGGCAGACAATGTGGACACAAAGGCTGTGCAAGCTGGCGAGGCACCTGATGGAACTCCGAAGCTCCGTGACATGCTACCCTGTGCCCCACTCTTTCAAATATTTAATTTGCATTCTTTCCCAGCAATAGCCAAATGCTCAGGGGCTGCTTTCCATTTTCACCTCATTAGATTATATGTCTGAACATAAAAATGACTGAGAGCTGTGAACCAAATCAAGCTCCTGCAATGTGTGCTGCAAACATGCCAATCATAGTGATGACACAAGGCGAGAATTTGGCAAAAGTCATGCATGGCATTAATGTTAATTCCATATTTGCAGGTTAGACCAATGTCAGCTTTATAGCAAACTCATTATCTTATTTAAGGAACAATGATGGATTTTCCAGGAGGCACAAAAAATAATCCTATAGCAGGCTGTGAAGAAAAAGGGTCTCTGACTAGAGGAAACAACACAGTGCCAGTCAAAGGAAATCGTCAAAGGATAGTGGCTTCCTCCATCCCAGTCAGATGAATGGGCCACCTTCTGTGGCTACATAAGACAGAGAGGAAGGAAAAAAATCAGACTAAACCCAAGAGTTGGAAAAGCTCTCCAAGAGGCTTTTGGATGGGTTCAGAGAGTCACTGCCTCATGGATGCACTCTGCTGACAGAGTAGGGGCCTGCAAGATATTTGTTATGGCCATGAGTGGGAATGCTGTCCTTGCTCTGTGACCATTCCCAGCTGCCCATCTTCCCTGGGAGTTCACTTTGCACCAGCTGCAAAGGGGCTGAGGGAGCATGGCTGCTTCCATGCAGGCCACAACCTGCAAAAAAGAGGAAACAAGGAGGGCTATATATCTGAGAAGAGTCATTCATGTAAGTGTGCAGGGCCTAACTCTAAGTTTTGAAAAATATATTTCAGAGACGGCTTTAGAGAGTGGGGTATCCCATGTAGGTCCCCTTGGTGAGCACTCCTGTAAGCTGAGTTCTAAATGGAAGCAGGAAATTAGGAGGCTTTTTTATTAAGTGTGGGATACCTGTACAGTAATTACTTTTGCAATCTACCATCTTTACAACAAGGTGAAACTATTAGGAGGTACACACTGTTGTGTAATCAGGTTTAAAAATGTGGCAGAATTTTGGTTTTTTCTTTTTTTTGACCTTTGTCTTCTTTCCCCCCCCCACCCCCTCCTTCAATCATATATTTGGTTTTAATAAAACTCCAGTATCAATTCTGGTGTTGACACAGTATCTGCAGAAGTGCATCTCATATAATAAAAGAAAATGAGAAAATAAAATACAAAAAACACTGTGATATGATGTACATTGTACTTGGTTTCTTGGGAGAAAGGGGGCAGCCCGAAATGTAAGAGAAGGAACACACAAGGGAGAAACATACCCTGTGCCAAGCCAGCCTCGCGCTGTGGGATTTCATAAGGACTGTAGTTAGAGTGACAGGAAAGCTTTTCTGTTCATCTTTGAGAAATGAGCCTGCAGCCTTCCTGGGAACCCTGATTAGGCAGCTGATTTGAAACTAATCTGCTGTGTGCCTTAACTGTGACAATATACCTTCAAGCATTTGGCAGTTTTCTGCCTGGTTTGTGGAAGATGTGGTCCTCAATTTGCACAATTTGGATTGTAATTTTCCTGTAGCTCTAGGATATGTATATTTAAGGGTCTGATAAGAAGCAGCTTCTGTACACTGGGGCAGAGAGTTCATTGCTGGTGGATGTGTGAAAAGATGGGAAGGAGGAAGGGAGGCAGCACGAGAGATTGTTGGGAGGTGAAAGCAGTTCCCACTGGTCCTGTGTAGGATAATGGAAACCTTTTGGTCTAAAGGGGCATTTTATTTAGGAGCTTGACCATGGTTTTACGGTCATAGAATCACAGGTACCTGTGATTAATGGGAGTTTTGTATGTCCCCCATTTCTGCATCGGGGGCTGCCTCCAGCCCTTACCCTCATTCCCAGTTCAGTGGAGCTTTACCAGTGGTGTCTGGACTTCATTTGTGTGTGTGAGCTCTGATCCTGGTGCAGACACACCCTGACTCCTTCTTTATGGGTGACTCAGCTCAAAGTTGTGATCCACAAAACTTCCCACCAGTGAACATGTCCTCAGGTCCTCTTTGCTACACTGTAGATGACAGCTCCACGCAGGAACACTTGTCCCTTGGCTCCTTTGAGCAGGAATTGGGACAACATTGAAGTGGCACAAGCTAAGAGCTTGCATAAAGAGAGAGTTGACAGCATAGCTTATAATTATACTTTTAAATTTTTGCTGCTTTCCTACTTTCCTATCAGAATTTTCCATGGATATTAGTAAAACTCTCCATAGCTTGCAAGCTTAAAGAGCTTTCATTTAAGGAAAAGAGATTGCTTGCCTGGTGAGACTTCGCCAAACTAAGATGAATCAGCTCTACTATAAATCCAAATTCTTGCATTTTTCTTTATATTCTTTGGCGAGGACTCACTCGTATTCCTAGATTCTTAAAGCCAGGTGGAGGGAAAGAGCTGAATATGTAAATGGCTCCTTGGCTGAAAATCTAGGCCAGAAATTTCAAAGCATGCATTGTCAAAATCCTTTAAACTACAAAATCGTAAGTCAGCCACTTGCCTGTAACAAAACTATCTTCTAGTATTTTATTTTATCATTGAGCACTATCGTCTTTTAAGTGACTACTGAGACTGGCCAGCTTTATTAATGACCTCATAGCTGATAAATTTTGCAGCTAAGTGTCTTACTGCCTGTGAGGTAACGCTGGAGAAGCGATAAGTGTGTCTGTCTGACTGACTCTAAGAATTGCACTTTTGTGAGCTTCCCTCTTAATTCTTTCCTTTAAGGAACACTACAGCCAGTTTGGTGTTTTTTTTTTTTTTTGTTTTTTTTTTTTTTTTTTTTTTTTTTTTTTTTTTTTTTTTTTTTTTTTTTTTTTTTTTTTTTTCTTGTATTTTTTTTTTTTTTTAATCTGCACTGTTAACTACAGTTCTCTGGGGCATGTTATAAACAGAATCTATAATATATTTAGTGTTCTGGTTGAACTGTAGATGGGCTCCCTCATAAATGTAAGAAGGCACTCAGCAAGTTTTAAACAAGAGGAAACACTGCTGAAAGGAATGGGCAGACTTGCAGACCGTGACATAAAATTCATCTGATTAAGTAAACAGAGTAAAAAAAATTACAAAGAGATGGCTAGACCTATGTCAGTATAGGAAACTGGGGATCTCTGGAAGTGTTTCTGTGAAAACTATGTCCAAAAGAGGTCTTTCTAAGCAGTAAGATTATGGGTGAGGGAGTTGTGTTGTGAGCAAGTTTTTAATTATTCTGAAAGAGAAAATGCACATGTTTGGAGACAGAGAGTGTGGGGGAAATGGGTCTTCCAGCAATGAAGCCTGCAAAAGATATCTACTATGTCATGTAGGATGCACAATAACAGAGAGGGGACCAAACAGCAGCAGGCTGACTGTCTGTCCATTCATATATTACGTGTTTCTGGGTGGCATCAAAATTTCACATGAAAAGTAGATAAAATGCCATAGCAGGCACTCCAATGTCACCCTTTTGGAGAGAAAGTCACTCCCTAATCAGTAATGTTTGACCTATACACTATATGGTATCTTTTGTTTTGTATATATTTTCTATGAAAACTCTTTGCCCATTTTAAATAACTCATCTGGTTTTGATTCCTAGGAAAACTCTGGGCTGAGCTGAAACTTATGGCTGTACTTGCCTTTATTGGTGCTAAATATTTTGCCTGATAATTTTGTTGGATATCCTTCTTTTTCTTCTTCTTTTTTTTTTTTTTTTTNNNNTTTTTTTTTTTTTTTTTTTTTTGCAAGTGAATGAATAGTAGGAATATAGTTGGCTACAGCTCTATTAATAAAACCAAATTCAAGTAGAGAATGTATTTTTGCTGGAATGAAAATTGCTTAATAAAACTGTCAGAGTCACTATAATTTTGTTACAAAAGAAAACTGGAAAAAATGTTCCAGAAACACAAAAAGTCCCATCTTGCATTTCATTTTGAAATCTTATTTCATTTCAACATTATTTGATTTTATATTATGTTTTTAAAGTCTCAGATTAAATATTCTGATACTCCTGGATCAAGTTATATTTTCAGAATGCTTACTTATGAACGACTTGGAAATTTTCAGTTCTTACTGTGATTCAGAACAGCAGCTTTGCAATACAAAACAGGGCATCCCAAAATGGAGATTTTATCCTCAGCTACAGCTTTGCTACAGATCATAGAAACACAGAGTGGTTTGAGTTAGAAACCATATCCTTAGAGATCATCTACTTCCAAACCCCCTGCCCATGGGCAGGGACACCTTCCACTATAGCAGGTTGCTCAAAGCCCCATCAAACCTGGCCTTGAAAAATTCCAGGGTCAGGGCACCCACAGCTTGTCTGGGCAATGTGTTCCTGTGCCTCACCATCCTTAAAAGGGTTTCATCCTAAGAATTTCATTCTAATACCTAATATAATATCTAATCTAAACATGTTGTGTTCCACTTTAAAGCTATTCCCCCTTGTCCTCTCACTCCATGCCCCCATAAAATGTCCCTATACAGTACCTTCCGGTACTGGAAGGGCACAAGGAGGTCAATTTGAAGCCTTCTCTTCTCCAGGCTGAACAAGTCCCAGTCTCTCAGCCTGTCTTCACAGGGGAAGTGCTCCAGCCCTCTGATCATATTCATAGCTTTCCTCTGGACTGTCTCCAACACATCAATATCACTCCTGTGCTGGGATCACAGGGCTGGATGCAGCACTGCAGGTATGGTGTCACCAGTGTGTAGCTATAGAAGCTTTTCTTGTTGCCCTTGATGCCTCTGGCCAGATGACACACTATCAGGGCTCTCACTTTCCTAACTCTCTCAGCAGCCAGGTCCCTAGATGTTAAGACAATTTCTCTGTGTTTCTCACAGGCTACCCATCCTTGCCTCCACTCTCTGTAATACATGCCAGTCATTGTTTCCTCTCTGTCCTCACTTTCAGTCTTAATTTTCTTCACTGGGTCATAGAAAGGGAATTATCATGTGTGCTTAATAATAATTAACACCCATCTCTGGACTTCTGTTTTCGCTCTATTATTCTGGTATAAATCGTCCAGAACTAAGCAAAGTTATTCCAAATATTAATGACATATAACGTTATTCACATCTCCATAACTGTCATAATTTTTCATAATCTTTCTTAAATTCGATTATATAAGATGGTTTGAGCTTACAGACCTTAATTAAATAAGCATTAAATATCACATGCACTTTAAAGCTCTACTCTGTAGCTTTACTGTCCCAGGGAGAAGCTGTGTATTTTTCTTGGATGCTTATTCATGGACACCTTACTTTTGATATTCTTTGGATGCTACTTGACATTTATCACCTCTGATTTTTAAGTACCTTTTGTTGCCAAGGTGGGAAAGTTTTATAAGTATTACTCCTGGCTATGTATTTTCTTTCTGCTCAAGAGAATGGGGTAAGCGCTTGTGCTGGAGTTCCCACTTAGAAATCATCCATCCTTACAGTATTATGTCACAGTTTGCATTTAGTATTTCTAACTTATTTTTTTGACATTTCTGTCAATGATCCTTGTTTTTATCCAGTTTTTGGTTTACTGAATAGTGCTTACAGAGCATGTTATCCCTCTTAGGGCACTGAGGATGATGCCTCCAAACTCCTCCCAGCTCTGGAAATAGATACTCATTGCACTTTATCTAACCTAGATCTAGACAGCAGAAAAATGAATTGCATAGTACAGCTATGTGCACTTAATGAAGAAGCTGACAAAATACAGGCTTTGGTTGTGAAATGCCTCCTTAAAAAGAAGTTATTTATAGTCCAGCTGAGTGCCTATCTCCATGGTCACCTGTCTCATGTTGACACTATGTCCCATCCAGCAGAGGATCTGTCTATTATTCAGCATTGCTTCCAGTATGTGTCTTGGGTGTACAGGCCTCTTGCTGGACACAGAACTGTCTGCTCAAATTGGTGTCTGAGTTCTTTGAGGGGGGTATGAAGCCCTGTCCCTGTCCCTGTCCCTGTCCCTGTCCCTGTCTCTGTCCCTCTCCCTTTCCCTCTCCCTCTCCTTCTCCCTCCTCTTTAAAATTATTAGGACATACTTGTTTTATACTGACATGCCACCAATACAGGTCAGAATTTTGGATTGAGATAGTGACTGAATTGTCCCAACATTTCTCTCACAAGAGCCAGATATACAGAACACTCGTACACTGTGGAAAACTCCATCTGAAGTTAGTCCCTGACTCAGGCAGAGCAGAATTACTGTTATGTGACTGTCCCAACAACAAGGCTTTATTTAGTATGGGATGGTCATGAATATTTTTCTTCTTCTTTAGTCTTGTGCATCTGGGAAACTCCACTAAGTGCAGTCTCTAAATCATCCTACAGGAGATTTCATTAAGGTGAATCAAGATTTAAAAAACTCCTGACAGTGTTACAGAGGTATTTCAGACTTCCTTTAATTACTTGTTTGCACATTAGTTACTTACTTACCCCACTGCTTACACACATCCCATTCCACACCTCTGCACCAGACTGCATAGCTTCAGCTTCCTGTTTAAGTCTTTTGCTGTGCTCAGCAGAGAAATGTACATAAAGTGAATCATTCACTTTTGCAGCATGTGGGAGTTAAATACCATGTTATAAACAAGTCTTGGGACTCTGAGCCCTCAAGCCTGATCTCATTCTCTCCCTAATATATAGACGTGACAGGGCTACTGATGTGCTCTGGCCACTCTATACTATGCCAGTGAAAAATGCTTTATGCCTCCCAGCACTCCTGCCTGCTTTAATTAGTTCATAATCTCATTGGAAGGATGTAGCAGCACCAGCTGCAGTGGGGTTTCTAGTCTGTAGCTAAGGGTCAGTGGAACACTAACATAACCAGCAGTAATTTTCAGGGAAGAAACCAGCAAGCCTCCTGGTCCCTTTCCTTTACAAATTTTCAAAGTCAGTGGCCACACTGTGCAGTGAAGGACCAGAACCCTGCTCTAGTGTACTCTCCCCTATACCGTGTTTGTGCTCCACAGGAGCACAACAGCTGCAGGGAGAAAAAGGTGGGCATTTCTGGGAATATCTGGGTAGATACAGAACCTGCATTCTTCTTCCAGTCTTGCTAGTCTGGTCTAGTTTTATTTTGGAAGCTGCAGAGTAGCTTTGCTTGATAGTTTGAGGTTGGTGGTGCTCACTAGTGTGTGAGCGTGCGTCTTTTGCGGGCAGTGTTTGTTTCACATATGGTCTGGAGACTGCAAAACTGCAGCAAGGAAAACACTGAGCCTCAACTAATAAGTGCTCTCTGGCAGTACAATACAAATTGTATAGACAAGGAGAGGCCTGAACCCAGACCATTATGAGGAAGGCAGGACAGAGATCTAAAATGCTGTTGTTTCTTGTTTTTTGTTTCTTTCAAAAATGACTCTGTGCCACAGTAAACATGGCTCACAACTCTGCCTGCTAGTTCAGAGTGCTGGCTAAGGGAGCTCACATCTGCCTGCAATCGACTGTGTAGATGTATCCTGCATGGCTTCTGTACTGGAGCTGGCTCCTCTCCTCCTAGCTCTGAATACAGGCAGAGTTCACGTGTGTCCCTTTACACCCGCACCTATAAGCACACCCAAACCAAGGGATTGTAGGTTTTATGGGAATTAGCCTTTTCCTGAGGTGTGAAAAATCTTTTTAGGTCCTGCAGCCATATGAATTCAGTGTAATAGGTTGTAATTGGGCATGTCCTGGCTTGTTTGCACTCTTAATAACAACACAGCCTTCATAATTTGACACAGATATAACCCATTCTGTCACAATGGTAGTTTGCCAAGATTTATTCTTTTAACAAGGAACACAGATTCTTTTAATGTCTGAAAGCTAATGAAGAAGGATTTCCAAGTGCAATGTAATTACACAGAAATACCTTTTCTTTTTTCTTTTCTTTTCTTTTCTTTTCTTTTCTTTTCTTTTCTTTTCTTTTCTTTTCTTTTCTTTTCTTTTCT
>WEIU01019725.1:370573-385292 GCA_013389925.1 Aegithalos caudatus | reverse complement strand
TTCAGACAATACAGCTACTGCAGAAGGACTGGGGACAAAATTGCTTCCACCCCCATGCTTGATGTAAGCAATAAAGTAGCTCGCTTCCTGTACTTTCTGTGAACTTTCTGACAAATAAATGAAGCCATATTTGATAGGAACTCATAAACGCTTCTTATATTGCTCTTTGGAAAAGCTGGTAAATCAGTGTACAAAGGAGACCTCAATGATTTCCCAGTTTATGCTTCCAAAAATAATCTTTCATCCCATATTTCAGAAAATGGACTTTATAGTGTGGAATGGTGCCTTTATTGGAAACAGTGAGTCTGTGACCTTTGTTACTGTGCATCAGGTAATGACAGAGAGACATCTGGATTATGGACCTGTTTTCTTCTTTTAAACCCTTTATTATCTTTACAATGTTAAGTGTTTCCATACTATTTTGAAAGTCCTCCCCAAATTTGTGCCATTTTTTTCTCAGAAACTCATTCCCATCTTTATCTGCCTGCCATTGCTCTTGCTCTTTTAGGCTTGCAATGTCTTGATTTTCATTTCTTTCCAAACACTGCTGGTTCGACAATCACCTTCTCTTAAGCTCCTGCCATTCAAAACAGCCTTCTTGTATCTCTGCTTCACTGCTTCACCACTTACTCCAAACCTCAACTGAAAGCATAGTTTCTTTTTTTGGCTGTATTAATATCAACTCAGACATTGACCTATAACTCAGTGCTTTAATATTTTCCCTGTATAGCCCTACTCATTGTAAACCACCATCTTGAAACCTGCAGGAAGAAGATTCTTTTGTATAACTGAAACACCATTTGGACACGTTGCTTTTGTTTGATTTTTTTCCATATAAATTTTTTAAAAACATGCAATTTATACATTTGTTAGATGTTGTTTTAAGATGGGATAAAAATTGGCAAGCTCTGGGCTGTTAGGTATGCTCAATAGCCTTTTTTGGGAGGAGAGAAGGAGTTTATCTGGCTCCTTGCTTTTTGCTCTGTCAGCAAGTCTGAAGATTTCAGAAAAAGTTGCACCATATCCTATGCAGTAGAAAAGGCAACAGTATTTCTGGAGAAGACAGAAGATTTTCTTTTGGTTAATGAAAAGCACGGCCTTCTGCTGCCACAGTGAAATTATCCAGCTATAGTGTATGGATGTGGTGGGATGAGGAATGATATGATACTCAGCATGTGTCTAGACTTGTTCCCTTAATGTCTTAACACTAAATACTATTGTACAAAACCTCCTTGTTCAGGAACTGTAGATGGATTTTATTTATATATGGATGGCAGATTTATAGAAAAAGTTAAGTCAAGAAATAGACAGTATTGCACATAACGGTGGAAATTCATTCAGAATATGAATTTCTGAAGGTTGTGCACAATGACAATGATAATCTCCTTAGACAAAGAAAAACTCATCAACATCACATGATATTGCTTCATATTTTGGCATCAGGAAAAAGAACTTTTGTAATTAAAAATAGACTTTTATTGTGAAGTCTAGTTTCAAAAATAATTTGGGTACCTAGGAACCTAAATTAGACTGGGAATATATAGTGTTTCTTGGAAATACATGTAGCTTCCAAATTTCTGTGCCATTGTTATTAGAATGAAGCTGAATTCCAACAGAAATAATTGGGAAACTTCAACAACTTAACTGATGCATTTAAAGATATTTTAGGGTTGTCTAACTAAAAAATGCCAGAAAAACACTTGAACACTAAATTAACTTGCTGTGGATGCCGGGATTTTCACAGCCCTGAATTCATTGCTTTACAACAGCAACAAAACTGTAGCATTTTTACAGCAGACTCTTAGAACTAAAAAGTAATTTGGAAAGAGAGGGACATGTGTGATAGAATGACAGACAAATGCTTCTATGCAAGTAATATCACTCCTGATTAACCCTAAGTGGTGAAAAGTTTTTAGAGATGAACCTGGAGGAAAATAAGACATAGATCTGATCATTCCTACTGACTTTATTGATAGGGTCCTTTGCAAAGCTGATATTCAACCTTATCACACTGTCATTTTCTCCTCTGGTTTGGAGCAGGTCCAGATGACACTCTGGTGTAACCATCTCAGAGTGAGCCTGTATCTGGTGTCTCAGCATGTGAAGAGGAGCATGTCCATAGTCAGTCACTGGTACTGAAACAGCATGCATTGTTAATAGCGTGACCCAGGGAAAAAAAAAAAAAAAACAACAAACTTTTGTAAAAAATAAAAATATTGCAATTTTTCTTGAGAACTGTTCAGCTATTGGTATTTCTGATCAGTAAATGTAGTTTCACGGTTATTTTCACACATGGTATGGTTATTTAAAGAGTTTTCTGGAGAGTAATTCAAACACAAATTGGAAGCTCCTGCCAAACATCCCTGGGGCTGCTGAAGCCCATCAACAGAGCAGATCTGATTTTGGGCATTTTCCTGGTTTGAGGAGTCATGCTGTGATGCCAAGGGTCTCTCCATGACACATGTGCTGTGCTCCTGGGCTGGATTAGGCCACAAAGCCCTTCAGTGAGGTGGACTGGAGGGATCCCCCAGCTTAGTACCCTCATCCCACTGTGCTCATAAGCCTTGCCAATCTGGGCAGAGCAGACATCTGACCCCCGCCTGCTCATGCTGTCTCTGTATTCTCAGACTAAACATCCACTTTTAGGGCTAGAAGAATATAGCTTTGGGGACCCGTCCTCAGCACAGATTATAACCCAGTGTTTTGCAGGTTGGCAGTGGAGACATCTGTGTTAGAAGAAGTGATAGCCCAGAGTGCCATGTCCACCAGACCAACGCTGGGTGCCAGTTCCATGCCGCTGGGCTGGCTGTGTCCCAGTGTGCTGAGGATACCCACTGGAACCAAGGCCAAGGTTTTTGATCTCTTGAAGAAAGAAAAATATCTCCCACCAACCCCTTCCTGCCTAAGTTATCTGTGAGATAAAAACACTGCTCTTACAAGGTGAGGTGGGAGTCCTTTTCTTTTTTCTGCAGTGCAGAGGATAACTCTGCACAGGTATGAATCAGGTTTCAAGGCTTACGACCACAATCTGAAGGGAGGTTCAGATGGAGGCTTTCTTCAGGTTGGGTGTCATGTAGTGGGTGCCTGTGTGTGGCAGGGGTCTGTTCCAGGGCTAGTGAGCATGCTATCTATCCTGACAGAACCCAAACAAAAACTCATATTTTTTCATCGAATTTTTTCCAAAGTAAATGATCTGCAGGAATTTACCCAGAATATCATTAACATAGAAAGGGAAGCTGAATTTATTGTGTCCAAATGTTATATTTGTGTTTACAGGAATTCTGATCTTTAAATTTCTTGTTAAACATAATCTATTTTTTGTATGTTATAGTAACCTTGTCTGGGATTTTAAATAATAACAGAAGACTATAAAATCTAAATTTTTTTTCAAGTCATTAGATGCATTTATAGATTTAGAATATTCTGAATAATCCATTTTCTACTATAATATACAAAAATTTAAAGCCTTAGAATTTAACTAGAAACACAGAGCTAAACAGTGTTTTGTTTATGGTCTGCTTTTTATTAACATTGTTGCATTTCATTATAAGGTAATGCTGGGGAAATGATGAATTTTGTTAACATTCTTATTTATTATGTATTTTCCAAATAAAGCTTTACATTTTATTACTAATGGGGAGGAAAAAAATGAGCCAGATTTGACTCATGTAGCTTAATTAGAGTCATAAGATTTACATCAAGGGTGGGCTGGGTTGAGTCTCTCCTTGCTGAGGAGAAAACTCCAGACTTTTGGCACTTAATTAGAAGAAACACACGGACATTTAAATGCTGCTCTTAAGTACGATTAGGTGATGAGAGCTGAGTTCAGTCTGTGTGCTGGGCAGAAATGGACTCCAGGAAGCTTCTTCTGACTGAGAGAGTTCTGCAAGATTCGTTAGCCACATACCTAGACAGCTGGGAGTGCTTCTTGACACCCACCCAGGGACACTACTGAAATATGGGCATGGTATGAATTTTTATCCTGGTCCTTTTGTGCCCTGGTTTCCAAAGGAAGAGAAGGCAGAACATGAACCAAAAATAGGGTCTGGACTAGTTCACAATCATGGCGGTCTGGAAAAGGGTGGGAAGGGCTGAGAAGGGCACTGACGCACAGTGTGTGCTTGGCCTCTTGCACTCTGTCATATAAAGTCTTACATAATCCACTGCAAATTAGTGGTGAATTCTGACCACAAGGCTAAAAAAGGTGGTAGGTCCAGAAATTCACCTTTATGAGAGCTGGAAATCTATACTCGGTTTCCAGCCTGAATTTCCTAATGGTTCTTTAATACCTCTTTGTTCTTATGCCAGATCATTGTCTTTAAACTTTAAAAGCTCTTTCCCTTTTCTGGTGTTTATCCTCCAGCTGTATTTACAAAGAGTGACTGTATCCCCTCTCAGACTTGGATCTGCTTGGCTAAATAAGCCACTGTCTTTTAATTTCCTCTTGTAAAATAAACTCTCTGTTACTTGGATCATCCCAGCAGCCATTTCTACACCTGTTCTGGTATGAGTTCCCTTTCTGTCAACGTGGGTGACCCAAACAGCAAATAATACTTGAGATTTCACACAGGCCTTGTATTGGTGGCTTTCATACTCCTAGGAACCCTTGCTGGATTTGTTCTGATCAGTCTACCTTTTCAAAAGTGCATCCTCTAGAGCACAGGCATCCCTGTGGCTCATTGGTACAGTTTTCTCACTGGTGACAAAGTAGCTGAAGAGTTCGTGTCAAGGTGACAGTAGCCCTCGAGTTTTAAACTCCAGTTACATGATCCTAACTTTCAAAAATTACAGCTAAATGCCCAGTTGCATAACATGAAACAGGGCAGGGAAAGAGCAGAGGTCTTGTTTATGATAGCGAAACCTCTTCCACTGTGTCCTGTTAGGTCTGGCAGCATTTGCATGTAACTTTTTTCACTGATCATGGTGTTAGACAAAACTTGAAATGCTGGTATTAATTAAGCAATAGAGCAATGCCAAATGTGTGTGGGACGTAGGTAGTTTTAAAAGGATTAAGCATTTTATAAATAAAGTACATCTGGAAAACAAAGCTTCTGGTACCCCGGCAAACTCCCTCCCACCCAGTGAATTCCTTCTGTGCTGTGCTTGTCTGCCTCAACCAGGCTTACATCCCATCGCTTTGGGATTTTTCATCACTAAAATCCAAATGTCAAGGACACCTGTCTCATGCAGTTTCTCAGGACATTTCATATTTGTTAGGACTGTTTTTTCTGAAGTTTTCTCTGTGTGTGTGTGTGTGTGTGTGTGTGTGTGTATGCATGTGTGTTTAAATAGAGGACATTTCAGGTCAGCCAGTGGGCTCCTTAACTATTTCAATCTGTGTCTCAGTGGTAATATCATTCATATAAAATTGTTTGTTATTGCTGAAAATTTCAATATATTACATGTGATGATGGATTTAAAAGCAAAATATTGATATTCAGCTAAACAAAACATGATCAATATTTTCTCAAGGTGTTACAGCTGTTATAAAGCTGAATCACAAATATCCACAGTATAAACAAATCTGAAATGCCTTTATTTTTTTCAATTTACAGGTCTTTTTGGACTTGTATGTTCTTTATAATCTGTTTGGAATCCAAATTCATGCTTAGTACCATGTGTACCATGGAAGAATCTTTGTTGGAATTTACTTCCCATCCAGTATCACAACACATTTGTTACACAACACAGAAAAAATGTTTAATACTTCATTTTCCCTTCACTGTGGCCCCATGCTTTCTTTGCTTTTTATTCTCCTCCCAGAATGTAACTCAATATACCAAATGTTGGAAAAATAGTTGCTGCTTGATAAAGAAAGGCAGCATAAATAAAATCTCAAACATTCAGTCAATTTTAAATGTGCTAATCTATTTGTATTTAACAATGTCTCAATATCTGCCATTATGGCGATGACTTAAGAAGAAGGGAAGAGGGTGAGCATGTGTGTGTGTATATGTATTTGTCTCCATATACAAGTATGTGTATGTATGCAGTTGGAATGGAAGACCCTGCCATTTCTCTGCTGGCTTCTTATTTAGCCATGGTTGTCACAGACAGGATGAAGTTTTTGCTGAAAAAAAAATTCAGGTCATATTACCAACAGTAATAATACTTGCTGGTTTTAAAAACTCCTAAATTCTGGTCTGGAAAGAGCAAAAATAAATAGAAGATCATATAATAGGGGTGCTAGCTGCCCATGCCAGGAGGAAATTGCTTGGCAAAGAATATCTGAAATCCTATAAAAGTTATTCTGTGTACCAGTTTCAGAGAGATACTGGCCTGACTTCCAGCTGACTAATGGCAGCTCCATGGAGAGTAACATCAGTGCCCATTCCTTAGATATTACCAATAATATATCACTTGAAAAATAAACAGAAAGATAAATGACAGGACAGATGTCTAATGAGGCAGAGGTTAAGGAGTGTTAAACTGTGCTGGACACCATCCGACATGCCGGTGTTAAATTATGCTGGATGCCCTGAGCTCCCTCCCCATAAAAGGTCAATGCTCTGGGTATGTTCCTGGATGATTTATGAAATCAAAGAATGGCCCACATGCCTATCTCTCTGGGAGGTGAGCAGCTTGCAACATTGTCAATCGCAGCCCCATAATAAACCAAATTTAAACATCACTCGAATCAATCCATCTTCGTCACTCGCTCCATTGCAAGTTCTCCTCTGCCTTGTTCTCACCAGCCAGCCATGACATGGCATATTGTTCTTCAAATACATCCCTGTAGCTATTTTAGAGGCCTGCAGTGCTCTCTGCTAAGATTAGAAACCCTCTGAAAATGGCTGTTTCTTTTGGGCCAGGTCAAACTTGCTCAGTCTCTCTGCTGTTTCCATGTTAGGTGTATGAGTAGATGGCATTTTCCTGTGTTCACTGTCATTCATCCGGTATTTTTAGATTAGGTACAAATGCCGTATTTACAAAGAAAATATTTTAATTTCAGATTTAGTATTTAACTACATCATCATAAGTTAGCTTTATCCTTCACACCTGAAAAGTTAGAGTCACTATACTTAAAATCCTTCTGAAGGACATCATACACTGTGCCTCCACAGAAATCCATGTCCAGCAGTGCCATCAGGTATTTGCCAGTTGTAGCTGATGTGAGTAGACATGGTTTCTGTGGTTCTTCCAGCTGCCCCCACTCTTTCAGCTTATCTTTTATTTTCATTAACTTGATATCTACTTTCTGCTCAATAAAAAAGTGATTGTTAGCGAATGATTGTGTGTCTCTACTACTTTCCAGGTTGCAAACTTCATGGTTTTTTTTCCCATTCCTGTTTCTGTAGAAACATGGCAAGACTCACCGATGTGTCCCAGTTACTAGAGGAAGCATGTGGAGGAAGAGCAGAGCCTTGTAAGACCAGGGTGGCTATAGTTCTCTACCTGCAGATCAGGCATGTAGAGGGTCAGCAGATACATTCTCTCTGACACAGTCGAGGTGAAAGGAAAGATCCTGGTGAAGGAGCAAGGAACCAGGAGCCAGTTTTCACTACCTTTTCAAACAATTAATTTGCAAGCTGGAGGTCTCATGGTTCAGTCATTTGAAAGCCTTGTTAACCTGAGCAGTTTCACATACACAGCATAAATATGGTGGCTGAGAGTGAGGGACTTTCCCCAAAGAAATGCCAGATGCTGCCTGTAAGCATTTGCTGCAGGTACCCCAGCCTTTGTTCAGCAGAAAGGCAAAAAGAAAGGTAATGTTCTGCCTCTTGCCTGGCTTTTCCTCTGGGCTTTTAGAATATTTTGCCACTGAAACCAGAGTGTATTTTGTACAGAAAGAGTCACAGTGGTGGCTCCCTGGTCTGTGTGTGTTTTCTGCTGTCCAGCGGGACTATCTCATAAACAGGGTGCGGGCTCCTGACAGCCGCTGGAAGTGCTTCCCAGAATGGAATGGGAACTTTCCAAATGGACAAAGTGATTTATTACTGAAATAACTCAGAGGGGTGTGACTTAACAACTGTTATAATTGAAAAATGGAACCAAAAGCACAGAACTAGTTAGAACTCATTGGACTAAAGTTCTGATAGCACTTTGTTGCCAATAATGTTGTATTTTTCCTGGCTTTTCTGTCCTATTTGCCACAGGATTGCTGAATATCCCTGGGAAGGTAGAGGAGGAAAAAGGATGTCTCAGATGTGATCTGATCATAGAAATGGAAAATGTCACTTGCTCTGTTGCCAGAGAACCAGAGGTGTGTAGAAAACACAAGAAAGGCTCAGAAAAATATCAGGAAACAAATTTCTGCTAGGCTAGGACCTATAGGTAATTCTTCTGAAAAATGTGCAGCAAAACTGGAACAAATGCCTTTTAATCCAATCAGTCATATAATTTAATTAAAAGTCCTCAGAGCTTTTGGTGAACTGAACAGAGATACCANAAAAAAAAAAGAAAAAGAGAAAAAAAAAAAAAAAAAAAAAAAAAGAAAAAAAAAAGAAAAAAAAAAAGAAAAAAAAAAGATAAAATTAAGAATGACATCAATAAAGGCTTCCTCTAGGATAACAAACAGGTTAGATTTTAACTGTCAACTGAAGCTTAATGTGACTACTGACATCCTCAGAGGACATTCATAATAAAAATAATCAGCAACTTGATCCTTTCTTCAAAGGTCTGATTGTACTTAGTTCTGTGCAAGTTGGTAGGCTTGGGCTGACGAGGGAAAGGTAATCCCAGGTCTGTGCACATTATTCTCCTCCTTGCCTGACTATAGAAAAGGGCATTACTCAGCCAGGCTAACTGAAGACCTAGAAGCCCTCACTCTGCTTTTCCTGCTGTCCCACTTTTGGTCATTTTTATCACTGATCGTGAAGAAGATTGCTCTGCTCAGTATACCTTCAAGTTTTTCAAGGCTGAGGTAAGTGAAATCACCTCAACTCACTGAGTTCAAGGCATTTGGATAAAGCCCTCAGGCCCATGGTGTGATTCCTGGAGTGTCCTGTGCAGGGACAGGGTTGGACTCAATGACCTTGGTGGGTCCCTTCCAGCTCAGCATATTCTGTGATTTCATGATTCTATGATCTAATGAAGTTGGATTTATATTCTAATTGCCACCAAGAGGAAATCTTGCTTGTGTTAGAGGCCAAATACTTATGTCAAGGACACTTTACTCAGTAGCAATAAAAAATTCATCCATTAACCTATAAAAAAAGCCCTCTGGGCGCTCATACAACTGCGGGTATTATGTGTGTTCCTCTATATGAGAACAATAAGTATTTTCCTGTGTTTTGTTCCACATGGGCTTTATGATTCCATAACCTTTCTGTGTTTTCAATGAAAAAAAGATTAGATGGGGCCACTTGAGCAATAGCAATTCTACTTGCAATCTCAGAACCTTAAATCTTTTCCAAAAAGTGATTTATAGGCAGTCAATAGATTTGAGTGTCATCCAGTTTTGGGATACAGGTCATAAACACTGACACATCATAATGGTATGGCAAACTATTATAATGGCGCCCAGTAGCATGGCTGTAGTTAAAGAGCTGTCAGCAATTTAGAGCTGTGTGAAGAAATTTTGAACATGAAGTACAATGGGTGAATTTTGGCTTCATGCCTGTGTCATCAAACAGCAAAAAAAGCACTTTTAAAGAGTTCTGTTTCTCTGGATGTACTTTTTCCCTCCTTTGTTTGTTGCCAAAAGGGGAGCTATTATTTTAGGGAAAAATACTTTCCTCTCTCTTTCTCTCTCTCCTTTTTTGAGAAGCAAAGCCAGTGTCATACTATAGCACTAGAGCTGAGGACAGGAGAGTGGAAAAGGGTCAAAAAGTAAAGTGTGCTGTCTGCTTGGAAAGGAAAAACTTGAGCAATGAAACGAACAGCACTCTTAGCATTTGCAAATAAGAAAAAAAGTTGTCTTGTGTTAAGAAGTTGAGAAAGAAAACCTGTTAATAACACTTGTCCCAAATCCCCAATTGTTCATTGTCTCATGTGAAATACATTTACTCAGAGAAAACATAGAACTGTGCAAAATTTGATTTTTGCTTGGAAAATGCTAATTTAGGACTAATTCTTGGATATATTTACTGCAGTGAGGAACTATAAATTTAATTAAAAAGTATTCCAGTGTTTCTGTAAATCTGTTAAGGCCAAGTCTAGAGATAATTTTTTTTATATAGCTCAAATTAGCCAGAGGAAGAGAGAGTGTTTATGATCTTTCTGTTTAAGGACAAAGAATATTCCAGGGTTACCTCCCTCAACAGCGCTTTCACTTTTATTGCTTGCAGAGATTATCTGGAAAAGGATTGCAAAGGATGCATTTTGTTGATGCTTGACAGGGGATACTGTACCTCTCTTAATCAAGGCAAATAAATTGCTATGACTTTGGGAGGTGCCTCCCTTCTCATTAAAAGCAGTAAGTTAGTCAGATCACTGAGTTTTTCCCCTTTCCATTTACATCTTGAAATCTGACCATCTTCTTCTCACAGAAATAGCTGGAAAAAATCCTCTGCAACACCAGGGTTTTTTTCTTCTGGGGAGAAAGAGTGCTGCTTTGCTTAATTCTTAACTAGGTTTTGTACCCAAAAGTATAAATCTTTCAGTCCCAGTTTCCTGACACACTCAAGTGGAACCTGAAAAATATCCTTATTTTAACTTTTATTACATATCAAATTTTGCAAAGGTGTCTGTGCCAACAAAAATGACTACAGGTTGGGAAGAAAGACTCTGAAATGGCTGAAAGCTGGTGATATTCACTTAATGAACAGTACAGTTGTGGTCTGGAGTGCATTTCTAATGTCAGAATTCAAATCACGTACTTGTAAGGATGTGGAATAAAAGGAGGGAAGGAGGGAAGGAAGGAAGGAAGGAAGGAAGGAAGGAAGGAAGGAAGGAAGGAAGGAAGGAAGGAAGGAAGGAAGGAAGGAAGATTTTTATGATAATTTCAGACTGTTTAGATTAAAAACTGAATTGTGGTCTTTTTATTTAGACTTAGAGAAGAGTTTGTCAAGCTTGTTTATTTCCAGATTCTTAAAATATTCTGCTTGATTTTCTGAGGTCAACAACAATCATTTTGTAGAATCATGAAGTATGAGTTAGGAGGAGGACATGATAAGTCTTTGGGCCTCTCCTATACTCAGTTACAGATCATATCTCACTCTGATCTTGAGATGAAATCAATTTCAAGATGATACAGCTGTAAATGATTACCTGGTCATGCAGGCAAGAGAGTCAAAGGAGCTTTGCCCATGGTGTTGAACAAAATGTTCAGCATTCAGCTGGATAAACACACCATGCACTGAGTGGGCAACTTGCTCACGGGTTGTAGTGAATGGGGGGACATCAGACTGGGGACCTGTCACTAGTGGGGTTCCACACGACTCCATCTAAGGCCCTGTGCTCTTCAATACCTTCATAAAAGACTTGTACACAGGGCTGGAAAGGATACTAAGCAGAAAACAACCCTAGCAAGAAACTAGCAAAATAAAATTAAGGAACAATTGGGGTTTTGTTGTTGGAGGTGGTGGTTTTGTTTATTTGTTAGTTTTGTTTTGTTTTTCTATTTCACTCTGAACCAAAGACTAAGTTATTTCCAAGGTTCTACATGTGACCAGGAAAGTGGATGTATGCTTCATTTCTGGCATAGCATGGCACACATTTTTCTGTGACAGCAGAGGAATGGTGCTGAGACTTTGGTTCAGAAGGATCTTAAAGGGCAAATTTTTGTGACTGTTCTGTACTTAAAATCAGGTAACTGGCTTAGTGAGTTATTGCTGAGTTTGTCCTGTGCAGGGCCAGAAGTTGGCCTTAATGATCCTTCCAACACAGGATATTCTGTGATTCTATGAGTGCATTACATACTGAACTGATGCTGTAACCTTTGCAAGAGGAGTGATTTTTATATATAAAATGAAAATAGTGGTTATTGGTTGTATTTTACAGGTGTGCTGCAGAATAAATTCAGGCCCTAAGGAGACTTGAGATCTGGGAGAGGCAATGCAGACAGGACAGAATACTGTAAAAACATCTTTTTGTGATGACTTTTGGCAGCAGCTTCAGAACCTATTTTTACAACTTACTGCTTTTATTTGTCCAAGTCCCATAATAAGGAATAAGATGCTTGCACCATTAAATCTGACTGCTCTTTGCATAATTTGGCAAGGATTTAGAATGACTGTGTGAATCAAGAGCAAATGTTTTTACACCCTGGAGTGAGAAAATACTCAGGGTATTGAATGGAAAGATATTGAATGTTTTCCTTTGGCATTACTCATTTTCAAATGAGTTGTTCTGCCAATTATTGGATATTAGACCTATAAAAAAAGAAATGAAATATTTAAAAGGTGCTAAATTTAATTGCAGTTTGCTACTCTTGCAGTTGCATTCTGAATAGAGGGAGCTGGAAGTGGCAAATGCAAGGGCCTGGTTTAGCTTGATGTTATTTCTGCAAAAATGATGAGCTAAATGGAAAGTAGGAGAATATATCTTCAGACAGAAGGAGCCAAATAGACACTTTTCTCCACTCTTCTCTTTGAAAGATGTCTATAATTAAATTTCTGGGGATGCTCTGAGGATATTCCCTCTCTGGACTATGAACTCCACTTGGTCCTGATTCACACATCCATTCCAAACTTGGACCTAATTCGTCATCTCCTCTCCAAACCACCATGAATGTGACATGCTATTCCACAAATAGCTGAACAAGTGAAGCCTATTCTGTCATGGAAGTGTATCTCCTTCCCTTTGTACCACAGTAATCTGTCTCTGAATCTGTCTTTTCCACTTTGATGGCTTACTCTCCCTCTCACCTATACTCCATGAGTTATTACTCTGAGGTCTTTTCTATGCTCTCCCTTTCCTCCAGCTTTACCCTAATTCCTGTCTCCTCCACACTCTTTAATCTGGCTTCCTTCTCACCTTCTAAACTGTCTGCCTGAATGTCACAGAAGCTGCTTCTAGCTGAACTCAAATATATATATGCTTTATAAGTCAGTTTCTGGCTTACATGAAACCAAAGAACTTTATTAGTTAAAATTTCTGTACCCTCACTTTGTTTGCTTGAAATGAGTGTGTTCCAGTGTTATTTGGGTGGCATGTATCTGAATGGGCAAACAGACTGCAGAGGTCCCTTTCTCAATGTTTCTGGAGTAAGAGGAAATTTAAATGTCTCTGTGTCCTTCTGTTGCAGGTGACCTTTGACTATGAAGTGGATTTGTTTGCACTGATTTTTCCAAGCATTAATTTTTGTATTCAAAGGTTTTATACCTTGGCCACAGAGAGGCAGGGAGAACATATGCAGATCAAATGCTGTGCCAGATTCTTTCAAAGGCATTAGACAATAAGTCCTTGGGAAATTGCACTGCTTGGGTCCATCTCATACACTGGCTTGCTCGCCAGTCCTCCAAAGACCAGTGGCCCAAGCAAATCTCTATGTATCTCATTTACTAAGATAGACAGTGGTTATCACTATTTCATAGCTGAAGGTCTGCTGCTGGAGCTAAAGGATGTGGACAATAGAACTTTATTAAGGTCCTATATGAAAGCGTCTAAAATTCTTACCATGGTAGGATTGGTATTCTGAAGCTTGCTAGTACTCCCATGCAAAAGAGAGAGGACTTGGATGATGGAGTCATGACCTAGTCCCCCAAACAGTTCCTACAGCTAGGGAAAGCCTGCCTGCTAACTGCAAGGTCTCAGCCTGCTGACATCATATAAGCATGTTTTATATCTGTCAGATCCAGCCTGTGTGTCTTCCTCTGGCATATCATGTCCCTTCTTAGACTTGTCTTGGGTTTGCTCCTGTTCTGACACTAAGAGGGAATTGACAGCATCCTCAGTTTAATTGTTATATCTGGTGGTACTAAAGGAAAGCTTGACCCACTATAGTAGGATATCATTTGGCAGCCATTATAGAGAAAAAACTCTAACTAACCAAAACCAAAACCAAAACCAAAACCAAAACCAAAACCAAAACCAAAACCAAAACCAAAACCAAAACCAAAACTGAAGAGGAAAAATTCCAGCTGCAATCAGTGTTGGCTAGTGCTGCATTGGAAATTTCTCTCTTATATAACAAGTGTACTTTCTGCAAAAGTTTATTTTTAAAAAGAATTAAAAATCTCTGCAAGAATATGTACTTTCTCCCTAATTCTTCTCTCTTTTCTCTCTGGAATAATAAAAATTCTTTGAGAGAAGCTTCCCTACCATTTCTGAAGTCCTAGAAAAGGCCATGGAATCAGTTGAATTTTCCCTCTTCTTCATCTGAACATTTTGAGACCTTTTTTTTGGTTCTTTCTCTATCTCTTATGTAGATATGTGTAACCCTTACATAAGGGGGTTGCACATGGCTGTATTAGAATAACAATAATAAAGTCTGATGCATATCAATATCATATGCTAAGGTTAAGTGGATGTATTTGAGGTCCCCTACCCAAAAAATTTTGAAGATCCAGTGATCCAACAACTGCTTACACATGGTAGGGTGTGAACTGCAAGTCCAATCAAGACTTCACTTTTCTGTTCTGGTTTTCATTAAAAATAATCTTACATTAAGATGTTTTCAAAAGTCTTTTGATCTACAATGAGAACATCCACAAATAAAATCCTAGTTTGCTATCCTTATTTGTTCTAGCAAGCTCTTAAAAAAAAACAAAAACAAAACAAACCAAAACCCCAAAAAATCTAACATTTCCTCCTCCACAGCTGAAATATTTTGGATCAAGATGAAATGGACTCAAACTTGGGCCAGAAAAAATCAGTCTAGTTAATTAAAATACAT
>WEIU01019725.1:329463-369152 GCA_013389925.1 Aegithalos caudatus | reverse complement strand
CTGACATCAATGGATTAGGGAACTGCTTTTCCATTTTCAGTGCTTCTTAGTCCTGCCTAAAAAAATTATTTACACAAAGTTTAAAAAAAATAGAGAAGACATGTTTTTATCCAAACAACTGTTTAAGATGAATGGCAGCTGCTAGGTGATTGACAGCCTGAGGGAAGTAGACCCCATACCTTGAGCTGCCTCTGGCTGTCATTTGATAATCTTTTGGAGAAGAAAGCACCCAAACACACACAAGCACAGTCTTATAGCTTAAGCCTTTAAAGGCCAATAGGATAGTTTATGTTATTCCCATTTCATTTGGGAAAATTTCTATTTTAGTACTTGCATCATGTAAGAAATTAAGAATGAATAAGCTACCCTTAAAATATCTCTTTGTAAGTGGTTTACTCAGAAGTGAATGTTTAATGTTATTTTTCTGTCATGAAGTTACATTTACAACCTGTAAGCTTTTGAACTAACTTGTCATTTCTGCTACTTAGACTTACATAGGGGAAATTTCTCCAAACTTGCTGAACCTAGGAGAAAACTTTTAGTTTAGTTTTGTTAGGCTTTTTGTTGGTTTGTTCTGTTTGTTTGTTTGAGTCATAATTCTTCTAATTTATTATTCTCAACTTCTTTTCTTTTAGGTTTCAATTTGCAAAGTAGACAACAGTTTAGTCCCCAAAGTGTTCAGTAGAAATATATATAACACATTTTATTTTGAAGGATACACCTATTTAAATACCCACGGCTTTTTATATGTGTATTACATAAAAAAAAAAATAAAATTGATAGATGATGCAATTTGTCTTTGGTGGTACTGACCCCAAGAAACTCTTGTCCTGTAACCACATACCAAAATACAACTAAATGCAACTAAAATACAACTAAAAGGTATTAGAAGGGCTCAGGCAGTTGTGCATAAAAGTGATTGTTATTTTTCTATTGGTTCCTTGTCTGCTGATCTGATCTCATGGGAAATTAAGCACCAGCCCATCATGATAATAGTTCATAAGTTAATGGGTTAAAATATCATCTCTAATGAGTTCTCAGCACTGTGTTTAAGAATTTACAGCAGTATAAATTCATAGCAATTCCATTGATATTTGTAAAGGCTGGATATAAATAAGATGAGAATCAGCACACTCATGTGCCTTGTAAAAGGAAATGTCACAGGCCAAAGTCTTTCAAAGGGAGGGCTGGGTTTTCATTTTGAATGATGTTCCTTATACCAGGAAAGAAATATTGCTTACACAATGCTTCCCCAAGCAGAAGGTCATTTGCAAAGCGGACTGAAGGAGGGAGTCAATCAGATTTTTCTTTGTGCGTTAACAGCATGTCATCAAGAATGTCCATTTCTTTGTAGCAGAACAGATTCTTGGACTAAGGAGACATTTTCAAAGGGTCATCAATCTGACCTTTTGCATCACAATAATATTTGGACACAGTAGTGGTCTAACTCATGGTACCTATATCCAAGCCAACTCTTTGCACAGCAGTGAGGGTGAGAGATGCAAGCATGACATCTGTGGAAAATAGTGGGTGCAGTATATTAATCACTGAGCAATGTACAATGTAAAGAATATAGATAAGTTGAATTTGAAAGACAGTGATTTTCTATACTTTGGATTATATTTCTAAATGCACTAAGCCAGCCCATATAAAAATATGAAATGTGTATAACTTGTATAATATTTTCATCATAGGATATGTCAAAAGTAGCCTGGTATTTGGGTACTCTTTTGCCTTCCAGAGAGACTTGGCAGCTAAAGACAGGTGCTCTATATCATGACTGACTACTCTGTTCACTGGGTTTTCTGTGTAAAGCAGCTGTGCCTTGAAAAAAAGAAGGAATTCAAGGGGAACTATTTACTCTTAACTTTGATTATTTTTGTTTGGGGTATTTTGTGGAACCTGATTCAAGTTGGAAGAAGAAACTTTGTGGCTGTTTTTGAGAGTCCTTGGCATACCATAAGGTATGCATAAGGTCCCGTGTGCTTTGGGAATATTCATGGCCAGATAGTTGAGAAACTTCACTGACAGCAAATTTGACACCTAAGGGTTCCCTGCATACGACGTCAGAGACATAACACAAGACCTATCTCCTTGAACCGTGATTTGTACTGAACGCATGACGAGCAGAAGAGGTGGGACTGCTGCAACTGCCCATTTAATTTAATTTGTTGACTTCTGGCTTTATAAACTATCCCCATGAAGGCAAAGGCTGAACATTTGGTGAGTTGCAAGTTGAATTTATGCTATAGAATTTGAGGCCACATACTGGACAGTGCCAATTAGCAACAGCAAATAAGCATTCTTTCACTTAGGGATTATTTGTTACACAGGTTTGGGGTTGTGGTTTTCTTGAATCATCAGATTTTAAAGGGTTTTATCTGTTGGGGTTCTTTTTACGAGCAAGTGATCTAGTTAAATTATTAGTTATATTGAAACAAGGAGTTCTATTGCTTATGTGGGTCTTCTCTGGATCTCTCTGGAACACAGAATGGAGAAATCCTTGTACCATTACTTTTTAATTTTAAAGTAGAATAACAAATTATTCATATGATTCCAGTAATACCTCTGAATTTCCAAACTTTAATCAATGGACTTAGAAAGATTTTTTTTTCTCTCTTCTCGTTATCTTCATTAGTTCTCATTGTCCCCTAGCTTACCCAGGTATTTCACTGCTTTTGGGTCAGTACTTGAAAACACCTCAACTTTTAACTTTGAAAACATTCTTGTAAAAATTTTTTACAAGCTCTGGAATTTAATTCTGCAGGGGCCTTGAGATTTTCTTTCATTTTGAGCAAAGTCTCAAGAATGAACATGTGAGTTTGCCAGAAACCCTGAATCAAATTTTTTAATTAAAGATATTGATTTTGGATGGAATATGAGGAGGAAGTATTTAAAGAAGAGAAAAACCATATTCCTTCTTGAAAAATATTCTTTAAAGTGTAAGAAATTGGGTGAAATTAAACAGATGGGATCAAAATTGCAAGGAGCAGATTTTGATCTAAGGGATCATGAAATATTTAAAGAAACCTTAAAAGAAATAATATTGAAGCCTTGATCATATTTAATGGAGGTGAATAAGCCATATTATCCACATATTTTTTGAAATATTATTAAGGAGATTTGAGCACTTTTTACATTTTGGTGGTCTGGATATGAATAAGGATTAGCACAGCAAGACATCCTCTTGGAAGCTGAAATAGCCAGAATGTCAAGGTCTGTCTTTCTTTCCCTCAGTTGCCATTGACAGTGGAATATGAAACTGAACTGGACTATATGTGCAACTCCTTGGGATTCTACTGGGATTTTTCACAGAGCTGATAAATCTGACATATTGTAGCAGTTATGGGTGTGGCACATATCAGTGTATAATCAAAGAAGAGCTTTCTGCTCATTTCTCTTGCATATCACATGTTGGTCTAGAGGCACAACACTCCAATAGGCCAAGAGCATCCTGTGCAAGACTGCGTTTCTTGTGGAGAGACTGCATGCAGCAGCATGCAATACTGTTGCCTGCTTGGTGCTCATGACCCAAGATTTTCTCCTCTGCTTTCTATTTTGTTTCTGAAAAGAATTGATTCCCCCTCTTCCCATTTCATTTGGCAAAACTTGGGAAGATAGAATTTCTCCCTCTACGTTTTTGTATACCTTAGGGAGGCTTCACTTTCTGTGTTTTTAAAATTCAAAAATTCAGTACTTCCCCTGCTTTGGGTTTGGAAACTAATTTCAGATTTCCTCAGTAAAGAGAACCATGAACTACTGCAGAGGGTATTTCTGCTTTGGTTATGTCAATATATGTTAACAGCAGCAAGCCTGTCAAAATATGTTTAAGAACCAATAGCACTTTTGAAAGCTAAGTGAGGTTCTTTTTAAAGCTTCTCTTCTGTGGAAAATGTGGAACCTTTTACATCCACAAAGAATACCATTGGGGAGGCATAAAATCTTAAAGAATCATTGAATATGAACACCAGCTGCCTCTGTCCTCAGCCATGCCCTGAATATCATTTGTGTTATGCTTCTAGTCTTCAGCATTGTGTCTGTAAGGGAGATTTCCCATGAAGACCTTGACTTGTTTTCAGTGCAATTCCAGAAGATGCAAGGACAAGAAGAAAAAGATAGCACACTGTGAAGCAGAATTTTCTTTTGAGTGCATTGCCTGGAGGCTGATACTTGTTATGTCACCAGCTGTCTCTCTCCCTTCCCCATTCCAAACAGTTCTTCACTGTGGCTCCTCCTGTATGGGTACACAATCTTATAAAGGAATTCCAGGAAGAAGGTGCTGCTTTCTCCACTTGAGCACAGATTTTTGCATCAATGTTTGATTCTAGTCTTCCTATACAGTCTGAGAAGAACTTGATCCTGCACCCATTGAAGACAGTGACAAATCTTCCAAAGACTTTAGTGGTTCAGAAAAAGGTTTTATTAATCTTTTCTCTGGAAGTCCTCTGGTCTTGCAAAGCTGCTTAAAACTAGATTTGCCTCATCTGGAGGGGTGACAGGAAAAAAGATGTCTTGATGGGATTGATCTTTATGAAATTTTAATCAGAATGCAGTATGTTGATAATGAAATATATGTTGTGTGTATGTATCTAAATATCATATGCATAGGAAATACAACACGGATTAAGATGTATGATATAAATCATACCCATAACATATATTCAAATACACACATATATACACACACATACTTATTCTACCAATGCATATGTATTTTTTATACTTGCATTATGCTGACTGTGTGCTACTCTGTAATTACTGTCCACATACAATCTGCCAAAATGTGATCTTTTAAGATTATGGTTCCCTTTGCAAGTGGAAAGCTGCTAGCTGTGGTGAACAACTAAGTTCTAATTTGGCAGTGGCCTTCATTCCTTCTTCAAAACACTCCCTCGCACACATACAAGTTTCCAGAATTATTTTTTCCCTTTTGTTTCATTTTAGTTGCTACCCTAAGCTATCTGGTAATACTGGAGCACTAAAGAGAGCGGCTGTTTCAGAAGAGTCTTCTTTAATAAAAGACAGCACAGTATCACAAATAAAGAGGAGAGAAAAAGGGAAGCAGACTGTGTGGGTTGCTCATCCTGGAGAAGACAGGAAGGGAACATAAATTAAAAAAAAAATCATGATAAATCTAGATGTATAAACTGTCTGGCCTTATGACAGCCAGTTGTGCCTAGAAGTAGGAAGACACCTGTCTATGTTTTGCAGAGATTTGAATGTAAGGTCTGGTAGGAACAACACCTCTCATACCGAGTTTTTCTAATGTGCATTTAGACCACACCCCAGAATTTGTGATTATCAGTGTTCAATGATTACTTTTGGACCAGTGTGCAAAAATACTGTGGGCCACTGCTTGAAATCTCCCAGAAATGTGTTTGGTTTTTGTTCATTTTTATTTATTTCATAATGTCCCTTTTGGACTGCACTTCCTCTCTTTTGCCTCTAATGCCACAGTCCTTTCAAAGCTTAGCTCTTCTCTTTCTACCATATTTTCATTTGATTCATTTATGGATCTGATCCAGAGACTGTTAATTCCACAGCAAAACTACATTAGCTTCAACAGACCCCTAGGATCAGGTCCTAATAGACATTTAAGAAAGGTGTTAAAGAAATTACTCTGAGGCTTAAAACCCATTAGGCATCATGAAGCAGGTATAGTGGTAAGGGGGGGTTTTGTCTGCTCTATTCTGATTAATATGACTTTCACTTCCTAATCTATTTCATCAGATGTTAATTCTGCAGGACATTATAACTCGGTTACAACATTTCTTCTTAATTATTTTGCATTATCTATGATGTGTGAACAGTTGTGAATTGTGGGTTTTAGGGATTAATAACTTTTTCCTCTTTTTTGCCTTCTGTTTCAAAAGATGAAGGAAGATTGTGTGCAATTTCTAGGCCCCTGCCAGAGTGTCCTTGAGGTAAAGGAGCCATCACTGCCAGCATCCTCTGCTTTCGTGCTAGGAAGTTCCACCTTGTATGGCTTAAGCAGGCAGCATGGCAATTGCTGACAAGGCTGCTCAGATGATCCCATTAATCTACCCCTAAGGGATCCACAGAAATTATAGCAGCTAGTGAGGATCAAATGGAAAACCTCATAGACAAGGGAAAAGGAAGAGGCAGCAGGCATTTTCAGGACTGGATATGAGCTGTGGTGTAAATGTTCCTCCACCTGCAGGTTCAGCTGAGAGTGTTTGGTGCTGAGTCTGCAGTTGCATGGAGTGGTCCCTTTACATATTGTGTGGGATCTGATAAATTTTTGTAGGATATTTTCCAGCTGTGCTCTCATCACGTTTATTTAATGGCCCTTAAGAGAAACCATAAAAGTGCTTTCTGGTTAGTGGGCCCCAGCTGGTCCTCATAGTATTGCATAATACAGCAGGCTAAGTTAACTATAGATTAATGATTATGAAATGTCTTGCTTAACCATATAATTTTTCAAACACTCAAGGCATTGGATACAATGCGGTTCACTGAGGTAACAAGATGACTACATTCATGAAGGAAAAAGGCTTAAAAGGTGAGGTGTATTTTAATCCAACCAAGATAAGGTTTTCCACAGGCCAACCATGGCTCTGGCCAGACATTTTGTGATATATGGGGAGTCATATGTGTGCACATGCATAATTGTGTGCCTCTCTTCAAACGTGTGTTTTTCCTTAAGGACTGAAGGGTGATGGCTCACTGCTGGAATCCTTTCTCCGCTTTCATGACCAGGCAACAGTGCAAAGAGCCAAGTGTATCATTTGCGGATTATCGGACTCCCTGGTGAGGCTAACACTGCTGGGCTGTATGAAACTGAGGTCCCCTACATCACCCTGTCACATGAGCTGCTTCTCTCCTACCAGCACTGTGGCAGTTCAGCAATTTGGTAACTGGTGAACCCTTAAGGTCTCATCCTACTCACACTGAACTCAGTGGCCACAGCTTTCTTGACTCAGGTAGGGACTGTGCTTAGGGAAGCATGACCTATGGGATGCTGCTGTACCAAGAGGCTTATTTACAAAATTTCACAAGAGCTCGAGGCCCTCTGTGGTTCTTGATAACCATAAAGGGATAATATGAGTAAAGGAAATTATAAAAACAAATGAGGGTATGGTGGTTTGCTTTTTAGTACGTAAGCCAAAAAAAATATGTACAGGAAAGCTAAAGTACCATTCACAGACTATTGAGGAAAATCCTTATGATAGCAACAGGGCAGGACAAGACACTGTTTAAAAAATAGACCTGATGAGACTCTGGATTGCTTCTGTCCCTCTGCTTCATCCACTTCAATGGCCGTAAAAGTTACATGTGCTTTCTCAAACTACAGACAAAAGAGAAAATTAAATATATATTAAAAAAAAATATATATATATAATATATAAATTAGATTGTGAAATGTCAATAACAATTTCACTTCCAGGCATGAAACCACAATTACCCAAAGCTGTCTCTGGTTCCCTAAAATGTAAGAAAGCCCAAAATTGATATGTAACATCCTGAAGTCAGGTGCAGGTTCATTTTGTGACCTTTTTCCCTAGACACAATGCAGCCTGCAAGAGTTTTGATGGGGTGTAGTCCAAGCACCTTATTTCTTCAGGTGATGCTGAACATTTAAGGCAATATAAATAATATAAGACATAATGGTCAGCAATATTAAGCAAGCTAAATTAAAGGTTGGTATTAAAAGCTGAAAGCATAGATTTTTTGTGGTTTATTTTTTTCAAAGTTGTTAAAATGCAAATGAGAAGGCTCCCTTTTAAGTACCTGCAGCTCAACAGATGTGTATCCAAAGTTGGAACACTCCACCATAGATTCAGTGTCTGTTGTCAGTCATCTCTCTTGACAATGTGTAACATTTAAAGGAACTGAATCCTGAGGGTTTTTTAATTGGATCTGCCAAATCTGGTACTGAGAACATGTAACATGTCATTTGTAGGAAATATCTTCAAGGCTGATTCCCTAGATCATGGCATGAAATTATCACTCCTGGGTTTTTTAAAAAGCTTTTCAGTATGCACCTTAGCCCATCTAATGAGGAAATGCATCACTAGAAATATAGCTGCTTTTGATTTTTTTATGCATAATTGGCTGTGTTTTCAATTTTCATCAGGAAGTGATTTCATTTTTTTTGAAGATGCAGCATAAAAATAAGAAATAATTTCCCATCTTTATGCAGAGTTTTCATAGCTAACAAAAAAAGCAGATATAGAAGAATTTATTATTTTTGTCTTCTCCAGTTTTTGTGTCATCAGAATTTGTACTTCTGCCAGGTAAATTTTCCGCTGCCTAAAGTAGACACATCATGTGTATTTCAAGAACAACAGTTTGCCAGCACTTGGATTTTCATGTTGAGTTACTTGATCCTGAATTAATTTCAGATACATGCACAATAATCTTGGTCTTTTTGGACTGAGCTGGCTGCAAAAGGAAGTACGTGGCTTACACACCTTTTTCTTATGTTTGCCTACAAAGCAGCAGCCCCTTTTATGTGCTTCCTTCCAATTGTTTCCTTCCTTGGAACAGGAAACCACAGTCTGTTTATTCTGGCTGGTCCACTGTGACTGAGCATATTCCATCACCAGCTTCTGTTGATGGTAACAGGGAAAAGAGTTTACTCTGGAATTCTTCCTAATGAAGTTAAAAAGCAACTTAAATTACAGGAGGTGCAGTAATTAGCACAGAACCACTTGAAACATGGCAAATTCAAAGACTGAATTTCAACCTCATCTGGATGCTTCAGGGATAAATATGGCCCAGTGACACTCTGGAATGGGCTTCCTAACCAAATGCCAATAAAAGGGCATAAAAAGATGATCTGTTTCCAGATTTACTGTGTGCAAGTAATCCATGAACATAAACAGAACCCGCATAGATATCACAGGTATGTAACAGCAAGGAAAGTTTGAAATAGAAATATATAAGTGGAAGGAGTCTCTTGAATTGTTTTATCTTGATCATATAGGGCCATATGCAGAAGCATAACTCTCTCTGTCATCTTAAGCAAGCTTTTTAATATCTGCTTAACTACCTGGTGTCAGCCAATCTCGTGAAGAGTTACTCTTGGACAAGGGAAGTATTGACTGAAGCAGCAGCTGAGAGAAAGTGCAGAAGCATTCCACAGACAGAGTAAACCCTGCAGTATGAGAACTCATCACAGACTACTTCTCAGACTTTATTACCTACTGTTTTCTGCCTGTGATGACCAACTTTTTTTCTGTGATCTCTTTCTAACTTCTCTATGGTTTATGTTTGGATTACACAGTAAAATATCCTAATGATGATGTGAATTAGAATAAAAGCCTCAGGTTGGCTTGGAAAAAAAAAATCTTTGTTAAAAACTTAGAGTGAATGCCTAGAGATAAAGGAATTTCTCTTAAAATCTGCACACAGTAGCTAAGCACTTCTTCATATCTCTAGCCAATCACTGTAAGTTTTTAACAAGAATTGCAAATTATTATTCTGAGTTGAAAAATATGAAAGAAGAACTAATAATCAGAAGAAGGTTTGTCTCACCTGGCATTTGTTACATGACTTTTTTTGGGTTGATTATTTCCTCTGGTTAGGAGATCATATACAATCTGCTATGTCGAGTCAAGCTTCTGAATCTGCAGGACAAAATAAAATATATTTGAGTGTAGGACTGGAGGGACACAGAAACCACCTTACAGAAGCACAGTGAGGTCTAGAGCAGGGATTCATGGTTGAAGGAACTACTCTGTTTCACTGGTACATCATGACAAAATCTACCAGAAGTTCTGGCAAAGTTGACTTGTGGAGATTAAATTAGAACAAGGGTTGTGTTGATTGCATTGTGATGAATTTCATGCATGCTAGTATGTTAGGAAACAACAGTCAATTCTTTCATGCCAAAAAAGTAGCCCAAGCATTTCAAGAAGGAATTACTTTCTGGAGGATTACAACTGCAGACTATCATTTTGTGCTAAGGACATTGAATGGTTGCATAAATGCTTGTCTTTGTAATTTAATGCTACATTGCTGCTTTCAAAATTTCATCATAACAATATATACTGGGTTTTTCTGAAAAAAGAAGGAATTAGTACACAGCTACAGCAGTCTGATTAGGAGACCATATTAACAGAGTAATTTAGACAGAGAGCAGAAGGCAGATCTGCTGAAAGACATATTTTTAAATAAATCAACTTGATTATAAATAGGTGCAATATTTTATCTGTAAAGAAGGCTCAAAATTAGAAAAGAGAAAGAAGGTAAGGATTAAATACTTCATTGGGAGCCAGGAATATGGTATGTCTCAGAAGAACTATTACAACTTGTCTACAGAAACCTGCAAAACATGTTAAACTTGTTCACTTTGTGAAGAGCAATTGAATCATGTTTTAAGTCCACCAAGAAACTCTGTTTTGATTTATAAATATAGTACTATGAGTGGGGAAAACTTCTAACTCACTAATATGGTCATAACTTCTCTATGCTCTTTGGATAAAGAAAGCCATCCAAATCCATGTTTCTTTGTAGTGTTTTAAGATGATTTTTTTTTAATATGGGATGGACTCGAACCCATAGGCAAGAGGGTACCTCAGGCTCAATCTGAAAGTGAACAATAAGTGCCTCAGTATTCATAATACAGCACCTGATTCTGTATCAAAAATGTAATCAGATGATTTTTTTAGATCATCAGCATGGCCACAGGCCACCAAGAGAATGTCCTAACAGTGCTAATTAAGACTACATTTAGTCTAAACACTGTTAGGCTGTGTGTCAAATTTAACTTTCCCTCAGGTCAGGAAGAAACAAGTTCTTATGAGGATGAATCATTCTGAGGAAATAATTTATTGATAGTCAAGACCTTCATTACCTGGATATCAGTTTATTTAGTCTTAAGATTTATGGAAGCAATCTCTTCTATCATCTTGTCCAAGCTGGATGTCACCTGATCAAACATGTGCTTCGCTGGCACTAGTGATAGTAAAAAAAAAATAAAAAAAAATGAGATGACTCCTAAGCTAAAGATTTTGGAAGCAAATGCTTACATATTTTTCAGCTCAGTGTTTATCCATTTATTTACAACACTTCTGTTTTATTAGAATTCCACTGTCAGAATGAATGGGATGAATAGTGAGGGGGCTTCTGGGCTCTGTATCAATTCAGGATTAAGCATTCAAATGATAGTTAAAGGCTAAAAGGTAATACAAGTGAAAGCTCCCAATAATTGTCCTATCACTTTTAATTAGTTTCCAGAATCCAAAATTTCACACTGAGCAGTACAGAAAAAGATCTCCAGCATCTGTTTTGTTTCAAGGACATCTAACACGAGTGAAAATAGTTGGGATTTGTAGATTTACCATTGTGCCAACCTGTAAAATAGCAGAGGTTTGGAAAATTGATTTTCACCCTGAAGAACACACTGGTTCCATTTTTATCAGTAAAAAATGTTATTTTTTTTAGTAAAGAAAACACTTTAAAATGGATGGTTGGGCTAAAGTCTTTTCAGTAATGGAGAGAATGACATAATCATGAGAGAAGGCAACTTCATTATAGTGTCAGTATTTAATGACTAGTCAATTTGATATACTGTCAAGCTCCTCTGAAAAAAATTAAAACCTGCTGAATAGGTTTTTGCTATTAAACACATACATATATATATGTGTATGTATATCTATATATAGATATTGATATACATACACATATATATATATTTCCTTAGTATTTAAAGGAGTTTTCCTATATAATTGTTCACAATGTTTTCTTACCACAATCCTTCAGTGATTAAATTATCCATACTTCTCAGAGATATGCTAACTTATATAACAAAAAGAACTATTGAACATTTTTACTATAACAAAAATGTATTTGTAATAACATACCTGATTACATTTGCTTCTGAGAAACTACATGCCAAATGACTGGATGTATTGACTGGACTTACAGCTCTGGTAGCAAATATCAATTATTTACCTTTCTACAGAAGACTATTTGATGTTTGATGTCCTTTTGAAAATGTAACCCAAATGAAAATGGGAGGTTTGTGGAATACAGGAAGAATGCCCTAGTTTAAAATAATTTATTAAATTGTAATTTATCCCAGCGAATTAATTTTATACTTTTGCAGATACAACAAAAGAAATAATGCAATGAAAACCACAAGGATTCAGTGTTTCAGAGGTGTTCAGCAAAGTAAGTCATTAGAAATGGAAACTTTGTCCAAATTAATCAATTTATATGAATTTTCATTGAATAATGTCATTAGATAGTTTTCATTAAAAATCTTTAAGCAGGCCTGTTTTACCTAGTTCTAGATATCACCATGTATTAATAGATTTAGATTTTTTGTAGTGGACTTTGTATATAAGATCTCTATAACGTATGAAATCAAAAGGCACATGGGCACAATTTAGTACAGACATTTTTTGTACTACTAGTAAAACAGCTTAAAGACTCAGAAGCTGTGTGAATATATGAGCTAATGCAGCCAAATGGATTTGCTGAACATGCACTTTAATAATGTTTACAAAATAACTTGTACTTAAGTTTTGGCTAAACATACTTCCAATGACTTTTCTCCTCTCTGTGTGTATGTGTGTATGTGTGTATGTGTGTATGTGTGTATGTGTGTATGTGTGTATGTGTGTATGTGTGTGTGTATAAAGCAGTACAAATAATCCAAAAAGCAAGTATTACAATCAATTTTTCAAGTCTTGCAGATAGGACGTATAATCTCAAAGTGACTTTAGTGATGATTTCTATTAAAAGGTTTCACATTATAATACTTTGCATAATGTAAACCAGATTGGCTTGGCTGAAGCCTGATTTTCAAGCAGTTTTAGAGATCTATTGTTAACAGAAATGATCACTTTGTTAAGCTAAGGGCAATTGTATGCAAGTTATGCAGTATGCCACAGACTTACTATTTGTGGTAAAATTGTGGCAACTTCCTTAACAAGACTGACAGAAAGTTGCCAGTAGCAGGAATTGCTGGTAACCTCAAAACTGCAGCTGTGGTTATCCTCTCAGATTACTGAGAAATTATAGCAGAGTTTGTAACAAAATTTTATCTTATTATATTGAGAGAAAAAGTGGGCAAATGAACACTAAGTACAGAGGCAAAGAGAAGTGCCAATATTGAGCAGTCCTCTTTCAATTTGGGGGAGACAAAATGGTAGCCATCTGAAAGGGTGTTGAGCTTATTAATTATAACTAATTTTAAACTGCTGCTTTGGTCTACCAGACTATTGTTACCCAGACTACTTTCAAAGGAGCTGGAAAGATGTTTGGCCTTTTGTAAGGATGCAGCTGATGACCATGGTCAAGCTTTTAAAAGCCTTTATCAGTTGGGAGGTTCTCCTCATGCCCTTTCGTGTCCTGAGCCTCCGCTGGAATCTCTGTTGCAGTCAACTATGTTCAGGGGTGTATGGATGCTCAGTGTCTGAGCTGGTTGATGGCAAATTGGAACAGAAACCTAGAATGGTGAGCAACAGTTGTAAACTCTCCAGTCCTAAGCATTCAAATACTGCCACTGCTGCCGCAGCAAGTTAAGCTCTGCGTGCCTCTAAAGGACTTCCCTGCAATCTTGAAGAGCCTGCTTTTAGCAGAGGTTCAGTTTCATATTTTCTATCAAACCTGGCCAATCCCCTGGATCTCAGTTCTCTTCAGGCTTTTCTTTGCATGTCATGAATAGGGTTTCATGAGTATGAAAGATTTGACTGAGAACAGTGAACATAAATCTAATAGAGCCCTGAAGTAATTGGTTTACTGAGGAATGAATGCCAAGTGACTTGGAGAGAGAATGAGCATAAGAAAACCAAGAAAAACAAACAATTAACAGTGTTTATATTAGATTACACACATCGAGTTAATTTTCTCATAATATGTTCAACATTTAACCCCACCATTTCTTTGTATTGCAGTTATCTTTAAGGGTGGAGTCCATGAAATTCCTTAAACAAAGATAGCAAGGTTTTCTTTATTAAATGTTTTAAATTTATATGTTTCATTTAATTTCACATGTGGCTGAAGATAATTTTTACTACAATTCCAAAAAACGCAGGTGGCCCATTTTTTAATACTGGCGTGTCTTCTGCAGGAAAAAAAAATTGCAAATTTGGAGTGTCTTGGTACAACAATACACAACTATGGAAAGCCTATAGTTTGGTATACATATACATATGGCATCATTCTCAGTACGTGTACAGGAAGAAACAAGCAGAAAAACTTGAAGAGGTGGATCTGGGTGAACCCCCAGAGAAGCCCCATTGGACATCTCTGCTTGTATGTTGGAAACTGGTAAAAAAGTAGCTTCTCAGACTTCTTGCATTGAAAGACACATGAAATAGTATTTCATGCTACGAGCTAGTTTGAGTGGATGACTGGGTCAAAAGGTATATCTGATGTAGTGATCTAGTCAAATGTTTTCAGGAGCTTAATCTAGTAATAGCTAACATCTCAGGAGCTTTGTTAAACAGAAATAGCTGGATTCATAGTATCAGGACTTGATTTGCCTACCCACTATAAAATCAGGCATTGACCTTGATGTTTCTTGTCTACATTTATATGCTGTTCCTAGAAATTCATAATTTCTTGACAATATAATAAAGTTTGATGCCAAGAACTAATATAAATCTACTCTTTCCATTCTTCTAGATCTTCTAGATTATAAATCTACCCTCTACTAGAACAATATTACCACATAAAATTTTCAGTAAAAGTCATTGTTTGAACTGGTGTCTTAACCACATAATGTGATGATATTTCACTGGACAATGTTGAGGAACTGAAGACAGGTATTTTTCTGAAAGTATACAGATTTGTTAAAACTTATGTTTGGTCTATGAGAATTCATTCTTATGAGAATCAAATCCATGACTTGATTCTATGTCTCAATGGCCAAAATGGAAACTAAGGTTTTGTTGCCTCAAATTTTTTACCTGTTCTCTTTTTCTTACTTTAAAACTGAGAAAGAGAGTATGGAGATACTTTTTCTTAGAGTTTGAGTCAGAACAGGAATGTTAAACCAAGGCTGTGTACCCCCTAACCAGTCAGATATTGGGAATTCTGGGGTGGTTTGAAGCAAATAAACTTTCATGGGGACAGAAAAGACAAGTGAAAATGACTTGTTCAAAGGTGAATGAGTGCCCTCTCCAGGAAGATAGGATGTCCAAAATGCTCCTCATGTTCAAATAGAGGGCTCAAAATATGGGCTATATACCCTAATTTTCATCTCTGGCTGGTTTGCTTTTTGTTTATAGGTTGTTTGGGGTTTTTTAAAATGGAATATTTTTTAATGTGCTTTTTGAGACTAATCCAGAAAAACAGAACATTTCTTTTTAGAAATGTTGAAATGAACTGTTTTGAAACTTCTGCATTTCTTTCTTATTAATCAGAAACCTTTTTCTCTGTCCTGATTTTAGCTATCATTTACAAACAGCTTTAGTTCAAAAAGAGCTACCATTTTTGTTGAATAAAAACAAGGTGGGAATACATGGGTCCTTCCCAGTCTTCCCCACAGCCTCACATAGATGGTCCAACCAGACGGATCATATATCCTTGCCATATAGCACGACTGCTGCAATACAAGTAAGTGGTATCTGACTCTGGCCATAAAAAATAGAAGAGTTCCTTGCATATTTCAGATATTTGGGTGAAATTAGTGGCTCTTTGCTCAGCAAGGTCTCTGGGATAAGTCCTGATTGAAGATGGGAGAATTGTAAACTATCTTAAGACTGCTGAAATCTTTCTACTGTGCCTGCAATGCCATCAAAAGAGCAGGTAAGTGGGACAGGTCTTAATTTTCTCTGACTGAGTGACTTAAAAGTTCTTTGCTTCCTTCTGTGGTGGTCTGTTTCTGAGACAGGCAAAAACCTGAAGTGTGTCGTGTACTGGGAGCCTTAAGGAGGATTAACAAATATCTGACTTGCTTTGGCAGTCCAGCAGAGAAAACAGCACTGAAGGAGGGATGGAGGCTGTGATTTTTTTCCGCTCATTCTGTGAACATAGAGGGTGTGAAGATAGAAGGGTGTCTGCAAATCACACAAAGTGAGGAACCATCAAATCTTTTTCATGGAAGTGCTGAGCTCTAGCTCTGCCACAGGATTTCATATGTGAATTCTTAGCCCTGTGCCTGCAGCTGCTCCAAAGAGGACAAGTTTTTCAACCCTGCAAGCATCATGGCATCTTTTTCTGCCCACTTCTGATTCAGCTGAGCTGGTGGAATAGACCTGTCTTTTTCAGGGTGAAAGCAGCTGTGGTGCCGATTCCTCTGTGGGAACAGTGACAGGATGGGCAGAGCTAACCCTCAGGGCTTGCACCCAGATGTATTGCAGCTTACCAGATCAGCTTACCAGTTTGACTATGCATTACTCAAAGCCTCACTGTAGACAGATTTTTCCCTTTATTTTTGTGGAAATTTATTTAAAAATATGTTTGTGCTCAAGTTAAGTCTTGGTCTGCCAAGTTTCGCCCAGAAAACATTTTTGCAGCCAAGTTATAAACCCAAGTAAGGTACACAGAGTAGCAATGGAGAGAGCCTAAAGCATAATGGCACCAGTTAGCTCCCTGAGAATGCCACCTTTATGATCTGTTATCTTCCTTTGCCAGCTTCAGTTTGACATTTCATGAGACCTGGGCTGGGCAATTCATTTTATGCTTAGTTTTGGACTTAGTTATCAAAATAGGACAGTAAAGTTCTCAAACATGCTGTATGTTCTTGGAAAACATTGCAGAAACACAAATATTTCACTTGGACTGAAAGGAGATATAAATCTCACATAGAATGCCTGTCAGCAAATTTAGCTAATATGCTAATTGTCTCAGGGGTAGACTGATGGGATATCCTATCTTAAGACCTTAATGTGGAAAAATCCCCATCTGTCTTATACTGTGGATGTCATGTTAGCAAGATTCATATGCCCACTGAAATGTTTGTCTAATCACAGAAATAGTTCTGGTATTTTTTTATTTATTTTCAAAGCACCAATTTATTATTTGTATCTGTTAGTTTGGCCACAGAGTTTTCAGAAACTGAGTACTGACTGGGTTAACATGGGGACCATTAAATATTTTTGAGCATATTGTTTTAATTGATGATATCTTGCTTGCAGAAGCAGTATTTATCTAGTGATTATGGGGCCAATACTAAGGCATGGAGAATTCTGCAGTCCTGTTTCCATGGATTATACAAATGCATCCCAAGGGATGTAATGATCAGCACTTAATAAGTCCCTGCTGGTGTAGCTGGAAGTAAGGACTCCACCAAAGGCTGTGGGATAAGCAGCACGTGCAGGTTAGCTCAGAGGAGATGCTCTTACTCTTCCTGGGAACACCCAGCCTGTTTCCAGCCAGACAGCTGCTGCTCTTTGAGTGCTGCAGTACTGGCTGTCTTTCCACCCCTGCAAACTCACCTGTGATACACATAAACAGAACGTGATTGACCTTCAAACCGTATACAAGGGCCCATGATAGACCCTGCTGACAGTGTGTCTCTTAGGAGGAGACAGAGAGAGGAGGTTAGGGCAATGCAAACTGTAAAACATTCATTTCCTAAATTCTGTAGTGGTGTCAGCATGGCACTCACCAGGGACTGGGGAGAAGATGGCTGGGAGCTGAAGAGCTAGCTATCCTGTTAGCAGTGCACCATATTTTTAAGTCACTTCGTGTCCGTGTTCACAGAATCACAGAAAATTCTGAATTAGAAGGGCCCCACAAGGATCATCAAATTCAACTCTAAAGTGAGTGGCCCATACACAGAACAAACCCACAAGCTTGGTGTTACTAGCACCATGCTCAACCAACTAAGCTAAGGCATTCTGGCTAAAATTTAGAAGTTTTAAATATACAGTCAGCACAAAATATGTAAAGAATGTCATGCCATTAGCATGCTTCGGGGCATCTTGTGTTGCAGAAATTCCCAGGTGTCTTATTTGCACATCTTTCGCTTCAAGGACTGCACACCAAACACTGTTTGGAGAATAAATGCCCAGAATGAGTGTGCTATGATTATACACTCCTCATAGGTAGTTGTATTTTTGCTGTAATTTCTTCTGATGGAGAGAAGTCCACATAGAAAAGTCAGATTTCTCCCAAAGCATTGTGGAGACGACAACTTTGCTTAAGGGGATGGTGTTCAGAGCTCATAAGCAGTGTAAAAGGGAAGGTGGTCTAAACATTACAGAGGTATAATTTTTTTTTTTTCTGTGAGGCTTTTAGGTCACTGGTGCCAAACAAACATGGCTAAAGTCTACTCTTTTTGCCCTTGGTCTGTCACACTGATTTTACAATGATAATTTCCAAACTGGAGTCATTCAAAGTAACCATTCCTCTTGCTGGCTTCAGCATTGATGTCTCTCAAACTTGTCTTTCCAAGAAAACTGACTGCACACCTGAAGAAGAACCTGGAAATGTGGAAAGCCTAGTACCTATAGGATAACTACTGCGCTGGATATTTTCCACAGCTGTGATTTAGTTATTGACTGGACAATTCCTTGTAACATCCATTTTAATAACAAGGAATTAGTAGTACAATGCACTATATTTTTTTGGCTCTGTGGAAATGATAACTAGCTATAGTAATATTACTATGATGGGGTTTTTTCACAGAAATTTTAAGAATTTGTCCATCTCTCAGAAAGAAACCCCTTAACTGATCAGCCTTACTAAGGTCTCTAAACTTAAGAAATTTTTTTGAAGCTGTGAAGTTTTTGTCTGAGGATATACAGAACATATTATCAATTGTTTTTACATTTATAAAACATAAAAGTTTTCATAGTACTTTTTCAATAATATGAGTCTACTTCATGAGAAACAGAAAACTCTACATCCAGAAAACAGACCCCTTTCCTGAGCCACTGCTCTGACCATTTTTGTGTTAGATTGGCAGAGAAATAGGAGGCATTTCCTTTAACTGTGGTGGAAAATGCTTTGGTTGTATCATGTATGAGTACTTCCAATATAGCAAGAAAATACATTCTCAAAGTTTTAGGTTTTATTTTGTTTTTGTGAAGAAAGCAATATAGGGTTGTATATGAGACTTGCAGCCTAATTAGAATTTGTATTAAAATGAATTAAAATAAATGTAGATGTCCTGCAGGACTTCCATGTGCGTTATATCTGCTTCTTCTAAGTAGCCACTGAAACTACCAGAGCAGACAGTAGATGTCAAACCCTTTTGTTGGTGCTTTTCTTTCCAGAACAATAATAACAATGCGGAAAACAGCACATGGTTTTTCTAAAGTTATATTAGACATATCTGATCTTCATGTTTGCAGTAATCTGACTTTGGCAGGCTTTTTAAAGACGGGTTAGGGAGTATTACATTAGACAGCGGTACTAGGCAGCCAAACTTATGATATTTTGCAGCTCCAGAAAAGAAAGTTCAACTCAGCCAAGATCTGAACAGAACAGATATTGTACATTAAAACAGGCTGGAAATCCTAAGAGAGAAACATCCAAATGTTGCCCAACTAAGCAATTGCATTGGCAGCTTGCATGGAGCTAAAGATGTAAATCAGATATGCAGAAAATGGGGAGATTGTAATCCCTTTAATAAGGGAAGCATGCCCTGTGGGGGACTACTCCTCCCAGCATGCAACTGCAAAATGTCATAGATCTCAGCTGCCCTTGAGCATTTCGGCTGAAAAGCATGCAAAATTGCTTTGACACAAATAATCCTATATACAAAGTGGAGGCCATTGCCTCAGATGCTGCTGGAAAACAGATCTCCTGTCCCTGTCCAAAAGAGATGGCAGAGACATGAAATTACACTGACAAATATTTTTGTCTAGTTGCACACCATTTTTAAAGCTGTTTTGATCTCATCATTGTTATTGGAGTTATAGTTATCTGTAGGAGAAATTTATTGCAAAAGTACTGACATTAGTAGAGAAAGTAATTTTTATTTTTGGATGGGAGATCATTGCAGAAAGAGGTATATTATAAAAACAAAGAGAAATAAAGAAAATGGGCAACAGCTGCACTTTAAAATGGAAATTAAATAATGTTTCTAAATAATAAATTGAAAATTAAGGGATGATTCAACAAATACAAAATTTTTAGGAGTATAGCTTTTCAAATTAAATTAAAATCTGTCAAAAATGCAAGAAAACTTTGAGCTGTACATCATCCTTTGGCTGAAACAACATGTTGATGTCACCTTCCCAGATAACTACAGAGACAGACACTGACTTCATGTAGTTAGAGATGTCCTGGGCAGTGGTGGGATGCCTGTCTGCAAACACCTTTATAGGGAAAGAGATTGCAGCTCCACTTTGATACTGAAAATAAGTTTCCTGATTGCTGTTTAGCTGTTCTGCATCAAGTGACTGAATGCACATACATATTCCCAGATAAAATCTATAGTGAGGTTGAGAACATACATAGCAGTGATTTGGCATAAAATCCTTTTATGCTGCTGTTGTGGTACTTCTAAAACAAACATTGTAAAATCAGAAAGTCTTACAAATGCAGGATTAAAAACACCAAAATAGAAATATATATCTTTTCACATGAAAAACCACCAAACAACCTTACCTCTGCTTCAGTGTAATATTAGGTATGCAAAAGGCATCTTATTAATTATAACCTGATCAACAATCAGAGCAAAGGATTCTAATTCTTCCTATGTGTCTAGAAAATTAAGTTTACCTTTCTAGGTGTCCTCACATAAAATAGACACAGTCATATGAATTTTAACCCACTTCCATAAACTGCTCGAGATAATAATGTTATTTGCTTAATTAATTCTTACAATAACTCTAAAGTATGGTACCTTTTTTTCACAGAAAGAAAAAAACAAAAAGGAAATAAAAACAACACAGCTTTAGTTACACTCCAGAGCTTCTTTTTGCTGTAGAATTTCTTTTAAAAACAGTTACCACTTCATAGGAGAATGTTAGAGGATTTGTAGCAGAAGGCTGCAATGCCTAATTTCATATTATTTGACATGCAGTGCTTTTGACTCCTTTATCAGATGTTTGTTTACACTTCTAGATTTCTTTGAGGAAGGCAGCAATCAGCAGGTTTGTCTTCAGGTTGGAGTGCTGCCAACATTTCTAGAGTCAGTTCCCTACCCCTGTGCATCCACACACCTCACTGCTTCCCCTGGCAGGTTTTTCCCCAGTTGTGCACTCCAGCTTGTGCCAGCCCTTCAGAGCAGAGCTGACTGAAGATTGCTTCCTTTGCTCTCTGCTTTGTTAGCATGCGGAGGGAAGCTGTGGTCAGGGTTAAAAGAAACCCTTGGAACAGGTTTCCAAAAAAAAGGGGAGAAAAGCCTCCCTCTATTGAAATGGCTGCCAGCTGAGGAATTTCCTGAGGAATGACAAGCACAGCCATTGTGGCAGCTCCTTGGGTATTGCCTCTACCCACAATATTACCAGCTCTTTTGGTGAGGGAAGTTCACAGGGGCTGCTCCGTGACTGAAGCTGGTTTGGGCACCAGTGCTGTGTTGGGTTTATTTTCAGAAAATTGACTCTATGTGCAGGCAACTTTTATAACAGTCAAGAGAAAGGCCATAGATTGAGCCTTTAGTCACCAAAGCTTTCCATTTGAGAAGAACAGTCACCCTAAGCTGTTATACAGCAGGTCCTGCGGTGCTGAGTGCTTGCTGTCCTCCTGGGTTTTGCTGATGTTCATGGGTAGTAAGAAGGATTTTAGGAATATAAAAATGGAAAATTGATCTTCAAAATGTCATTTTTAACTTATCTGATCTATTGTTATGCTTTTCTTTCTGAATCTAGGAAGTGGTCAGCCCTTCTCTCTGTGGACATTATATGAGCAAAAGCATTGAGCAGCCATCTCAGTGCAGACACACTCAAGCCAACAAAATTCAGGGGGAGATATTTCACATTACAAGCATCTCTGCTGGTGGTTCTAGATGCACTGTATGTAATCTTATAGGTAACTTTCTGTTATAAACAATGTTTCTGTTATAAACAATGTTTCAAGCACCTCACCTTTCCACCTTTACTGAGAAAAACCCCTGGCAAGACTTTTTTTCTGACGCTCTCTCCTAATTCTGGCATGCTCTGTATCATCTAAAGCCTTTAAATGCTTTTCTAAAATACATACCTATAATCCCTTGAAAGCCTCAATTCAGATGCTGTTAAGTTCAGTTGTTTGTCTCTTCTCTGCCATCGTGGTCCCAGGGTACTGTAAACTAAATGACTTTGAAGATATAGAGACTCGCAACTCTGAGGGAAAAAAACCAAAAAACAAACACAACAAAACAACAAAAAGATTGTTAGGTTCTATCAAAACTGTAAAGCTACAGAGATGCATGCATTTCAAGAGAAGCCTAATTTTTAGCTCACTGTCAAAATTTTGGCCATATATCTGATGGTACTGGGTCCAGCATTAAACACAACTGGTATGGCTATTTTAATCTAAAAAAGCCCAAAAAATGCTGGTGATAAAAATATTTCAGTATTCTAAATCATTGTCACACCCAAGCTGGAGACTGACTGAAGGGATTCTCTATGCATTTATGTCACTCAGGCATAACTAAATCCCTCACTATAATTAACCGCTTAATTTTGGTTAAAGTCAGTACAGTGTGAATTTCCAGGGAAGTGCTGAGTACTAGCCATTTGCTGAAACACTCAGAAACAGAGGGGCATGCAGCACAAGATAGCTGTGCTTTGTATATTGCTCCAGAATAAGGGTGTTTTCTTGAGAGGGAGCTATAATAAGACTACATGAAAGATAATTCATCCCATAAATATAAAATACTTTGATCATGAAAAGAAAATCAATTAAATATTTTACCATGGTTCAATGCAGAGCCTTCCACATGGAATGAAGCTGAGAAAATAGTCAAACCTGTTTTTCCTTCAGATGAAGAAAAGACTGACCTAAATAGACCTTTATGGAGTATCTTTTGTGTTTAAAAACAGGGGGTGAAATCACAATCCTAGCTAATGCAATGACTACATTTACTTTTAATTTAATGGATGAAATTTTATCTCATGGAAACCAACAACTTACCTCACTCATCTGCAAAAGAAATAATAAATTTTCCCCCATATATCATTATTATCAATCTGAAGAAACTGCACTGCATATGCAGAAAAATCTCAAGTAGGTTATCCTGTTGATAACACTGAAGGCAAATTTCTCTTTCCACAGCAATTCAGTAGAAACGTTGCCAATATAACCTTTCCTACTTATGGAGATAATAGTAATGAATGAAAGGTCTATCATGACTATATAATAGTTTAAAATACAGTTTTGTCTCTCTTGACATGTGCATAGACTAAATGAGTTGTTGAAGGATTTGAGCAGTTTTACAGAGTATATTAAGTTTCAGGATTACACACAAAAAAATATTCATTTGGTTACATGTTGAAATCCAGAGCCAACAATAATGTTGGGATTTATTAAAAGCAGGCCACTGTTTTAATGGGAAAATATTTTTATGCTATGAGCAGTAATGACTTTTTTATAAGTCTTGTAAAAACTCAAAGAAGAGCAGTGAAGATTCTTGAGATGGAATAATTTTGCTGCTCTTGATTCAATTAGTATAATAAAATATATGTTTTGAAATGGACACAGTACCTGTTTCATTTACTAGCATGAAAACTAGGACTTTATTTACTATTTTAGTTGTAGAAAGAGGCTATAAAAATTAAAGATGAGCAGGTGTTAATTGATGTTCTGTGACATGCTACTTGTGGGTATCCTGTCCATTTCTACTAGAACAACCAGCTGCCAGGCAAGATTTTGGTAATACTGTAAATTATGACTACAGATTGTATTTCACTCAGTCTGTCAGACTGCATTAGGTTGCCATTGTAGTGTCTCCCTTGGAACTGACTTTTTGTCTGGATTTCTCCTGATATACAGCAAAGTTTCCAACCGCACTGAGACAGGAGATTTAGTGCATGGTTATGTTCAGACAGACTGTTATACTGCCAGTGTGCCCATGAGAAGGTTCCCTTCCCATCCTGTCCAGTGGGTCTGGGTGATGGAGATTTGTGCATGCTACTGAACCACTTACTGAAAATACCTACAGCCTAAGCTGGTCTCTGCTCTCAATTCCAAATGCAGTTTTTGGAAAGAAAAGGGAAAGGGAAAGGGAAAGGGAAAGGGAAAGGGAAAGGGAAAGAAGGGAAAGGGAAAGAACCTATATTTTGGCAGGGAATTTGACTAGTTGCTGGTTTTACCTTAGCATCTTGTTCTCAAGGCATTTTGTTTTGTTATTTCTATCAGAACTTGACAATTCAGTATTGCAATATGTTCCTACTGGGAGACAGTTTTCTCATTGCTTTGCTTTCTACTGCATATGAAATTTAGACTGTAATGTGATAAGCTTCTGTTTAGCTTTTGCTGGATCCATTCCACTGTTTTGTCCTCCATCTACACTCTAATGGTAACATGGCTGGAGAAATGCGGTATTCTGAAATTACAGAAGGTTACATTGTTGGTTTGGGGTTTTTTTTTTCATATTTGTTGGAAAGATATTGAACTTCAGAAAAAGATGCAGTTGTGGTGAGAACACTTAAAATAGAGCAGTGTCTGCTACAGCTTCTGCATGTGTGGGTGGTGTGGGTGGGAATTCCCCAGTAACTGATGCTGTGTGCAACCCTGAGGTGTTAACTCCTTCTCATATGGTGACCACTGTGCGTATTCTATTCTATACTGCAGCTTCCCCAGACAGATCTCCTTCTCCCAAACGAGTTTCTACCTTCTTTAGTGTTGAAATATACTAATTTCTGCCAGCTTCTCTGCCTCAGAGAATCTGTGTCTATGGCCATGTGGATATATCGTTCCAGACCTTTCATGTGCAGTTCCTATGGACAATCACTTAAACTGTGGCAGATGTTTAACTCACCTGAATCATCCAATCTAATTCCACAACCAGAAATTCATAATGCTTAGAACTGATGTACATCCATCTATCAATCATGGGAAGTTCTCCTAGCTTCTACTTCCGTTCTGCTTGTCTCTTCAATGTCCTTTGACTTGGTTGTAAGCATTTTTTCCAATATTTCTTTCATATCTCCTAAGGAGAACTATTGCAACATACATTTGTAACCCCTTCTGTCTATCTATACCTCATCAGGCTAAATATTTCAGCTGTCCTTTAAGTTCTAATGATGGCCTTCTCTCTTCTATCTGAAGCAACTGTAAAAAATCGCCTTTTTAGAAGTGTTATTTTGAAACTCAGGATGATATTTGTTGCTCCTTATATTCCCTAAGGGACTTAACAGGGTAAATTTACATCATCACTTCCCAGGCAAATAATAAATCTTATAGACTCCTTAATTGATTCACCTCTTTCCATCCGACCTCACTGGCACATCAACAAATATGGTAAAGTTAGATGGGAATTTGCAAAAAAGGTATTTTTCCCATAGCTGTTTATCTGTGCTCTTGCACCTGGGGATAAATGTGGGATAAAACACAGGGCATGCCTATGAACAGCTCTTGCAAGGCAACTGATCTGAGATGGTGATTTGTTTGTTTTCTTGCATTTTAAAGATACCATTGCTGCTTCCTATATGCAAACCTTCCAAATATTTAGTTGTTTCAGATGCCAGAACCGCTTCCTTAACAAAAAGCATTTTTCCTTCAGACTTCTACAAAAACTTGATTTGTCTTCCTGTGGGAATTAATTTAGACATACCTGGAAAACAGATAATTTTGTACTCTCTAGTCCATTTCAAAATACCCAAAGAACTGGGCACATTTTAGCCTACATGCTCGTTGCTACTGAACAGAGAAAGGACATGGACCTGGTGGCTGGGAGATGCTCTCTTGCTGCTTTCTCAGAATTTATCTGAGTGAGAATAAACATCAGGATCAGTTTTAACAGCTACATTTTGAAGGTCTTTTTTTGACCTTTACAGTTGCACACCAATACTCTGTAGGCACAATATCCTGAGGCACATCATCTATATTCATTTCAATGGAAGTTCGGAGATTTTGGAACTGCATCTGTTTACCCATACACCCTATGAGAAAATGCATTTTAATCATACCATTGGGCTAGGGGCACTGTCAATGTACTTGCCTAATCCTAATCCTCCCCATAGCATATTAAAATAGCAAACTCACCTAATATTCTATTGTGCATTAAAATATACAGATTTATACAGTGTCTATGTATATGTAGGTCATATAGAAATATGCTGAATGTTTTTTAGATTGCAAAGTCACAAGCACAAAAATTAGGGTGAATCAGTTGTATTTAAACATTTGCTACTCAGTGCATGGCTCCAGACAATTGTTAGAGCTCGTATTTGAAAACCTGCATACCCCATGCAGAAAAAATAAGCTCCTGGGCATTATGCAGTTCTCATCACCTCAAACTTCAGAAATTGAGATGAGGTAGCAGAATTATTATAATAATTATTATAGTATTAGATTACAAAGAGAGGACCAAGATTTTTTCCTTTTTGTTGTTGTTGTTTGTTTGGGCTTTTTGTTTTTGTTCTTAGTTTCGTTTTTAGGTTTGGTTTTGTTTTTTAGTTGTTGTTGTTGTTGTTTGGGGTATTTTTTGTTGTTTGTTTTGTTTTGTTTTGTTTTTTCTTCTCAACATTGGGGAAAATTGGGGGAAAATTGGGGAAAATTATGTTCTCTTAAAAATTATTGTTTCTTTTACTTGGATGTCACACTGGAACACCTTCATTGCAGTTTATGTTTTATCATGATGTATGAAAACACCCAATATACAGAGAAGTTTCAGCCAAAAGAAATGTAGCAGAAGCATGTAGGACAAGTAAGTTTACGGTTACCTCCTCTGTATTTTCATATGCTAATCTATTCAGGATTCTTAAGTTTAGCCTTAACTCTGTATTTTCTGAATTTAAAGGCTAGTTTAAGATAATTGCACCATCTATAGGATTATTTTTTTATTTCTCATTCTATATTACTGATATTTGCTTTTACCCATATATCTTCAAAAGAGAAATCAGCTGATTAGTTCATGCTTTCTGTTTAAATAGATATATACTAACATTAACACTTGACCAATGTCAAGACAGAGTTAAGGTAGACTGCAGAGATGAGTAAATATAAGGCAAAAACTATGTGCTTTGGGATCACGACATCTTTTCAATATTTGAAAAGAACTGCTGCCAGGACCTCCAGGCTGATTCTCAAGGGAGAGGTGTGGAGAAACTTCTGGCTCTTGACTGAGACTTCAGCTCAGTGAAAATTAAAACATTGAAGCCCACAATGAAACTATTGCCAAAACCACAAAAATTGGACTTTTTGCTGAATAGAGCCTGTAGAAAGTAATCATTCTGAGTTTAGAATGCAAAAGAATAGTTTATTTCAGCTGAGCTCAAGCTTGGAGTTATACATGTTGTATCTTTTTACCTGCTTGAAAAAGGAAGATCTTAAATGACAAAAAAGTCGGTGCCCTCTCTGTGACCTTCATGTTATGGGGAACCATTTCCCACTGATGACAAATAAACAGTAAGTTCACCCCATTACACCTGTATAACCCTGCTCAAAGTAATATACTTCTTTGTATCTCCATAAAGGCCACCAGTGCACATGAGATTTAAAAAGAGGTGCTTAGCCAATGAAGCGTGGTAGAAGCCTGTATCTTACCAAACCAAATAAATTCTCCAGCAATTTGAACAAATCTTTTGCTGGGACCTTCAGAAGATAAATACTCATCCATCCAGCTCCCTTCCTGTTTTGTAATGTCTCCCTGTCTAATTTAATAAATGCTTTCTTGCTGTTTCTTGGCATCTTCCAGCACAAGGAATGTAAACTGAAAAGACCATGGAGACTAGGGTTGGCCCAGGACTGCACAATGAATAATATCAGGAGACACAGAGACAAGTCTGTCAGCCCATACCTCTTGCTGTGGCCTCTACGAGGGAAGGTTGCTCAGTACTCCGTGAAACAGACTTTTGTTGTACAATAGTTAAAGTACATGGAAGTCAGAAGATAAATGCATGCTCTAACAGGTCAGCTGCTAAAACTACTACAACACAGGAAAAAAAAAAACAACTCTAAAAGTAATAATAGGAAAGGTAATGCTGGAGAGAAAAGAATACAGCACAAGGATCGCCAAAGAATTATTGACACTATTTTATGACACCTTCAGTCAGGTAGAACATGCCAGGAAAGGATAGTAGCTGATGGATAAATATATTTTATTTATTTATACTCTATACTTGTCTATTATTTTTTAAATTAATGAAACAGGATTTGTACTGTGACAGTTTTTCTCCAAAATGAGCACCCGAACTTTTGATGTCTAAATTGTTTAAAGTTAAGATAATTCCTTTTTAAATAGTATATCTCAAAATATACATGAAATTCATCTCTTTGTGAAGTGGACTATCTACAGAAGGCCTGAGATTTATTTTTTTATTCATTCATTGAAGAGCTATTGCTGTAGATGTACATAAGAAGGTGTACTTAAAACATTCATTAATTCTGCTTCTGGGTGGCCTTAGTAAACTATGAAGGCTCTTCAGACTCTAACATTTTGACTCCATGTAGTTTTTCCTTTCAGAAATAGATCACTATTTTCTACATGTTCATACGGCCTATTCTTGGATTTTTGAACTATCACAAGAGAATATTCTATTAATAAAAATTCAATGTTGAATGGCATCTATCTGCAGGTTACAGAGCCCTTTGTAGAAGAGGAAAAGCTTTAAGGGCAAAAGAGTACAATGTAGTGTGCAAAGAAGAGCATGGTTTCTAGCATTGCCACTGGAGATTTGGTATTCCTGGATGAGATCATTTTGGTGTAGATCTAAGCCTATTTGTCAATGAGAGATAAAGCTACTCTTGCTTGTTGTTGAACGATTTGAAATTTATGCAGAAAGACTAATGAATTCTTATTTACTCATGTAATTAATTTCTTTATGGCTTGTTTCCAAAATTCTGTCTTTGCCCCCTTCTTCTATGGTCACTGAAGAGTTTTGTTTGATGTTTGGAGAACATTTTGAGAGAGCACAGATGCTCCCTAGATCCAAGTGCTTTTCAGTGCTCTTCAGGACTAGAGTTCTCATCAGTACTCACTAGTTTACATGTCCCTTTCCATTCATGTACTGCAATCTGTTATTGTTACCATTCATGTACTGCAATCTGTTATTGTTACCTCTCCTTTAGACTGTAAAGTTCATGTTAGTGGAAGAATATCCTGTATCTTCTTTAACAGCCTTGCTCATACAGTGAGACCTGGGCAGTACAAGAGCCAACCAACAGCAGATTGTCACCATGGATGGCCAGTCCTTCGGGAAATAGATAGTTGGAGTTTATGAGACATCCTGAAACCACTTGTATGACTGGAAGACCACTAAGATGAAGGTAAACAACTTCTTTTATTGTGATGCAATTCATTACAAAAATAATCAGTTTGAAAAATAAAAATAAATTCAGATAAAACTAAAGATTATATCTAGGGACATGGAGATATTCACAGGCCTTACTGACCCTGGCCAGCCCTTTCAGGTGCTCCCAAACCCTGCCCACAGCCCTGGGCCCCATTTCAGCCCCCCAAGATCATCAGCCCTTGCCCCAGAACTGCCCCAGCAGGGCCAGTTTCCAACTCCTCACAGCCCTGCCTTGCTCAGCTGTGCATCCACTGAGTCAGACACACCCACAAGCCTGTGTCCAGCCTCTCCTCAGTCCATTCCCAGGGAAGTGCCCAGTGTCCAGGGCTGGGGCTGGTCCTGCTGCCCCTAGCTGCCGTTGCCACCAGGGTACTGCCCATCCACCTCCCATGGAAGTCCTGTGGCTCTGAGTGCCTGACCCCAAGGAGCCACTGGCACTCATGGCACGCTCATGACACAGTTCAAACTCAGGAGAGGATATAGGCATTTACAGAAAATGTTTGCAATCCTGATATTTTCATTACAATGACTGAATCAAAAGTCTTTTTTTAATCTGTCCACATTACTCTACAGAATCTTTTCTTATATTTAGCTTGTCTCCACAATGAGCTTGTGAATTAAACATTAATTCGTTGCATTTCTTGTATTTCATTTTCATCCCTTTTGGTTGACTAAATTGTCAGAGGTTAGGTTTGTCACCATAGATGTTAATGATCTCCACACAGCAGGAGACCAACATTTGTTTGGCCAGTACTTAACAAACTTAGGTTTGTTTTCCTATGTGTCATCCATTCACTGCTGTCCCTCATTGTAGAACTACGTAATGGGGCTGTGGTAATCCCTTGTGCAGACACATAAATAACTCCACCAAATCCATAGATGATAACAGGTTCAGGTGACTTTCAGATCTTTGATATCTTAAGTGCTTTCCTGGTTATTCTCTCTTTTGAATGTTAATCTTTTTTTATTCAGCACTTCTAATCCTGAGCTAAATTTTTGGAAATTATTTCTCACTGTGGCTCATGTTTTATTGAAGTATGCACACCTTGTTTCTTGTATTGTTCTTTATGTCTGTGTGAAAAGCACCAACTTATTAATTTCTGAAGAAATGTTCTGATTTTATGAATTACATTATTTGTTCTGTTTCCTTGAGAAAGCAACAACCTAGGTCTCTCTCTCCAGGTCTACTGTATCCCTATGAGATGGGACTCTGTGTAGTTCATGTTGAAGGAATAACTTTGTTGTTTAACTAACTTCAGGCATTAATTTTACATCCAATTTAACATTCTCCACACCCATATGCCAGCCTCTTAGATCTTCTGAATGCTCTTTGTAGAGAAATAAAAAAAAAAAAAACAAACCAAGCAATTCCAAAGAAAAAACTATGAAACTGAAATCAGCTTTCCTCAAACTGTGGTAATTTCCACCAAATTGAGAACTCCAGCAACATGTAGGAATATTAGACCTGTATAACATGAAATACCCTCATCTGGATGTTGATAAACCTGAAACAGATAAAAGGAAAGACATCAAGAAAATATCTGAACTTGCCCAAAGGATGTTAATCAATGCTTTACAGCCTCCAAGATCACAATATCAAGGATTAGGTATAAAACTCAAAAGTTTTCAAATTTTGCTTTGAACCATCATTGCAGTAATTAATAGATTAGACTTCAAAAATTTTTGGGTATCATTCACACTTCATTACCCTCAAAACAGGTGTTCAATGCTCTGATTGTTGATAGCACCCTCTGAGTTCAATGCAATGTGACTTATGCATGGGTATACATGTGATAAGTCAGAAATAGTCTTTTAAATTTTTCCTTGTTTCTTTTTCTGATGGACTTCCCCAACCCTCTTTAAGACTATTACATATTTGCTGTGGAAAAAGTTAGTTGTCCAAACAGACTCCTACCTGTAACAAACAGGAATTGAATTAACATTTAAGGAAAAAACTTAAAAATGGAGCTGAAACAATGAGCTGGATTTTTAGACTAGTTTGTTTAATACAAGTGGAGTTTGTAGATGTTCAGAACCAACTTGTAACCCTGTCATGAAAAATGGCTAGTAGCTTTCATTTAACACTGAAGAAGGAACTGTGTTTAACATTAACAGTAGCACTATTCTGCATCTTGTATTTTGTTTCAAATTATATCTTTTGCCTAAAATCTTCTCTTGCTCCTGCTGCTTAGCTTCCTCATTACTTGTTATATAAACAGTGCAGTTCTGCTTGAGGATGGGAGATGGATTAAGTGCAGTGAGGTTAAAGATGTATGAGAAGAATAGAACAGTGTGTCATATGGGTGACATTTATCAGGACCCAGGTGCTGGGGGAGTTGAAGCTTTCTGAGCCAACTTCACAAAATACATCTTTTTATCCACTTTCTGTTTCAGTTAACACAAAAAGCAGAGCAGGAAGTGTTCTCTTCCTATCTTATCTATGCCTTCTCCTGGAACTTGCCAGTAGTAGCCTAGCATGTACCACCTACTCCAAACACACAGGGCAGAGATTTGTTCCATTAAGAAAGCAGTATTCATCAGTCAGTGCTGCTTCCCATTTTGTATTTACTCCACCCTGCAAAGCTTCCATTCCCTTGGGGATTTGGTATATCTCATCATTTTTTACATAGACTAAATTTTACCTAAAGGATTACTTTGGTATGACTTAGCAATGCTATGATGCCATTTTAAAAGTGAATATTTTACATGTATTTGTACTTCAGTACTCAATCTCATTCAGCACTGATGAATGATTTTCATCTATTGTGAAAACATCCATGTGTTTTCCCTTTGCTGATGATGGTTACTTTTAACAGGGAATGGATTCTGTGCCTCTGCTCAGAGAAACATCAAGTTCCTCAAGATCTTTTCATGGGGGACACTGTGATACCAGCAATAAAACAGCTGAGGTTTTGTTAGTGGGAGTTTTGCTCTTCCTGACAAAAGATGTAGTATGCAAGTTTCCCTCTTTACTTCTTAGTGTGTCCTTTATGGCCTTCTACCTTTTCAGCTGGCCTCAATTTTTCTTCTTCTGCTCCATGGTATCCTTTGATTTCTTGTAATATTCTGTTCTAAACTTCAGTGGCACCTAAGTTAATAATCTTGCTTCTTTCCTTCTGAAACAAGTGACTAGGGCTCTTCCTTTTGGCAAGAGGGAATGGCTGAAATCACAGATGAACTGGGAATTGTGCATTTTTCTTTTCTTTGTGCGTCTCAGAGAAAATGTTTGAGAAATTGTGTCATCACAATCGCTAAAGCATTTTAGCAATGAACAACTGACAATTAAAATAAACATTTTTCCTTAAACAGAAGGCATATCAAAAGCCAGAAATACTATTCGAGTGCATTCAACACCTTCAAGGCGTAGATTTGAGCCTTCTTAGATAGTGCCTTATAACCTTAAAAAGGAGTGCTTTTAACCTCTATCACAGTCCTAGGGTGTGCATTATAAACTGTGGGAAAGCTCTGTAATTTTTGTATATTTTTATTTCTCATTGATACTTTTAGATTTCTAGCTTCACACCTGACAAATATCTGCCCTTCTAGGCAAGTTTGCTAGGGTTGCCTTATTTTCAGCCTTCTAAGCAGATACCACTAGGGTCAGGTTATGAAGCTAAGTCTGCAGGAGTCTTACCCCAGACAATGTTTGCTCCTTATTTCCCTGTTTTCCTCCCTCCTATCATCTTTCATTTTGGAATTAACTTTTTTACAAGTATGATTTAACCACATATCTTTAGTTTGATTTCCAGTAGGAACTCCTTCAAATGTTTCTCTGGGTAAATTGTTAGAGCAAGGCAGGCTCAGAAATGAGCTGCGTTTGCTGACCCATTTGGCTAGCTACACTTATGGTACAGTGTATTACGGTTCTTCTCTCAACTGAGGATTTCCAAGCCATGGATGCAATTGTATTTATTCTACACTGTATTAACAGATATCTTAGAGCTGGAAGAAACCATGAAATTGTGCTGCTGAAATACAGGATTTGTTATTTCTGAATTTAGATGCTAAGTTAATGGTATTTAATAATCTGCAGTCTCTAAGTAGGGATAATGAGAGAAGGGGGGAAAAAGCCCCCACAACAAAAGCCCTTTCCCCCCCAAATAAAAAAGAAGGCAGTTTTTCCAATCTTGCACAGTTGTCACAAAGTGGGAACTGAAAGGATATAATGCAAGTGACTGAATGTTTTTGGTATTTACAATGTTTCAGAGTGTAATGTTTAAGAGTGTGTTCCCATTTTACTCAGCACTTGTCAGTTTTGGTCCTTGCTATGCAAAGAGATGTGGACAGGCTGGGGAAGGATCACAAAGATATGAGAAAAGGCTGAGAATGCTGGGTTTGCTCAGCCTTGAGAAAAAAAGGCTTACGGGAGACTTTATGATCATGTTCCAGCATTTAGAAAGTGGCTACATCGAAGATGGAAACTCCATTTTTACAAGGAGTCACATGGAAAGGGGTAATGGATACAAGTTTGTCCTGGGAAGATACACATGAGACACAAGATGAATTTTTTTGCGATGAGAACAATCAGCCAGTGAAATCTCTCCAGAGAAGTGGTGGGCTCCCAATGCTAGACAATTTTAAGATTCAGCTGGGTAAAGCACTAAGCCATCTTGTCTAGTCTGTGTTTTGCCAAGAAAGGCTGGACCAGATGATCCTTGAGGTCCCCTTTCAACCAAGTATTCTATGATTCTAGGTTATTTTTCAGGATAAGTTTATTTATTGACTTTTTATGTCTTGTTTGTGACACGGCAGTTATTATTCTCTCTTGCCTTTGACTTTAGTAATGGTTACACTGGCCTCAAGGCATATGTGTGTATTGGTTTCAAACAGTACACATCAATTATATTATTGTGCTTTTCTGTTTCAATGTAATGTAAAAATTCCATATGAAAAAATTTAGGAAGACTGTATGTTTAGCCATACAAAAAATATAATTTTTTCCAGTGCTGGGAAGGAGGTAACCATGGTCTTTCTGTAAATAGGCAAATCCATCAGGTTGCACAAGGTTTCCTATTTTTATAACTTGCAGGGAGAGAGAGGGAGTCAAGGAACTAAAAGCTTTAACCAGAACAGGTTTATTTCTATAGCATTAAGAGTAAACAGTTGAAACTACAGAAACTGAAGAGCAGTATTGGAGAAAGTAGTTTCAACATGTGATTGCAGCTACTTGTGTTCTTATGGAATTGAGGGAAAAGAAACCAGACATGGTGAACTAGAAAGACATAAACAAGGAGCTTATAACATCTTTTACAATAGTTTTGGAATGGATACTTTAATTTAGGTTCTCAGTGGCCAGTAAGACAAGTAAATGTTCTGAAATTAACAAGGGCTTGGTAGGTGTAGTTGGTTTTAAGCAGTTCTGCAAAATGAAGTTGAGTTTTTTCTATATACTGCAGAGCCTAATTTTAGGCATTCATTTTAGGAAACCATTCAAATATATGGAATAAATTGAAAGTATATTGCATTATAATAAATGAAATGAAATCTTTAATTCCTGTTCTAAATTTTCATTTTAGTAACCTGTAAAATACAAATTGTACTAAAATCAATTAAGAAATTCCAGAACTGCATTCCAGGACAAGAAATGATTGATAGTACTCTCTTATGAAACAAACAAACACACAAACCCCAAACCCCAACAAACCCACAGTTTTCTTGAATTCAGTGTTCTGTGCTGACAAACTTGGTTGACTATCCGGTAAACTGAATAACCAGCACTGAAAACACTCTCCAATTAATCTACCAAGCCTCAATTTATTGTAATTTGACCCGTAATTTGTTTTGGTTTTCTTTTTAATTTCCAACAGTAGCTGAGATTCCCTACACTATTGGGACTCAGATTTTCATTTGTTCATAAGAAGACTTTTAAACAGTGCTTACACATGCTGTGGTTGGGCATTTCTGTGGAGAAATGAATGTTGACGCAACACATGACTTAATACAAAGTTTCTTGCTGCACCAAATATACTGATTCAGCTCTTGTTGCACCTCTCCACAATTCCTGTTCTGCAAAGTTTGGAAAATTTGGATTACTATGAAACATTATCTCTGTCCTGTCTGAGACAAGAGGGGTGCAGGAAAACTTTACAGTTTTCTGTTAGAGAAAACCCAAAAGAAAAAGTGGTGCCAAAACAAAGCAGGCTAAAATACAGCAGAAAACATTTCCTTGTTGTGAGTGGATGTGATGCCAGGAGAGTTATCTTGCTGAGGTGGATGGGAGCTGTTTCCTTCTTTTTCTACATGTGAGGTACTCTGCTCCTTGAAAGAGTTGCACCTGAGAGCATGGAGGAATGATGCCTGTTCTCTATTCCTGGTGTTGGGGTTCAGACAGAAGCCGTGGCAGAGAGGAGGACTGGAGTATTCCCTCAGAACAAGCCAATCCAAGCCATACCAGGGCAGAAGTGGGGCTGTGCAGGGCTGGCATGAAGAGAATAGGCATGGCTGCAGGCCAGTGGCATCAGATCTGCTGATTCCCAGAGGAGCAGTGGGCAGACCCACAGCCGTGGCTCAGGCATGATGGAACAAGGCTGACGTTATCTAGGGTTTTGTGTGGAATATATTGCATACCAGGAAGCTGCTAAACATTACTGAGCTGAAAGAAGACTGGGGGAAAGGATACTCCTCCTGCAATGGCACAGTAGGTAAGGGGAAAAGGAGAGATTTCCTTTATTTTTTAATTTCCAGCAGGTTGGAAGTTTCACTGTTCCAAGAGTGACCTTTTTTCAGTACACAGTCAAATGTAACATAGTTATAGAGTTCAAAAATCCGCTTTGTGTGCCTATTCTGACTAAAATGTGCGGCCAGAACCACCTCAAAACTTAGCTGACCCAGGGTCAAAAATAAAAATTATGTTATCATTGTTACAGATATTTGATGATACACTCAGCCACTCAGCTTCTCTTTAGACTGATGCTGGTTAGAAGTTTTAGGAATATCTTATAAAAAGAAAGACCATTTCCCTTAGGTGGTTCTTGTTTTGTTAAGGTATTCTAAAAATGTCTGCCAGTACCTTTGTGAGCCCTTTTTAACTACTTCTTTAACTCACTGCAGGAGCAGCTGCATTACCAGAAAGGGCAGGCTCAGCCTTCATAATCTTTCACATCAGTTTGTTCCAGGAGTTCACACTGGTTCTTGTTAGAAAGTTTTCACTGGTTTCAGACTGAAATCCTCCTTGCTGTGAGTTTACCTTGCAGCCCCTTTTCTCATCTTTACTGAACATGGAGAACAGTATATTACCCCTCTCTTCATAGCTGTAATATGTAGCTACCTATATTTTACCTTTTATCATGTTTCTCTAGTTGCTTCCTCTCCATAAAATATAGCCCAAATTCCTTCACTATTTCTGTATGTTTAAAAACCTCTGATCATTCTTGCTGCTTTTCTCAATGCTCTCTTTAGTCAATCCACAACCTTCTTTAATCAGGGTCCAGGAGATAAATTCTTTTACTTCCAGTGCAGCTTTGTGAAAAGTGCAAAAAGCAGAAGAACCAAAGCCAAAGGATTATAGGCATTACCTTTCTTTTTACAGCTCAGTAATAAAATTATGCTTTGCCACAGCAGGGAAAGACCATTGAGCTCACTAATGATCTGTGATAAATCTGATACAGATTTTTATCCATAGATAGACACAGTGTAGATTGCATATGCAATACACTACAAGCTTCTGTTCAGCAACTCAGAAGGTTTGTCATTTTTTTCCATCTTATATTTGTGCAGTTGTTTATCCCTACACAGGAGAAGAGCTTGGAAAAAAAAATCAATAAAACCAAGAAATTTCTTCTTCTTTTCTTCCACCAGCAGCATGAGTCTTGGAAACATCTTTCAGTACATGGCTGAACTTTATTCCTAGTGGGAACCTGGCTGGCATAGAACAAGCTCTATTAAGTGTATATTGCATATTGACCTCTACCTGCTATTCATTGTGTGATTAAGACCATTTCAATAATGGTCTGCTCTTCAAGGTTGAGTGGGAGTTGTTTGTCCCTTGCTCCTTCATAAATGCTATTACAATAACAGATTGACAAGAATTTTCCCTTAATTAGATTCAAGTATTTTAGGGAAGTTAAAGACAACTTGCTACAGAACACATATGCAAAAGCATGGTGGGAAGTAGGAAATGGTAACAGTCTGGAGCTGCTTCTTCAACACTGTGATTGACAGATTCAATAGCCACATCTGGTAAGCAACTTCATGGCAGGGCCTGTATAAGCACACTGTAAAATTGTAAATGTGGTCTGTGGAGGATAAGGGCTCCTTAGATCTGACATTATGTTTATCAGGCTCACACTTTTCTAGCAAGAGAGGCCCTTTACCGTCTACTGTAAACAGAAAGAAATCAGAGGCTCTCACATGCAGGGCTGTTGGCAGATCACCATGAACTTATTTCAGCCAGAGCACACTTCGTCGTCATGGTCAGTGAAAGCCTCCAAGCTTCAAAGGTAAGTCCTGTGCTCAAAGAGAGACATTGCCATGACCCACGACTCCTGGCAGATTTGGTTTCAGTTACTGGAAGATTCTCAAAAAATTCAAAGGCACTTGAGCTCCCTTCAAACTTCAGCAAAGAGCAGCAGACCTCCTAAACAAAGCGCGAAGTGTAGCCCTAGCAGTCCAGAGAGAGTCTGCATCTTGATTATACTAGAGCAGATGTTATCTGCAAGCAATTAACATACTTGTCATCACCAGTAAAATAGATACAGAATTCTTCGAGCTTTTTTTTTATCCACCCTAAAGAAAAGTGTTTGTGCACAAAGCAAAATTTCCACATTAGTATTAAAATAACATTCAGTGAGGCAAGCGGCATGTGTCATTTTTTTAGTTTCTTCCAGTTCCTTTTTTTTTTTAAGAGCAATGCTGTAACACTTAGACCAGAGCTAGAGAACACATTTCATCACTGATCTATATCTTTTAACAAGAGAATCTTTGGTGTCTGCATTTTTTACTTCACTGTTATTTTCAAATGCTACTGTTTGTTTTGCATAGAACCACAGCAAGTATGTATCCTATTCTTATAAATGTGGCAGGTTGACCCTGGCTGGACACCAGGTGATCACCAAAGTCACTCCATCACTCCTCTTCTCAGCTGGGCAGGAGAAAATATAACCGAAGACTTGTGGGTTGAGATCAGGACAGGGAGAGATCACTCATCAGCTGCCATCACAAGCAAAGCAGACCTGACTTGGGGAAATTAGCTTAATTTATTACCATTCAAATCAGAGTAGGGTAAAGAGAAATAAAATCAAATCTTTAAAAACCACCTTCCCCCACCTCTTGCTTCTGCCTAGGCTTAATTTAACCCTCCATTTTCTAGACCTCCTCCCACCCAGTGGTATAGAGNGGTCCCTCCCACAGGAGAGAGTCCCCTCCACCAACTTCTCATGTGTGAATCCTTCCCATAGGCTGCAGCTCTTCACAACCTGCTCTACCCTGGATCCTTTCCACAGGTTGCAGCCCTTCAGGAACAGGCTGCTCCAGCAGGTTCCCCCTCAGGGCAATTCCTGCCAGCAAACCTGCTCTGCTGTGGGCTCCTCTCTCCATGAGTGCACAGATCCTGCCAGGAACCTGTTCCAGCACAGGCTTCCCATGGGGTCACAGCCTCCTTTGTGCACCACCTGCCCTGACATGGGTTCCTGCATGGGCTGTGGGTAGATCTCTGCTCCCCCATGGACCTCCCAGGGCTGCAGGGGCACAGCTGCCTCACCATGGATGCACCAGGGGCTGCAGGGGGATCTGCTCTGGTGCCTGGAGCACCTCTTCCTCCTTCTTCAGTGGTCTGGGGTTCTGCAGAGTTGTTCTCACTTATTGTCATACTTTTCTCACAGTTGAAGTTGAAATCATGTAGGGTGGTGTTTTCCTTCTTAAATGCATTATCTCAGGGGATGTTGTTGACTGGCTCAGCCTTGGCTGCTGGAGTTTCTGTCTTGGAGCTGGTTGGCATTGGCTCTATCAGACACAGCCAAACCTTCTGGCAGCTTCTCACAAAAGCCACCACTGTAGACCCTTCACTATCCAAACTTGGCTACACAATTCCAATGCAATGATTTTCACCACAACATAACATCAGTAAAATGCAGAGGTTTCACTGATTTCCAAAGAGATTTCTGTTTATATGGAAGTATAAGGAACCCAGGGACATAGCTGTGTATCATCAGTGTGCCTGTTTTTAAATTCTGCTTTGCAGCAGCCACATCCCTAATAAATATACTACTTGTTAAAATAACTGTTTTAAAGGTTGTATACTAACCTGTCTTGCAGGTTTAATTAGCTTACAAGCTTAGAAAATGAGATCTACTCATAATTTCTCTGTACTTGCAGTTAGTTTTTCCTCTGTCTAGGATGTCTGTAAAGACTTGCTCCACCAGAAGTGCTTTACCTCCCTCACCTTCACCAAACTCTAGGTCTTCATCTGTGAGATTAAAAAAAAAAAAAAAAAAA